>JBBBDQ010001129.1:3882500-4322500 GCA_037127315.1 Ascarosepion bandense | reverse complement strand
TTATCATCATATCACCCCCAGAAACAGCATTTTACTGCCACTGTTTTGCAGGGGGTTACATAGGAGGAAAGTTATGAGAAAGAGTGACAGGTTATAGGGGGTGTCAGGAAGTGGGTAAGAGAAGGATTAGAATACTGATGAGAGTGGAGTGGACGGAGAAAGAAGCATGAGAGAGAGGATGCAGGTTAGTGAGATAGGAGATGACTATTGACTTTACATTTAAATTCTTGCAGATTGTAGCTGTCAAGGAAGCAAGTAAATGGAAGGTAATTCCACAGGCGGGAAGTGCCAGAAAAGAAGCTGATGGAGTAGAATTTGTCTTTACATTTTATTGGTTTCATAGTAAACTGGGGCCTAGTTGCTAATCTTGTGGCTCAAGTAAATTCATACATAGGGAGCACCAGTGAGCTAAGTTCATCAGAGCAGAAGCCATGAAAGTATTTGTTTGCAGAAGTGTTGTTGATTTTGATAATGTTAGATTTCTGAAATATATTTGGCAATATATCAAAACTGTAGTTAATCCCCATAAAGGTTGTCTGTCCTATTTGATAGTGAATGTTAGCTATAATTAAAAATGGATTGTTGCATATAAAATTGTCACAATAATTAGAACTAAAAAAAAAAATGGACATAGGAATGATAATGATTTTTAAGAAATTCTATTATAAGTGACGGATGTGCATTTTGGTACAGTAGATATCGACTCAGAACAACAAATCGGAGAGCTGAGTTCAAATTCCAGTTGAATTTGTTGCATTCACTTAAGCACAAATACCCTTGGGAAAGGTATTAATTCATCACTTCTCTCCAGTTATGGGTTAAATAACAGGATAGATTGGGTTCTATAGCTGTAGCTGGCAGAAAGCAATGGCAACATACTGCGGGATAATCTTATGCCCAGTCAGTCATGTCTCCTTCGAGACATGATCGCTTGAAGCATGTTTCACGTATGGCACTTAACTGACTGGCTGATTATAAGTGACAAACTGAGTTCATTTGCCCCTTTACTGATCAAAATTAAGAGAATAATTAAAGAGATTTGAATTATTTGCTGATGAATTTTATAACCACCATGATCACCTATGAAGGAACTTGTCATTGTTATGACTACCGTTACTTGGTGAAAAGAAAACTGATTTATTAGTATTTAATTTAATTTAATTTAATTTAATGTTATGAAAATATTTTTTAAAATAATTTCTGAAAGTTGTAGAAAGTAATAAGTTAAAATATAAAAATAAAAAAAATATTTATCTTTACATTCTCTTGGAGTTTTGCCATTTTGTCTCCAATTTCACACATATGATTAATATTGGCCTGCAAGAGCTTCCATCCCAGACCATTTTCTGATTGCAAGAAACACCACTGGAGCCAAATCTAAGGAATCTTGAAGATCTTACACAAAAAGAGCCATACATTACTCAGAACTACTTAGGGAATATTTTTTTCTTTTTCAGGCATTCACTGATGTTGTAAGCTACTGTCACTGACCCAATATACCAGGGTTGTACAAACTATGGCCTGTAGGCCACATCTGGCCTGCCACAAAATTTTATCTGGTCCAACACAGAATTGTATTCTGGCCTAAAGCAACTTAGAATGCTGAAATGAACATTTCTGTTTTCATGTCATGCCAAAATGTCAACTACACATCAGAGAAACAAAAATAAAACTCGTAAAAAAATTCAAATACATCAGAAGTGTTCTGACAGAGAATAGAAAGTGTGACATTGAGATTCAAAAACACATTGGCATGGCCAAAGACACATTTCAAAAGCTAACCAGAGTACAAAGAGACAAGAAAATCTCTAAGAAAAGAGTGTTGGATTGCTATGTGATATCTGTCCTTCTGTATGGAAGTGAATGTTGGGTGATCCCATCAAGGATGAAGGAGAGGCTTGTGGCAGCAGAAATGTGGTTTTACAGAAGGGTGCTGAGGATACCATGGACTGAGCATGTGAGCAATGATGAGGTGTTGGAGAGGGTGCAAACGAAAAGAAAACTCATACTTAACATCAGAAAGGGACAGCTGAGGTTCCTGGGACACATAATGAGGAAGGAGGGCCTGGAGAATTTAATACTCACAACATTGATAGAGGGAAGGAGAGATAGGAGAAAGCAGTGCGAGAGCTACTTGATACATTTGAACAAATGGATGACTGAGCAGGGTTTGGAAGAGACTTTTTTGTTTATAATCATATTGCCACAAGCAAGGCATTTTACTTCCATTGTTTTGCAGGGGGTTACATAGGAGGAAAGTTATGAGAAAGAGTGACAGGTTACAGGGGGTGTCAGGAAGTGGGTAAGAGAAGGATGAGAATACTGATGAGAGTGGAGTGGATGGAGAAAAAAGCATGAGAGAGAGGATGTAGGTTAGTGACATAAGAGATGGCTATTGACTTTACATTTAAATTCTTGGAGATTGTAGCTGTCGGCGAAGCAAGTAAATGGAAGGGAATTCCACAGGCGAGAAGTGCAAGTAAAGAAGCTGATGGAGTATAATTTGCATTTGCATTTTATTGGTTTCTTTTCTCGTACTTCCCGCCTGTGAAATTCTCTTCCGCATACTTACTTTCCTGACAGTTACAATCTTCAAGAATTTAAATGTAAAGTCAATAGTCATCTCCTGTCACACTAACTTACATCCTCTCACTCATGCTTTTCTACAACCACCCCACTCTAATCAGTACTCTCTTCACTCTCCTACTCTCTTCCTAACACTCCCTGCAACCTCTCACTCCTCATAACATTCCTCCTTGTCCACCCCCACTCTCATCAGTAATCTCTTCCCTCTCCTAGTCTCTTACTGACACCCCCTGCAACCTCTCACTCTTCATAACATTCCTCCTATGTAACCCCTGCACAACAGTGGCAGTAAAATGCCTTGCTTGGGGCAACACAATTATAAAAAAAAAAAAAATGGCTAGATGCAAGTGTAATTTCGATGCTAACAGTAACCTTACACTCATCAGTTGCGGAAATCTCTTTTAGATAATCCTTAAAATATTTCTTAATTCTTCAAATATTTCTTAATCATTGAAAAGTTTTTGCAGATGAATGTATAAATTTCAAGTAAAACTTGTTGCTTATTCCCTTTGGCTGAAATGGTCATACAAAATTCAAACTCACTCAATGGTATTTTTATTGTTGACTGAGTAAACCCAAGGTGTGTCTGTTCATGTATACACAGTAAGATTATGTTACATATTTATAAGTCTATCATTCTTCCATACATTGAATATTGCTGCCATATCTAATCAAGAGCTTCTGCTATGTATTTAGAGATTCTTGATAAAATACAAAGAAGAATTTGCAATGTTATTGGTCCTGACCTGGCATCTTGGCTTTAGTCACTTTCCCACCATCTTAATGTAGCTTCTCTGTGTCTTTATTTATATATATAAAAAGCAAGATGTTTGTGTGTGTCAGTCTGTATATCCTTTATACAAATTCACAATTTTTATCCAATTCTCACCAAACTGCAAACAAATATTCTTTAGGCTTTCGGTCAATTCATGGGCTACTTATTTTTTCCAATTTCCCTCCCAATATTGGAAATCAATACCCCAATATTCGATCAGGTCTGATCAAGATCAGGATTTCAGCTCTTTTATCATGGTTCTTACTACAGAATTTGCTCTAACTTGGTAAAATTATAGTTTTTAGTCTCAAACATTAGTAGATTTTCTGAGACATTTTCCCTGATATCGGAAATCAGTGCCCCCAATATTCTATTGAATCTGATCAAAAACCGATATTCAGCCATCAATATGGCTCATTTTCTTCAATTTTACTCCCGATGGGTATGATAAGTTTTCATGGACTTACTTAGGTTAGTTTATCCTGGGATGACTTATTTGACTCTGATATTGGAAATCGATACCCCGATATCCTGTTGGGTTTGATCAAAATCAGGTATTCAGGCCTTTTATTTCAGTTTTTGCTTCAGGTTTTGCTCTAAGTCGGTAAAATTGCAGTTCTTAGTCTCAGCCATGATACCATTTACTCAGAGGATTTATTTAGCTCTCAAATTCAGTTTGCAATGGAAAACTTAATTGACATTGATACCTGAAATCAAAATTTGACTTACATCCATTCATTTTTCTTTCAATCTACAGTTTTGCTTTGACTGGAAACAACTTTCATTTTTTAGTCTTTCATGCCAACATCCAAAGAGTCTGAGCTCCAGAACCATGGATTAGATTTTAAAGCTTTCATTACACCCGGGCAATGCTGGGCTATACTGCTAGTTATAAATATTTTCATGGTGATTGTTTTGATGAGCTTTTCTATTTGATATCTAAACTTTATGAATTTAAGTGCAGTACAAAATTGGTAGCAATGTCTCATCATTTTATAGTTGAAATTGCTTGATGTAATCACCAGTTCTATGTTAATAGTTTCTTCTCTCACACTTCTTGCTTTTAAAATTCTTTCCAGCTTCTTGCTCTCTAGTCAATTTTCCAAATTAATTTTTTTTTTTGAATTTAATGCAAAGCCAATCATTATCTTCTGTCTTCCTGATTCCTGTTCAACCTTCTAATTGATTAAATGTGGTGGGGTTGGTTATGTTAGGCAAAAAAACATTTTAGAAACATAGTCAATGCTTTCTACATAAGGTTTGGTCCTGGGTATGATGGTAAACTGCATCCGGCAGCAAGGGCTCTGATTGGTAGATTGTGAGGAACATGGAACCACCTCTTAATTGCTGTTGTTCCCAGGTCCACCTGTTAGAGTCCCAACTATGGGCAAATAGTTACCCCTCAAACTGGGGTCAAGACAATATGAAAGTATAAAAATACTTTTATAGAAATATTTGCAGAAAAATTGACTTTTATAGAAAAATATACATTTTTGAAGGAAAAATATTACTAACAATACATTTTTGAAGGAAAAAAATTATTGCCATAATACATTTTTGAAGGAAAAAAATTATTATAGCAATACATTTTGAAATAAAAGCTAAAAGACATCTTCAGTTTTCTAAACTAAAAAGAATAAAAACAAAAAGTTTTCATTAAAATTTGACTAAATCAACCTTCTCACTAAAACCGAACATTAAAAAAAACAAACCTTAAAACCCCAACTTTTTGGCATTAAATAACCCACAGAGGATGATATGTCATTAAACAAAACTCAATTTTAAACATAAGGCTCAAGGTAGTGCTTTACTTTCAAAATGGTAATAATGAATGGGATTTGTTATACGAATGGAAGAGAAACAGACAGGAAAGAGAAACTGATATGTGATAAAAAGAGCAGATAAAGACTGATCCTTGACTTGTCAAGAGGTCAGAATTGAAGTAGTTAGGAATTCAGCTTCAAGAAATGCATACCAAAATAGATATGGATTATATAGATATAGGAGTGCGATAAAGATGTGTTTTCTTACTGGATTTATTTATGGTGTACAGTGAGATAATTCTAAGAGAATTAGAGAACCTATCAGGATTCTTTCTCACAACTGTAGAACAGTCTTCTGGTTTCTTGCTTTCCAGTCAACTTTGATTTTCAAAACTTTAAATGCCATGTCAATCATTATCTTCTGCCTTCTTAATTCCTTTTTTTCCTTATTCTTTCTCTTTAACAATGTTTATTTTTTCTCATATTCTCTTCCACTCAGTAACCCCTTCTCATATTCTCTTCTACTCAGTAACCCCTTATTATCTTAGTGGCTTTGTTCCCCTATTTAGAGTGAAATGATTTTTAAAAAGTTTTGATTTTATACACCCATTTATAAAACTTTTATTTTCTTTTTGCGATTGAAAATGTGTGAAATATGCAAAGTGATCTTAATTTGTATTTATTTCTGAGATGAGTAATTTTCAATAATCTTGGAATTATTTTGAACTTTTGTTCTCATCTTGTTTGTTACAGATGTTATAATATAAACAATGTTTCAACCAATTACCCTCTGGTCATCATCAGGTGTCTATAGATTGGCTGATGTGGATTATCTCGTTGATTATTGCAAAATATTTTGTGAAATCAATTGTAGTTCTTTCATTTTGGAATTTGGTTTGTCGCTACCAAGTCCAAGGATAAAACTCATGATCACTAGATGAATTATTTGATGACCAGAAGGTACTAGGTTGAAACGTGTCTATAATAACATCTACATCAAGCAAGATGAGAACAAAAGTTCGAAATAATTCTAAGATTATTGAAAATTACTCATCTCAGAAATAAATACAAATTATGACAAGTGGCATGAACCCACTAACATAATCCAATTGTCAAAATCCATCTGACACTGAATATAAAAGGCTCCAAAAATACGCCACAAAAGTCTTTCGGGATGGTGGTGTAGTGGATATAATATTTGGGTATACATGTGTTAGTATCATCTAGTGGTCATGAGTTCAATCTTTGGACTTGGTAGAGGGAGTACCAAATTCCAACATGAAAGAACAATAATTGATTTCACAGAATATTTTGCAATAATCAACGAGATAATCCACATCAGCCAATCTATGGAAACCTGATGATGACCAGAGGGTACTTGGTCAAAAAGGTTGTATCTATTATAACACCTATATCAACCAAGATGAAAACAAAAGTTTGAAATAATTCCAAGATTATGCAAAGTGATCCTTTTACAACAAAATTTCATTCTTTTTTATCATCTAATACAAGGGTCAAAGTAGTGCTTTACATTTAAAATGGTAATAATGAATGGGATTTGTTATAAGAATAGAAGAGAAACGGATAGGAAACAGAAACTACGGGATAAAAAGAGCAGATAAAGATTGATCCTTGACTTGTCAAGAGGTCAGAATTAAAGTATTTAGGAATGCAGCTACATAGAAGTCTGTTTCCTAAACTGATAGCTGTTGGGAAAAAAAAAGCTGTTCAAGTAGAATGTTCTTTTTGCATTTGGAAAGCAGAGGAAATCAGGGTGATTCTGTGGAAGTGGCTTGCCATGTTCTATCTGCAAAAAAGCTTCTATAGCGGGTTGCTTATCTATTCTTTTCTGTTAGTAGTGGGAGTCCGTTCTAGTGAAGGGTAGTTGTATACTGTTGCAGGTTAAAGGAATTTGGCCTTGTTGTAGATAGTCCACTATAAGTCATAAAATGATTACAAATCAAGAAAGGCAGTTTGAGTAGAGAAATAACATTTTATATATATACATATCAATTAATGTTTTTACAATTGAAGTAATATTTGAAGTATAGGTCCAACAAAGGTTGAAATGTTCATGGCAATAAAATGCTGAAAGAGAATTAATGCTTAGGAATGTGGGGAGTGCTATGAGTAAGGAATGTCTTTGATGTAGTTGCTCCTTAGGTCAGTAAGTAGTTTTGAGGCAGGGAAGAAGGAAAGAGGTAAGGGAGGCAAGCGTAGTAAGCCACTTGACTTTCGGTCAAAGGAGCTACTAATTACTTTCTTCTCCTCGAGTCGGTCTGCCCGTCAAAGCTTTCTGTATCCACTTTTTATATCTTCATTTCGGATCACAGCTGATCACTTGGGATTTCACACTTTGATTCTGGGCTTCCCATTGACTAGTAAATAAAATTCACGTAGGCTCGCGAACTAGAAATTTAATATTTGATTAATTTTTAGTTTTCATCCGGAACATCTGCGCAGAGCCGGCGATGCACAGACGACTTTTGGTCATTTGCTTTTTGGTTGTGAAAGCGCTAACATCCGGTCCATCACTTTTGCTCAGTATCACCACACTTCAACTGGTGGAACAAGTGAAGGATCTCATCTAAACATTTGCCAAGGAAATAATAATAGAGTAGTGGCAGACTTGCAATGTTGCACCGATGGAAAAGAGGTTGTTGAGTGAAAAATAAGTTGTTTTTTTTTTCACAAGAGTGTGTAAATTATTTTGAATGCTGTCAAGGGCTGACAAACAAGGATAGAGAAGCTCCAAGCCAGACATGGCAGAAGTATTTCGTTTTGGGTCTAATGTGACTCTTGTAGCATAGCAAAAGGCGTCATATAATTCCTGTAGAAATTGCATGAGCTGAACTTTCCCAGAATCTTTAGCAATAGATAGTACAGGTTGATCCAAAAGTAAGTGGACAATAAATAATAACATTGAAATCTACCCTTTGCAATTCGACAAATATTTTTGAAAAAGTTTCTTTGTGTATTAATTTCTCGAAATGCATCACTTATGCAATTTTCAATTAATTATCACATCTTGGATTTCGACTACAAACTTTGTCCTTGAGTACTCCTGTCCACCTACTTTTGGACCACAATGTATATATGAGTTTAAATTTAGGTCTGGAATGAATTTGAGACCCAGTATTTAAATTAACTATTACATCTTGGATTTCGACTACAAACTTTGTCCTTGAGTACTCCTGTCCACCTACTTTTGGACCACTATGTATATATGAGTTTAAATTTAGGTCTGGAATGAATTTGAGACCCAGTATTTAAATTAACTATTACATCTTGGATTTCGACTACAAACTTTGTCCTTGAGTACTCCTGTCCACCTACTTTTGGACCACAATGTATATATGAGTTTAAATTTAGGTCTGGAATGAATTTGAGACCCAGTATTTAAATTAACTATTACATCTTGGATTTTGACTACAAACTTTGTCCTTGAGTACTCCTGTCCACCTACTTTTGGACCACAATGTATATATGAGTTTAAATTTAGGTCTGGAATGAATTTGAGACCCAGTATTTAAATTAACTATTACATCTTGGATTTCGACTACAAACTTTGTCCTTGAGTACTCCTGTCCACCTACTTTTGGACCACAATGTATATATGAGTTTAAATTTAGGTCTGGAATGAATTTGAGACCCAGTATTTAAATTAACTATTACATCTTGGATTTCGACTACAAACTTTGTCCTTGAGTACTCCTGTCCACCTACTTTTGGACCACAATGTATATATGAGTTTAAATTTAGGTCTGGAATGAATTTGAGACCCAGTATTTAAATTAACTATTACATCTTGGATTTCGACTACAAACTTTGTCCTTGAGTACTCCTGTCCACCTACTTTTGGACCACTATGTATATATGAGTTTAAATTTAGGTCTGGAATGAATTTGCGACCCAGTATTGAAAATTAACTAATACATCTTGGATTTCGACTACAAACTTTGTCCTTGAGTACTCCTGTCCACCTACTTTTGGACCACTATGTATATATGAGTTTAAATTTAGGTCTGGAATGAATTTGAGACCCAGTATTTAAATTAACTATTACATCTTGGATTTCGACTACAAACTTTGTCCTTGTGTACACCTGTCCACCTACTTTTGGACCACAATGTATATATGAGTTTAAATTTAGGTCTGGAATGAATTTGAGACCCAGTATTTAAATTAACTATTACATCTTGGATTTCGACTACAAACTTTGTCCTTGAGTACTCCTGTCCACCTACTTTTGGACCACAATGTATATATGAGTTTAAATTTAGGTCTGGAGTGAATTTGAGACCCAGTATTTAAATTAACTATTACATCTTGGATTTCGACTACAAACTTTGTCCTTGAGTACTCCTGTCCACCTACTTTTGGACCACTATGTATATATGAGTTTAAATTTAGGTCGTGAATGAATTTAAGACCCAGTATTTGTTCAAAGCATAGAGCCTCATTAAGTGTGGAACAACTGATTTATGACTGGAGAAAACTCCAATCATTGATTGTTAGGTATTGAAAAAAATGCTACAATATATAGTGTTGTTGATTATTCCTTAGTAAGATTATTTTGTATGCTCAACTCATAAAAATTAAATTTCAAGTGTCATCTTAACTTCATTTTATTTTGACTTGATAGCCAAAAATAAAATTCAAAATGAATGTGTTTTGGGTTGTTCTGATGATGCGTTGACCTTGTCTAAAGGTAGTTTGTTTTTTATATATATATGTTTACTGATCTAATTTAATTATGACCAAAAACTAAATAATTAAATAATTCTATATATATACCCTTCAGAAATGAATCGAGTTCTTGCGGTGATTGGCGTGTGTATACACTGCTTATATACAACACGTTAAAATTTCTCTACTCTGATTTCACGCACATATGGCTTAGTGGGTAGTGACTCCGACTGACACCAAATTGGTCGAGTTTTGATCCCGGCCAGAAGCAAGTGGATGAGTCTAGCCACACTAATGAGCTGTGATACAGAAGAACAGGCTTGTATGTTATGACTAATATATATATATATATAATTTTGTTTTGAGGTTAAAAAGACCCACAGCGAAAATATACAAATTTACGTTTAAAAAATCCGCAGTGGAAGTATATAATTTACAAAGCATATACAAGATACAACAATATAAGTGTAATCAAAAACAATAAAATGCCTTTTGTATTACATTCCAGAGAAAATACTGTATATTTTAAAGAATATGTATATATACAGAGATAAAAAGTTTGTGCTTATCTGTTAGATACCACATGGTCTGTCACTAGGCTGTCCATGGACATTTGCTTTGTTTGGCCGTCAAAGATGAAGGTAGAAAAATTTAATTTCTGTTTCGATTGATTAAAAAATGTCTGCTCTGGTGCATGATAAGGGGGTTTTCATGTTTATTTAACTATTTTTTCATGATCTCACTTTTTTTTTATTTATTGTTAACTATCATTCTTATCTATATTTTAAAGTAATTTTATTAATTAACATTTAATTTTTCTTTTATTTTTAACTAGCATCATAGCCCGGCATTGCCCGTGCAACTCAGAATATTTTAGTAGTAGGAGAAGATGCCAATGAGAGGAGTAAATAACAACAACAAATAATAACAAATAATAATAATAACAACAAATATCCAGTAGAACCTCCTTCTCGAGTATTGAAGATAGCTTCCCAGGCATTGGATTGGGCCTCGTAGTCAGAAATGAAATAAATTTGCAAGGAAGATTTGATGTTTTGTGTGACATTGTAAACAACATTGCGTTTGTTTTTGTTTCAAAATTACAGGGGAAAATATTTACATTTTTTGTTGACTAAATGAATTTAACATAAAAATAAAAATTATTTATTTTGTTTTACTGAAATTAGAAATATAAAAACTATTACACTTTCAGTACAGAAATTTTTGAAGAATATTTAAAAATGTAGACATTTAATTTCAGAGGAAAAAGTTAAATTAATGCCACAAGAATTACAGACAGTTGATTTCCTGCATAAAATATTTAACAAAAAAAGTTTTGTTTTTTTTAATTTTATTTTCTGAAGTATGAAATATTATATCTGAAAAAAAAAAGACTTAAATAATTAAATTAACCATTGGCACTTTTTTTTTACATATTTTGTTTTTGTTTGAAAAAGCACTTTTTTAAAAATATTTCTTTTATTTCAAAATTATGGGGAAAAATATTCACATTTTTTTTGTTGATGAAATGAAATCTTAAAGCATCAGAATAAAAATTAAATATAAAGGCTCATTTTTTCTTTCTTTTTAATAAAAAATATTTTAGTCGCGTTTGACACGTGTGATTTGATTTCTGTGACATAATTTAGCAACCATCTTAGATCTTAGATGTTTTACAGAGCAAATGTAAACAATCGGCTCCATTAGCCAAAAAGTGTGAAAGGGAAAATTGCTGAACTTAAACTCAAATTTATGTGTCGACCTGGCTTCCCTGTAGATATGTGTCCCTAGAAAGTTTGAATGGTGTAGCTTAAAAAATATAGGCATGCATAGGGAGCAGTCACACACAGACTCACAGATTGCCTTTTATATATAGAGATTATTTAGATGTTTTACAGAGCAAATGTAAACAATCGGCTCCATTGGCCAAAAAGTGTGAAAGGGAAAATTGCTGAACTTAAACTCAAATTTATGTGTTGACCTGGCTTCCCTGTAGATATGTGTCCCTAGAAAGTTTGAATGGTGTAGCTTAAAAAATATAGGCATGCATAGGGAGCAGTCACACACAGACTCACGGATTGCCTTTTATATATAGAGATTATTTATCATTTTCGTTTCATACACCTACATAATCTAATGCTAAAGGTGAGAGGTTATTTAGTGATTTATTTGTTGCTTGCACTATTAAAAGTTAAATGCTTGTTGCAAATATATCACTGAAAAAATAGAATTATATATATTTTTTTACAAATATAAATAAAACAAACACATCAATCAACGATATTTAATAAAATTTAACTGAAAATTGAATTTTCAGTAAAATTTTGTTGTTTTATTTCCCCTCAATATTCCATGGCAAAGAAAATATTTTTCACGATTTGAATCTAAATAAATGCATTGAATTTCTTAGTTGGACTAACATGTTTGTACTTCTTTTAATTTTTTATATTCAGTCTAATATTCTTATTTTTGTTGTTGTCATCATTTTTTAACCGTTGTGTCCTCAGGCTTCTTCTGCTGTCCATCTCTAACTTTAACGTTAAGGTAATTTTGAAGGGAGTCCATCTGTTTTTTTATAGTCATATCGTCCACAAGCAAGGCATTTTACTGCCACTGTTTTGCAGGGGGTTACATCGGAGAAAAGTTATGAGAAAGAGTGACAGGTTATAGGGGGTGTTAAGAAGTGGGTAAGAGAAGGATGAGAATACTGAGTGGATGGAGAAAGGAGCATGAGAGAGAGAGAGAGAGAGAGGATACAGGTTAATGAGATAGTAGATGGCTATTGACTTTAGATTAAAATTATTGGAGATTATAGCTGTTTGGAAAGCAAGTAAATGGAAGGGAATTTCACAGGTGGGAAGTGCGAGAAAAGAAGCTACTGGAGTAGAATTTGTGTTTACAATTTATTGGTTTCACATTAAAAGGGTGGGACCTAGTTGCTAAGATGGTTGATTGTCAACATTGACAGCTTTCAGGTAACTCCTGCAGCCAAGCTGTCCCCAAATGTAATGCTCTGTATTCTTTTGGATCTTGTTGCTATCATCTAAATGTGGAAGGATGTTGTCTTGACAATGCATGGCCTGCATATACTATTGCCCAGACCTGCACCCTGAAGAGTTTACTCCAGTTTCACCTTGAAAGAACTGAATTTTCAATAATGGCTGTGAGACAACTAATCAACAGGTGAGACACAAGTGTCTGGGCATGATAAAAATCTGATGCAATCACAGATGATGCAATATTTTTCAAGGCCAAACAAATTTCATCGTACACCCTGAAAATTTATTGATATTACTGCTAACCACTGCAAATGACCTAATCTGAGGAAAAAAAAGAAATTGATTACACCCTACAACTCCAGTGGCTCTAATACTGACCGTTTGATAAAAAAAAGGAAACTAAAACAACTGTTTCAATAAATTTGCACAAGGGTGTATGTAGTTGAGTGGGATAGACTAGTGGGAGAAATATTCATGAATTATCAGATTGTAGTATTTAAAAGTTAGTCTCTGCTGATGACACTGTTTTCATTACTGACAAAAGACGTCGTTGATAAAAGCAACTTAGAAGTGTGCCTGCTGTTGACGGGATGGGGTTGTAGGGGTCTGATCAACCTGAGTACCAATTTGTAGTAGATTGACTGTTGGGGTAGTGATTTTAATAGTGAAGAAATGGTTGGTTGTCCAAACCACCACAATTATAAATAAAATAACTCAAGGCACAATGTAACGAATATTGTATTAAATAAGGTTAAAGAACTGAATTATTCACAAATTCAAGATGTCGTGAAAAGTGTTCTCTCTTAGATATTAATGCTATTGTTTGAATATTCATGTTAGGAGAGTCACTGAAAAAGGAAATAATATGTTTGTACTGAATATTAGTGAATATAATAATATATGTATTGAAATGTTCTTATAGTATAGAGAGAAACATTTTTATATGTTTAATTGCTGAATGCAATTAGTAGTTTGTGTGAGTTGGAAGAGACGAACGGCTCTCGGTCTTAAAGCTCTGAAAATATATTCCAACTGGTTAGACACGTGTGAAAATTAGTTTATATATTTCTTGATAAATGCGGGAAAAGAAAGCTTCACATGCAGCCCTTACGTAGGTGTGTGTGGGTATATGCGTACGAACATGTGTGCATGATGATGTATGTAGGTATGTACGTACATGTAGAAGTGGTTCTACAGGGTCTTTTACTAATGCCAGCCTGGTGGGATCTGCCCTTGAGAGTAAAATCAGCATTGATTTTATTGTGAATCAGTAAATCAGTAGTGGTTGTTGCTAAAACTGTATAAGCCTTTTCTGATTGGTCAAAAAAAGATGATATTTTTTAATAGTATCCCAGAAGTGGTGTATGACAGTGGAAAACAATTTTTTTTTTAATCATATCACCCCGAGCAAGGCGGTAACACCACCAATGTGCAGGGGGCTACGTAATAGTGAAAAGATTGGAAAAGAGAAAGCCAGAAACCACATCCTAAACAGGGAACAAGGGATGAGCCTCTTAACCTGTTCAATAGACATGGGTGAAGAACTTCAGAAATGTACTGTTTAATCACGCCATGCTCTGTTAATGTTGGCAGAAGTCTGAGAAGCAATATATTTTTTTTTTAATCATATCACCCCGAGCAAGGTGGTAACGCCACTGATGTGCAGGGGGCTACATATGAGTGAAAAGATTGGAAAAGAGAAAGCCGGAAACCACATCTTAAACAGGGAACAAGGGATGAGCCTCTTAACCTGTTCAATATACATGGGTGGAGTGTGAACCAGGTGATAGATTGGTTTTGGTCATATGTGCTGTAGATGTTGAAAATTCAGATATCTTCTACCAGCTTGATCAAGATATGCATCCCCACTGCAGAACTTCAGAAACGTACTGTTTAATCATGCCATGCTCTGTTAATGTTGGCAGAAGTCTGAGAAGCAATATTTTTTTTTTTTAATCATATCACCCTGAGCAAGGCGGTAACGCCACTGATGTGCAGGGGGCTACATAGGAGTGAAAAGATTGGAAAAGAGAAAGCCGGAAACCACATCCTAAACAGGATGGAAAAATAATAATAAAGGACTAATTTTAAGAACAGGCATCAGATAAAAGCCAGTGGGATATTAGTCAAAATGTTGTGAAGATCACATCAAAGACCAAATATAAACAATGTAAATGATGATAACTTTTCATCCCTGAAATTCTAACCAAAAAAGTTTGAATTTACTTTACATAAAGAAAGTTTAAAAAAGTGTCTTTAATTTAACTAATAATAGAACCTGATAAAAATAAGGTCATCATTAAAATGAAAACTTGTGATTATTTACTAGGCTTCATGTAGTTTGGCACAAAAAAATAAGGATGGTAATTAGAATGTTAACTGTTTCCCAATAAGGAAATATATGAGTTTCATTGTCTGTGCAACCAGTGCTGCAGTTGGTTGAAATTCAGAAAACCTGTCTCTTAAAACAATCTTTCAGGAAAATAGGTTTCTCAAGTCCGGTAGCTGTTATTGCTCTTTCCAGTATTGATGGGAGCTTTCTTTTCAGTTGTAATTCATAAAACCTTTTTTTTAAAGCAATATTTCAAGAAAATAGGTTTCTCAAGCCTAGCAGCTGTTATTGCTCCTTCCAATATTTATAGGGGTTTCCTTCATAACCTTTGTAACTTTTAACTCTGGCTTTCAAATGTAGTCAAACATGGATAGAAACACTACCAACATTTGCTCCTTTTGTCCTCCTTTTACTTTTTAATTTTCTCACCCATACATATATACATATGCTTATTACACATACACACACACACACACACACACACACACACACACACACACACACACATACACATGCTTATTACACACACACAAACACACACATATGCTTATTATACACACACACACACATATGCTTATTACACACACACACACACACACACACACACATATGCTTATTACACACACACATATACTTATTACACATACACACATGCTTATTACATACACACACACATATGCTTATTACACACACACACATACATATGCTTATTACACACACACACACACATATGCTTATTACACACACACACACACACACATATGCTTATTACACACACACACACACACACATATGCTTATTACACACACACACACACACACACACACACACACACACACACACACAAAATAAGGACATTCTTATATCTTGTTTTAATATTTTTCCTTTTTTCAATTGGCTGCACAGATAATTCTTTTTGTTAATTCATGCATTCTCATGTTTTTCATATTTATTGTTTTGTGTTACTCATTTTTACCTGGATTCACATTGAGTCTGCTAATATTGTTTGTAAGATAAATATTCCAGGAGCCCGTAAGTATTTACTATCCAAAGTGTTGATTCCTGCAACAAAATGGTGACTAAAATTTACCCAAACATAATAGTATCCTGTAACAAGTATCATACCTGAAATCATGATAATAATATAATACTAGAAAGACCTGTATAATTTGAATGTGAGTTTTGTTTAATGGCATATCAAACTTTGTGGGTAATTTAATGTCAAAAAGATAGTGTTTTAAGGTATTTTTTTTTAATGTTCAGTTATAGTGAGAGTGTTGATTTAGTCAGATTTTGATGAAAAATTTATTTAAGTTTTTTTTATTTTAGAAAACTGAAAAAGTTTTCTAGTTTTGTATCCAAAAATGTATTGCTGGTAATAATTTTTTTTCTTGTTCAAAAATGTGTTATGGTAATAATTTTTTCCTTCAAAAATGTATTGTTGGTAATATTTTTCTTTCAAAAATGTATATTTTTCTATAAAAGTCTATTTTTATGTATATATTTTTATAAAAGTCTTTCGTAGTGTTTTGACCCCACTTTGGAGGTTAACTATTTGCCCATAGCTGGGACCCTAACAGGTGCTACCACTCTGGGTCAGGGTGGACCTGGGAACAACAGCAATTAAGAGGTGGTTCCATGCTCCTCACAACCTCCCAATCAGAGGCCTTGCTGCCAGATGCAGTTTACCGTCATACCCAGGACCAGACCTGTATAAATTACACAGATTGACTAATAAATTGTTTAGTGTTGCACTCTGTATGTTTCAACCCATGACTGTTCCCAGAGAGTCATATAAAAAAGAATGACATAGTCTCTCTTAAAAATACTGAAATGTTCTGAATAGATTGTTATTTCATGAAACAGGATTTAACCCCTCAATATGTGTAACTGCCTTTATATAGGATTACTCTTTTTCATTTTTCTCTGTTTATTTATCCCACTACATAGCTATCTCTCTCTCTTTTTCTGTTTGCCTTTCAATTGAGCATGACAAGCATATTAATATATTGAAATATGTTTTAACAGTTGACAAAGATTTGATAGAAATGCTCAGCAACTTAGACATATTTCGCCGTTGTCGTCTTGCGGCCATTGGCCAAGATAGAACTCACTACTCCACTCCAGTATTCCCTGTGCATTTGGAACCCTGGTGCAGTTTTTTGTAGTGAAATTTATAATCTTGTCAAATAGCTGAATACTTGATGCTTTGCCAGGGCTACCAAGGGTGTTTTTATTGTGACACCAACACTAGATGGGTTACTTCCAGGCCCCATCTTGTTATTTAACCCATAACTGGAGGGAAGTGATGGATTAATACCTTTCCCGATGGTACCAGTGCTTAAGTGAATGCAGGGTATTCAACTGGAATTCGAACTCGGCTCATCAATTTCTCTTTCCAAGTCGATATCCACTGCACCACAATACACATCCGTTACTGAACACTTACAGTGCCTGGTATTCCCAAGTGGTCAACCATCTAAGTACTGACCAGGCTCAACATTGCTTAACTTTGGTGATTGAACGAGAAC
Source organism: Ascarosepion bandense (assembly GCA_037127315.1). Classification (NCBI taxonomy): domain Eukaryota; kingdom Metazoa; phylum Mollusca; class Cephalopoda; order Sepiida; family Sepiidae; genus Ascarosepion; species Ascarosepion bandense. Next base: position 4,304,825 of record JBBBDQ010001129.1, on the reverse strand, counting down.
CAGTGTATTCAACGTGATATACCGTAAGACATTAGAGAAAGACATTAGAGTAATGAAGAACCACTACTGTCAGCAAACCACCTGCATATGGACAAGAAATGAATTTGGTAGATATACAAAGATAGAAAGCAAGAGTGTGTCTTTTCACCAAATCTATTCAACTTGTACAGTAAGACTATTCTGAGGGACCTAGAAGTCATGCCAGTATTTGTCATCAGCGGTCATAAACTGAACAATATAAGATACGCAGACGATACAGTGCTGATAGCCGACATGGAAAGGAAACTACAAGACCTCCTACAGAAAGTAGCTGAAGAAAGTTGGAAGAAAGGACTAGAAATAAGCTACAAAAAAAAACGAATACATGATCATCAGCAAAAAGACCCCAAAATACCAATTACAGGTGAGGCACAGCAGGCACAGAAATTCAAATACCTGGGGAATATTCTAACAGAAGATGGAAAGTGCGACACTGAGATCCAAAGGTGAATTGGCATGACCAAGGATGCATTCCAGAAGCTGAGTAGAGCATTGAGAAACAGCAAAATTTTGCTAGAGTGTAGTGGATTGCTATGTGATGTTTGTTTTTGATATGGCAGTGAATGCTGGACAATCTCATTAAAGATAAAAGAGAGACTTGAAGCAACTGAAATGTGGTTCTACAGAAGGATGCTGCAGATACCGTGGCTCAAGCTTGTGAGCAATGATAAGGTTTTGGAGAGGAAGGAAACAAAAAGGAAACTAATAGTTAACATCAAGTAAAAACTGCTAAAGTTCCTGGAAAATGTAATGAGGAAGGAGGGATTGAAGAATCTGATACTCACAGGTCAGATAGAGAGAATCATACCTTGCCAGGTCGCTGACTTGTATTTTCTCTCTGACTACACGCTACACTGTTATTTATATTAGGAGGGAGAGTCCACTATCCCTAGACTGGTGAGTTCACCATAACAGAAAGAAAGAAAGAAAGAAAGAAAGTTTTTTATTTCCAATAATATATGGTGAAAGTGGTGCTTTTGCTGTATTTGCTGTTGTTTAAAGACAACATATGGTTATTGAAATGATATTTGCACATATTAGCAGTTGCTCCAAAATAGAATTTAACATTATCATCATTCAAATTGATGTGAGCTCTATAAATAATACTTTCAAACATATACTAGCCATTTAATGGGCAGTTCTTATTTTTTCAGTCATTGCAATTATTTTTAGAAGGGTCAATATGAGTAGTAGAAAGGTAACTGATATTATTCAGGTGGACCAAATATTTATGTGATATAATATCATTATGTTATGAAATATTTTTATCTATGTTCTTAATGCAACTATAACTAACTTTAACATTGTTTTTGTTGAATATCTTTTTTAGTGTGGATGAATGTTAAAAATGTATGTGAATTAAATAAAAATGTTTCATAATTATTTTTCCAAGCACTTCCAGCTGTTGGCTTGGAAAAATAATTACAGAACATTTTTATATTCTTTATCTCCAACATGTTAGAAACATGTTAGCATACTGGAATAATTAATTAAAAAATTAATAAAATCGTCTTTGTCAGTCATTTTCAATGAAACATGCTTAAAAGAAAGGTTGCTGCCCAAATAAATAAATAAATAAATATATATATATATATATATATATATATATATATATATATATGTATGTATGTATGTATCCACACATGATATATCTAAATTTACTTGAGATATTTTCATATTTATTATTACAAATGACAAAAGAAAATTAACTCATAATTTTATGCATAGCCTTAAATTTTAAATTGAAATTATACAATTTTATGTAAAAAAGAATTTGTGAGATGACAGCTCAATGCTCTTAAGAAATGGTGAGAGGAAACAGAATTCTTTTGAACTTGTCTCAGATGTAAAAGGCAAAGCTGGCAGGCTTGCAAGAAAGGAAACATATAAACAAAGCTTACAGAATAATGAATGGAATTTTCTAGAAGCTGTGGTTTGCTATTAGCCAGACAGTAAAAAATATTCACTATCTTCTTGCGTCATTTATTGGGATGATTAGGAAGATAAGAAAAAGCAAAAAGAATGAATAGAAAATAGATTGAAAAGAATTAAAAAGAGAAGAAAGAGAAAGTGAACAAAAACAAAGAGGAGATATAAGAGAGGAAAAAACAGATGTAGAAAATAGAGGAAAAGATGGACGAAGAAAATAGAAGAAAAGAGGGAAAAGGAGAAAAAGCCTGAATAAAGAATTGTTCTTGCATCAAATGTAGAAAAGATGAAAAAAAAGAGAAAAAGTAAATGCTAAAAGAGAGCGGGGGAAGAAAGGAAGAATGAAAAACAAAGGCTGAAAGGCGGTAATATGTGAGATTTAGAGAGAGTTAGAGAGAGGGGGGTAGAAAAGAGTGTAAAAGAGGAAAAGGGAAAAAAGAAAGATAAAATAGTGGATTGTTCTTTCTATTGTATTGAAAGCAAAAAACAAAAAAGGAGAAAAAATAAGAAGAGAGAAAAAGAGAGAGGAGAAATAAAATAAAAAAGAAAAAGAAACTGAACAGAAAGAATGAAAGGAAATATGAAATATATATATATATATATATATATATATATATACAGTACACTAAATCTAAAATTGAGCCACCACAGACTGCGGTTTCACACAATGGATCGTCAGGGCCAGCATTGGTTTTTTGGATGTTTAGTCTGTAATTATTAGTGCTGCTTTATTGTAATTAAGTATATATATATATATATATATATATATATATATATATATATATGTATGTGTGTGTGTGTGTGTGTGTGTGTGTGTGTGTGTCTAAGTAGAACATTTTCAAATTGCAAACATTGTGTATGCCTATTTTTACAAAAATCCATTCATACTCACGGATAATCTTTCACATATTATAACTGAAAGATGTAAGACCTGAGCTGTGACATTGACAGATGATTTTATTATTTATTTCTCAATGTTCCCAAGTACTTTCAATCTCCTTCAGGAGTGTGAGTTGTGGTAACAAAAAATAGCAAAATAAAAAATAATAAAAAATAAAAAATAAAAGACAGACACAATAAAAAGATATATTTCAAAATTAGGGAGGAGTTACTTAAGGATCTTAAAACTCTTTCATCCATGTTTATATAATGGACTACATAAAAAAAATGTTGAGATTGAGGCACAATACTAAAATATAATTAAACTCCAAAAACAGCAGCTAATTACTACAGAACCAGAATTCCGTGATCTACTTAAGGCAGAATCTATAAAAGACAGACACAATAAAAAGATATATTCTTCTAAACTTATAAAGACTTCACTGAAGATTGCTGCAAAAGAATTACGCAATCACCCAGAAATAGTAATTAAGAAAGCTGATAAAGATAATATCTTTGTTGTTTTAAACAAGTCTGACTACAACTCAAAAATAGAACAGTTACTTTATGATCACCTCAAATTTTAAAAATTTTAAAAACTTACCACTTGGCTAAAAGCAAAAATTAATAAATTAATCACAGCTAACAATGTGGAGCAAGACAATCTAAAAATTTACCAAAATAATCTTTTGTGGCAGTACCATATTCTGTTTGATGTGTGTTGAGGTTTTTGAAATATCATCTTATTTGTTCATCGACAATGTGGTTTGGGAAGTCTTTATTAATGAGAGTCTGCTTAATATTTTTTAGTTCAGAGTAAAATATCTTTTTCAGAAGGAGTTAAGTTGTGCTTGGTTAATTAACTTGTGTATAAGTGCTGTTTTGTAGTAGTTAAAGTATTCACTCTTATAGTTGAGAGTGCAAGAGCTTTTACTGGTTGGTTAGGGGGCTAGTAAATGTATTATCGTTTGTGTCTATTAAAATGTCAAGGAAAGGTATTTTACATTAACAAGATGTCTTACACTACATATATCTGACCATTCGTCCATTTCTAGACATGTACATCAACATTCCTCGCTACATTCACAATATAAAAAAATAATGATTGATAACACAACTATCATACACCAAGAAAACAACAAGAGCAAACTACAGATCTTCAAGGCAGTATTCATTATAAAACTTCAACCATCAATTAATTAGAATCAGCTATGAATACTGTAGTAATGTTCTAAAATGTTTTGTAAAAAGAACAGTTTTTTTAATGCTTTAACATGTGCATGACCATGACATTACAGCATAAAAAAAAATCCATTTTGGATAATTTTCATGTTCTAATGAACGCTAAGCAATTTGTCAATGGTTATGTTTGAAGCACAAAGAAAATTTACAGTCATTTTTAGCAACACAGTTTTGGAGTTATTTTTTGTTACCACAACTCACACTCCTGAAGATGATCTCGGAAGGAGATTGAAGTACTTGGGAACATAGAGAAATGAATAATAAAATCATCTGTCAAAGTTACAGCTCATTTCTTACATCTTTCAATTATACTATGCAAAAGATTATTTGTGAGTATGAACAGATTTTATCAAAAATAAGCATACACAATGTTTGCAATTTATTTAATCTGATATATATATATATATATATATATATATATATATATATATATAATATCAATAGAATGAATTATATTAATGTACTATATCTATTTAATATTGAGCACTTTATGACAAAAAATCTGCTCTCCTAAAATTTCAGCATTAAGTATTATTACAGTTTAATATATATATATATAGTTAGAGAGAGAGAGAGAGTGTGTGTGTGAGAGAGAGAGAGAGAGAATTGTAGACAAAAAGCATAAAAGGGGAAAAAGAAGAAAATGACAAAATAGTGAATTCTCTTGCCTTAAAAGTAAAAAAGATGTGCAAAAAAACAGGAGAAAATTGAATTAAAAAAGAGAGAAGGGAAAAAAGAAAGAGAAAAATGAAATATAAGGGAGGAAGAAGTGAGATAAAAAAAGAGCAAAAGAGAAAAAAAGGAGAACAAGACAGAATGATGAACAGTTCTTTCCATTGTACTAAATATAAAAAGAAAGTTATAAAAAGAGGAGAAAAAAGAATGAAAAAAAGAGGAAAAAGCAAAGAAAATAAGAAGAAAAATATCAAATAAATACTTATTGGAATCTAAAGGTTTATTCACTAAATTATGGCAGCATATATTTACATATATAAAATAAAATCAGGTTCATTCTATGTAGATATAAACAAATGGAAGCCATTTGTATGCAATGTCCTGAATTTCAAATTCTCAAATTGATAGCCTCATTGTGAGTTTGAAGCATTAAAATGAATTGTGAGAATGATTTTTTTTTTAAAATCATATCACCCCGAGCAAGGCGGTAACGCCACTGATGTGCAGGGGGCTACATAAGAGTGAAAAGATTTGAAAAGAGAAAGCCAGAAACCACATCCTAAACAGGGAATGATTTGACATACAAGTGTCAGATCAAATCAAAAATGAAGTATGGCTGCCATATCTGGGTTTGAGTTGCCCAGTTTCGACTTGCCGATCATGATAGAGTTGAAAGTCCTCTACACAGCCTTGACAGGGAAGATATATTTTGTTCTCTGTAGCCTCTTTCTCATCCTATTGCTACTCTATTGCTATTTTAGACAAACTCCATTCTTTATTTTCATTAGTTCAAACCAAACATCTACAGCTAAGATCTGCTTCCAATCCTTATTCCATCCATATTCCAATTGTAAAGAGGAAGTTCCACTCAGATTGCTTTTTTGTCGCTTTTTTTTGTGGATCTAACTCCCTCATAGATGCTTTCTCAAATGCTATATTGAGCATGAGTTTTTCATTCATACAAGTTTGATTAAAAATTGCTGAAAAGTTTTTCTTGAAGGATTTTTTAATTGTTCTTATATTTGGTACCATTTTCCTGGTTTGTAGAAAAATTTGAATATCAAATCTCTGATGTTTGATTACTTTCAGCTTTTATCTATATATATATATATATATATATATATATATATAGTCATCTGCAGACAGTCCTGTTTCGTTGCATCAGAGCTCATCAGTATGGTTAGACATCCAATTGCTTTTAGCCAGGACTGAAACTTGACTAAATTGACATCAGTCGGCAATTCTACCTCAAAGCTATGGGTGCCCGGTGGAGGAAAAAGGATTTTAGCATGTTATATACACAGTGCCAGTAGCTGAGGATGTTCAAATTTATTACTGAATGAACGATGCGTAAATGCGTGAGTAGCTACTGTTTTTAAAGTCTACCATTTTTTCATAGTGCTGAATAGACATGCAAGAGCATAAATAGTCATCCACAGACAGTCCTATTTTGCTGTATCACAGCTCATTAGTATGATTAGACATTCGATTGCTTCTAGCTAGGATTGAAACCTGATCAAATTGACATCACTCGGCGATTCTACCTTTGAGCTATATATTTTAATTTATTTTTTAAACACTATTTTTAATGGATACTTGCATTTGAGTAGATACTCTGTTTTTATTATTAAACAGTATATATATATATATATATATATACTGGCCTGAATAATCAAGAAATCTTGTTAAGAAATTATGTGTTTTCTGGTAGGATTCAAACTTGCCCTAGGGGGACCTTTAATTAATCTGACATCTCTTAGAACTAGGCCAAATACAAAATAATGTTTAAACAAATAAATTAAAAATATCTTGGAGTTAATCCATTTCATAAGGGATTTTGTAAAATTTTGTAAATAAATTGCCTTTCTTTACATTTCTTTACATTAGGATACAAAAACAGAGCAGATATGAATATTATGAAAAATCAGGAAAGTGTGTGTTTAAAAGCATCATTTCAAACTTGGTCTAACTGCAAGTCCTTCGCGGTCGAGCGGTGTAAGACATGTCAGATCAATTGATAGTTTCCCCTATAAAATGAAGGTTCGAATCTTGCCAGAGGATGTATATTTTCCTAACAAGATTTGTCGATTATTGAGGCCGGTAGATATAAATAAATATACTGTTTAATTATAAAAACAAAGTATCTACTCAAATATGAGTATCCATTAAAAATAATGTTTAAACAAATAAATTAAAATAAAATATATGTATTTATTTATTCTTTTTTTGTGTGTGCTTCTGGAATTTGACGTATCTCTTCTTTATTCTGTGTGTTTGTATTCTGTGCATGTGTGATTTGATGTATCTATTCTTTATTCTGTGTGTTTGTACGCGTGATTTGATGTATGCCTTCTTAAATTTGTGACTCTTCCAACTTAAATGTATACACAATGTTCCCTTCACCTAAAATGTTTCCCTTCTGTTAAAAACTGTTTTTTGAATATTCTGAGTGAAATTAACATTTATTTATTTAAGTTTCGATGGCCTGAAAGAAGCACATGATAATTTTTACAACTGCTGAAATAAATTCTGGATTTATAATCATTTGATTATGTGTTGAGTTTTCCTCTCAATATTATATTATATATATATATATATATATAAATTGTAAACACGAATTCTACTCCAGCAGCTTCTTTTCTCGAACTTCCCGCCTGTGGAATTCTCTTCCGCATGCTTGCTTTCCTGACAGTTACAATCTCCAAGAATTTAACTGTAAAGTCAATAGTTATCTCCTGTCTCACTAACTTACATCCTCTCTCTCATGCTTTTCTACATCCACCCCACTCTCATCAGTACTCTCTTCCTCTCCTACTCTCTTTCTGACAACCCCCCGCAACCTCTCACTCCTCATAACATTCCTCCTCATCTACCCCACTCTCATCATTAATCTCTTTCCTCTCCTACTCTCTTACTGACACCCCCTGCAACCTCTCACTCTTCATAACATTCCTTCTATGTAACCCCCTGCACAACAGTGGCAGTAAAAATCCTTGCTTGGGGCGACAGAATTTTATATATATATATATATAGGAAAAACTACTAGAAAGTTGTAAGTTTAAAAATGTATTTTTCTGACAGTATTTATTTATTTATATTATTATATTTGATATTGTTGCGGGGTCGAGTCCCGGAGGAAGTCGACTCTGCAAACTTGAATTCTAGATAAGTGTGAAAACAGCCAAGACAATGAGGAGACAAAGGCAGAGGTAAAAACAATAACAACTTTAGTTTTATTTACGGGAGTCGATACAAGATGTAGTTCGGGTTTGCTTCCGGTCCGAAGGGTGGTAGCCTCTAAGGAGTTGGTGCGGCGTGTGGTGAGACCTCGTCCAGTGCTGGGTTGATCTGTGGCGTTCATTGCGGTAGCTAGTCGGCTGGAGATGTTGGATGAGTCGCCTGGCTGGTTCGGGATGTTCCGTCTTCGGGTCTAGGTCAAAGTGGCGAGCGTGAAGGTGAGCTTGTGCCAGTGGAGGATACCTGATGAAAGGCGGAGTCCCTAAACAGGGCCGAGTCAAGCGATGGTCGTCGAGGGTGCGAGACCGTACCGAAGGGTAACGGAATCCCTAAACAGGGCCGAGTCGAGTTATGGTCGTCGCGGGTGCGAGACTGTACCAAAAGGTAACAAAATCCCTAAACAGGGTAGAGTCAAAGTATGGTCGTCGCGGGTGCAAGACCGTACCGAAGGGTAACAAAATCCCTAAACAGGGCCGAGTTGAAGTATGGTCGTCGTGACTGCGACTCTGGGTGGCCAATTCGACTGCTGAAGCAGGATCAGGACCAGAAGCTGGGGTGATGGCCTTGATGTCTGATCTACTGCCGCCAGGCAGGATCAATACCAGAAGCGTGTGTAGGGGCCTCGATGGCTGATCTACTGCCGGAAAGCAGGATCAATGCCAGAAGCAAGTGGAACAGCTAGATGCGACTGCCAGGAGGCAGGATCAGAGCTTAGGGTGTTATGCTAAGACAACTCTGAAATTTCTGGGCACAGCGAGGCTGGTGATAAGTGAAGAGTTGTTCGGTCACTGCTCCCAGATCAGTAGGAGTAAAAAAGCGCTAAATATTAATTGCTCCCCAACATCGTTTGGTGTTTTGGGGAGCGCAGCCTAATTCCATGTGTATTTCGATGGTTTTAGGCTAGTGCGTATTTGCAGAATTGATCTGTGTCACACGTGTAGTTAAATTTTCTTGAATTTTCTTTACGGTGGGCCTTAAGGGTCCGCCATTTGTTGGTCAAGGTCAGAGAAAGTCTACTAGCTGCTGTTGCTGTTGCTGTTGCTATGGTCGTTTGGGGTCAGGAGGCGGCTAGTAGCTGCTGCTGTTATGATCGTATTTTTTTGGAAGCGGCTGTTTGGGGCCGCAACAAGGCCCTTCCCTTAGAATATTGTGCATCGAGAGAGTTACTGAAGTATTTGCCAGGCAGCACGAGAGGCATGCCAAAAACCAGTTTGGCGGGTGAGCAGCTTAAGTCCTCCTTGATGGTGTTTCTTAAGGCTAGGAGAATTAGCGGTAGCTTGTTTACCCAATTGGTAGTGTCGGGTCTAGTGGCCAGAGAGGTTTTTAGGGATCAATGAAACCGTTCAACTAGACCGTTGGTGCATGGATGGTATGCGGTAGTTTTGATGTGTTTAGCACCGAGTAGGTTGGTGAACTCTTGAAAAAGGGATGATTGGAACTATGCTCCTCGGTCGCTTGTGATAACTTGAGGCATTCCAAAGATTCTGATCCACTCTCTCAGAAGAGTCTTGGCGACGGTGCTTGTGGACGTGTCTTTGATGGGTATGGCAATCGGCCATCTTGAGAAACGATCTACGACTGTCAGGAGGTACTGGTAAACCGAGTGTCATTTTTGCTGAAGGTACCGACGGGGGATTTAGTGTGTCGGTGGATCTTACATTTTTGACGCTCCAAGCACGTGGACACCCACTCTCAGATGTCAGCATTCATGTTCGGCCAAACGAACCGGTCGGCGATGAGCTTTACCGTGGCCCTCTTGAAAATACATTCTGCTACTACACAACCATGATCTCTAAACTTCTGTGGACATTTTAAATGCTTACATTTCTTTTTGAACAATTTTAGCTACAAAACTACATGTATTTTCTCAATGAACATTTTTCTTCTCACAAATACATTATAATGTTCAGTTAACAAAATTTCACTGACATTTTTCTTTTTACACTTTTTTCACTCTTTTAATAAATTCTTTACTTTAATGTGCACATGAAATATTTTATCCTTTCACATTTCAACATCCAACATTTCAACATCCAACATTCAACCTTCTGATATTTAAATTGTGAGGACTTTAGATGTGTTTGGCACAAGGCCAATTTACCACCCATCACCGAGGCTCCTACAAGTGTAAGAGTGCTAAACTGCTATGTAATATCTATCTTAACAATATAACACAGATAAATGCCATTGTGTTGATGGCAGACCCATAAAAGAAAGTAAAGGAATTCATAGACAAACTAGTAAAGTAAAGCAAAAAGAAACAATGTATGAGCTACTTCAGAATCAAGAAATTACATAAATTTCACTGAGTAGTGTCACATAGGATGTGTGCTGTGATGCAGTGGATATATCGGCTCAGAACGAGAAATTGGGTAGCCGAGTTCAAATTCCAGTTGAATTCACTTACGCACAAATACCCTTGGGAAAGGTATTAATCCGTCTCTTCCCCACAGTTATGGGTTAAATAATAGGACAGATTGGGTTCTACAGCCTTGGATAGCAACTCTGTTTACTGCAGAAAGTAATGCTGCAGGATAATCTTCTTCCCAGTCAGTCATGTCTCTTTCAAGACATGATCGTGTATCACGTATGGCACTGAGCGTCACATAAGAGAAGAAAGAAAATATGACACAGAAAGCTGAAACTGTATCTGAAATAGTGAAAGATGTTTTCCAAGACTTATTAATAATAAACACAAAAAAGAGTGCTGAAATATCAATCTTTCTATATGTTGAAAAAACTACTCATTGATGAAGAAAGGTCTTGAGGCAACAGAAAAGTTGTTTGCCAGTTAAAGATACTCAGGATACTGTAATTGGAGTAAACAATAAAGAAATCTTAAGGTAAATGAAAGCAGAAAGACACATACTCAGAATCCAAAGGACACAACAGAAGCTTCTGAGACGCATAATGAGGAAGAGGTGTTTAGAGAATTTAACACTCACAGGATATATTGAGCTCAAAAGGAACATAGGAAAACATAAGGTCACTTTCCTGACTAGTTTGATAGAACAGAGAGTAGGAAAGATGACAAAAAGACAAACATTATCAGGAGCTACAAATGATAAGAAAATGTGGAGAGCCGTGATCATCCACATCCTAAAGAGACACGGCATATAAAAGTGAATATACATGCATACCAACATGCACACCATCATGCACACATGCCGACAGACATGCAAGCATTATATATATATATATATAGTCATCCGCAGACAGATCGGTTTCACTGCATCATATCAGTACGGTTAGACATCCAATTGCCTTTACCCAGGATTGAAACCCAACCAAACTGACATCAGTCAGTGATTCTATGTCTGAGCTATGGGTGCTCGGTAGAAGGAGACAGACTATTAGCGTGTGATATACCATGTAAACATACGCTAGTAGTTAGAGTGTTCTAATTCATTACTGAATGATCGATGCGTAGATGCTAGAGCAGCTAATGTTTTTCAAAGTCTACCATTCTTCCAGAGTGGAATCAAGGTGTGAGAGCATAAATAGTCATCCACAGACAATGTTAGATCATCATTGTGAAGATTTTTACAACGACGATCTAACATTGCCTGATGACGAGGTAGAAATCTCGAAACATAGAAATTTCCATGTTGCAATGTATTTTTAATTAAAAAACAAATTCAATTATATGATTATATATCTATATCTATATCTATCTATCTATCTATCTATCTATATATATATATATATATATATATATATTTAATTTTGTTAAGAGTTATTTTTAATAGATATTCATATTTAAGCAAATGCCTTGCTTTTCTTCTTTAACAGTATATTTATTTATTTACATCTACCAGAATCTTGTCAGAAAAATATGCTTCCTCAAACATATGTATCTATTAACAATAATGTTTAAACAAACAAATTTAAAATATTCAGATTTAAACCTTTACATAATATATATATATATATATATATATATATATATAAAGGAATAAAAATGAAGAAAATAATTGCAATGTTCAAAACATTAATTTAAAACTGTGCTCAATATAAAAATAGACCAATTAATATTTATCATCAGTTACTAGAAAAAATTATATTTATATTCATAGTCATTCGCAGACAGATCTGTTTCACTGTATTACAGCTCATCAGTAAGATTAGACATCCGATTGCTTTTCACCCAGGATTGAAACCCAAACGATTTGCATCAGTCACTGATTCTACCTCTGAGCTATGGGTGCTCGGTAGAAGAAGGCAGACTTTTAGAATGTGATATATCATGTATACACACGCCAATAGCTGAGAGTGTTCTAATTCACTATTGAATGAATGATGCGTAGATGCTAGAGTAGCTACAGTTTTTATATATATTCTCTTGCATAAAGAATACAAAGACAAATATGCAAAAAAGAAAAAAAATTTATGAGAAAGTGATATGTCCCGGAAAGGGATATATATCAATATGAGGTAGTTAAGTGGTTTAGGCAAATGTAACCGGGTAAGTCAATCTAGTATGTAGAGGTAATCGTTGTATGCAATATCCTGAGACGTAGGTGTAGTCAATGGTGTTAGACCAATAGACCTCTGTTGGAAAGCTCTTTAGATCTCTCTCACTCACTCTGGATGTCCTTACATTCGTCTGTATTTATGGCTGACAACAACCAATCACATTCCAGTGAGGGGGAACCAAGGTGTATACATGTTCATTACCTATTCATTACATCAGAAAGAAAATCAGGAAAAGAATATAGAAAAATTAAGAAGAAAGAAAGTAGAAAAGAAAGAAAGCAAAAATGGTATGAAAAGGGACACGGTCGCTTAATTAAGTGACATATGTGATAAATGCTTCTCTTTCAGTAGGTTGCAGTTTCTTTCTACAGTAGACTGGTTGCCAACTAAGACTACAGAACCCAATCTAAAACCTTTCTCTTAAAACAGTTCTTCAGAAAAATAGACTTCTCAGTTTCATTATTACTAATCTTTTGTTTGAACTAGTGTGGAAGATCTAGTTACATCTGCTATCCTTTTATTATTTAACTAGCAGTATAGCCCGGCGTTGCTCGGGTGTAATAAAAGCTTTAAAACTAAGCCATGGTCCTGGAGTTCAGACTCAGCCTAAAGAATATTTGTGTGAAGTTTGGTGATAATCGGATAAAAATTGTGGATATGTATAAAGGACATACAGACAGATAAACACACACACACACACACAAATATCTTGCCTTTTATATATATATTATCAATTTTCTGCACTATTGTAAGAACTGCAACCTTGAAACTTCTGAATATCATTTCTTATGTCTTTGTCTATGAGTGTATCAAATTTGATTAAAATCAGACCACTCCTTCTATAACCCGATTTTTTCGATTATCGATTTTCGATATTTATCAGGGGTACCTCGTCACAAAACCTAGCTAAGAACACTCGCAGACGCTTATAGTACAACTTGTACAACAAGGCAATCGGTTCAGCCTTTTCGGAGTCTATAGGTAACGGAAACACACACACACACACACACACACACACACAGAGACAAAGTTCCATTTATAAATAAGTTTAGATTATTATAACATTATAACACCTATATCAACCAAGATGAGAACAAAAGTTTGAAATAATTCCAAGATTATTGAAAAGAGACACAGTCAGTCAATTAAGTGACATATGTGATACATGCTTCGCTTTCAGTAGATTGTAGTTTCTTTGTGCAGTAGACTGGTTGCTAACCAAGATTATAGAACCCAGTCTGTTCTGCTATTCAACCCGTAGCTGTGGGAGGGAACTTCATGCTGGCTTGGTATTCAGAGTTTTTCTTTCCCTTAGACCGGTTGCTAACCAAGACAATAAAGCCCAATCTGTCTTGCTATTTTCACATAAATGAGGGGAGAAGAGATGGATTCATACCTTTCCCAAGGGTATGAGCATGTAATTGAAGGTAATGAATTTGACTCTTGGGAAAACAAAAGAGAGAAAGAATGGATAGAGACAGCAAGAGAAGAAAAAGAACAAAAAAACAAGTAAAAAATTAATTACCATGAAAAATGAGGAAAGAAAAAAAAATGGCAGATAAATGACTTTAACAAGAGGAATAAGTATAAATGAATAAGAGAAAGGCTTCTTTTCTTTGAACATCCCGCCTATGGAGTTTCCTTCTGTATACTTACTTTTCTGATGGCTACAACCTCCAGGAATTTAAATGCAATGTCAATTCCCATCTCTTATCCACTTCACTCCAGTCTTTTCTACATCACCCAGTGTATCTTGTTCTTTTCTTTTCTCTCTACCTTCGCAACTGTGTTCCCATCCTTCTCTTTCTCTTTCTCTGACACCCCCTGTAACTGGTTCGTCTTTCTCTTCACTCTCCTCCTGCCTAAACTTTTACTCTCTTATGTAGCCCTCTGCACATCACTGGCAGTATCGCCTTGCTTGGGGAGAAACGATTAAAAAAAAATATTAAAAAACAAGTCAGAAATATTAAAACAGTGAAAGTGGGAGAAGAAATATTTATAAAGTAAAGATAAAAATAAAAAATAAAGAGATATTGGTAAAAGAAATAGGTTTTAAAAGAAAGAAAGAAAGAAAGAACTAAAGAAAGAAAGAAAGAACGAAAAAGAAAATGAGTGTATGAGAAAGAAGAAAGTTAGAATAAAAAGAAAGAGATATTTGTAGGAGAAACAGGTTTTAAAAGGAAGAAAGATAAGAATAAAAAATATTCATAGAAAAAAATAGGTTTTAAAAGAAAGAAAGAAAGAAAGAAAGAAAAAAAGGAAGAAAAAGTGAATGAGTGTGTGAAAAAGAAGAAAGTGAAAGTAAGAATAAAAGGAAAGATATTTATAGGAGAACCAGGTTTTAAAAAAAAGAAAAAAAAAAGAAAATGACAATGTGTGAAAAAGAAGGTAAAATAAACCTAAATAGAAAGAGATATTTGGATAGAAAACAGAAAAAAGAACCAAAAAAGGATAAAATAATGAAGAAAAAATTTTAAAAGAATGAAAAAAAAGAATGTCAATGATTGAGTAAAGAAAAACAAGACAAGAGAACTGAGAGAATCCTCACAAGCAGAAAGAAATCTTGGAGAAATCAAGAAAAAAAATGGTGGAAGATAAAGACCAATCCTCTAAATCATTGTCTAACTCTCATGAATGCAGAATGAAAATAAAATAAAGCATGATAACATTGATGTTAGATTTTGCTGGCACCAAGCTTTGACAGCAATATGAACTGAGAGCTGATACAGGTGTTGGAATTACATAACCATTTGTCAGGCTTGGCTGATTGATAAACAGTATTATTAAATACTTTGCTGAAACTAGTATCTTGCGGAAGCATGTCTTTCTTTTCTGCATTTGTTTCCATTTGTTAGTTTATAGCTTCACATATGATTACTGCTAGCAAGATTAGTTGCCATTTCATAGCAACTTGTAATTTGTCAGTTACTCAATATGAACAAACTTTTTTTTTAATTCCGTATTGGGATTAGATATTATACTTTTGGCAATTAAAATAAAAAATAAACAAATTATATCTGTCATTGTCAATGTCACTAGTACTGTAACCTGATATGGTCACTGGGGCACTACACTGTTGTATGCATCTCAAACTGACCCTATTTTTGGTGGTCGTGAGAGGCCACAATTTAAACAACTTAAGGTACGCAGATGATACAGTGCTGATAGCAGACACAGAAAGGAAACTACAAGACATCTTACAGAAGGTAGCTGAAGAGAGTGACAAGAAAGGACTACAAATAAACTGCAAGAAAACTGAATGCATGCTCATCAGTAAAAAGGGCAGCCCAATACAGCCAAATACAGCTCGAGGATACTAGAATCAAGCAGGTACAAAAATTTAAACACCTGGGAAGTGTTATAACAGAAAACGGAAAGTGTGACACAGAGATCTGAAGGCAAATTGGCATGGCGATGGAAGCATTCCAAAAGTTGAGTAAAGTATTAAGAAGCAGGGCAATTTTGCTAGAAATAAGGAAGAGAGTACTGGATTGCTATGGGATGTCTGGCCTTCAATATGGCAGTGAATACTGAACAATATCATCAAAGATGAAGGAAAAACTTGAAGCAATTGAAATGTGGTTCTACAGAAGAATACTGGATATAAAGTGGGGGATCAATTCCATATGACAATCAATATATAAACTGACCCCTCACTTTCTGGTCACATCAGTTTCTATACATTTCTATTCCTGAGATACAAAAGCACAAGGAGGCATTCCAGAAGTTGAGTGGACAATTTTGCTAGAAACAAAGAAGAGAGTACCGGATTGCTATGTGTTGTCACTTCTTCAATATGGCAGTAAATACTGGACAATATCATCAAAGATGAAGGAAAAACTTGAAGCAAGTGAAATGTGGTTCTACAGAAGGATGCTGCGAATATCATGGATCGAGCATGTGAGCAATGATGAGGTCTTAGAAATGATGGAAACAAACAGGAAATTAATACTGAGCATCAGGAAGAGACAGCTGAAGTTCCTGGGACATGCAATGAGGAAGGAGGGCTTGGAGAACCTGATACTAAAAGGCCAGATAGAAGGAAAAAGAGACAGGGGAAAGCAATGGATAACATATTTGAAGGACCTAATCAGGTGGATGACGGAACAAGGGTTGCATGGTGCAACAGAAGAAGGCATGCTCAGAGCCACCAGGGATAGGGAAACATGGAATACCATGATCGCCTACGTCCTGAAGGGAGAGGGCATATAGAAGAAGAAGAATCAGAATTCTAAACATTTAACAATAAAAACAATAACACATCTTTTAAATGAAACATAAAATTATTTTTCTCTGAAGGAAAACTACAAGCATTTGAAATAATATATAAATATTTTTTCAGAAACATACAATGAAATAAAATGTTCAATTTTCTATGCAAAGCAGTTTCTTTTATCAAGTAATTAAATGTTCCTAGTGTGCTGTGAAATGTATGGACAGACTTACTGTTAGTCTAGTATTGTGAGTTTGTGTGCATATGCACGTGTAGATCAAAATAGCCTCTGAAATATTTTTTGGGCCTCAAGATGTAAGTATGCTCCTATTTTTATATTCATAAGGGGATTCAAAATCTAATTTCACATAAAGGTGTGAAATTTTATGAATAGAAATTTTCATTTGTTAACCCTTGTTCCCTGTTTAGGATGTGGTTTCCGGCTTTCTCTTTTCCAATCTTCTCACTTTGTTTTTTTTTTCTTCAATTGGAGTAGATAGATCTATCTATCGCCCGGTTCACACTCCACCCAAGTCTATTGAACAGGTTAAGAGGCTCATCCCTTGTTCCCTGTTTAGGATATGGTTTCCGGCTTTCTCTTTTCCAATCTTTTCACTATTACGTAGCCCCCTGCACATCAGTGGCATTACCGCCTTGCTCAGGGTGATACGATTAAAAAAAAAAAAGAAAAAAAAAAGTATAATTTCACACTAGCTCATGAAAATATCTTTATGGAAATTGTCAGAGCAGTAAAAGGAGCTATTGTTATTTTTAAATGGTCCAAAAATAACACATGCTAAATCTATCACGATGTCTGCAAGTATTTTGGCAGTATTTTTCTTAGTAATGATTGTCTATCTAACAAACCATCTGATGGGATTTTATTGGTTGAAAAATATACATAGGATTTAATTCCTATATTCTCTATCCATCCAGTAATGTGTTCTGCCCACTTTTGATGTGTACCTCACCATCTTTCCTCTGAAATGCTTCTTGAAGGTTTGTCTTGAATAGCCCATCAAATCTTGTCATGCTGCCATACCATCTTATTTTCCCTGGTATTTTTCATGAAAGGATAGTCATAAAGGTCTTATCAGATATTATCATGTGACTATACTGTGTCTTTTTTTCAAATGTGATCAGGGTCCTAGGAATGAGAATAAACTGCATCCAGCAGTAAGGCCTCTGATTAGGGGGTTGTGAGAAGCATGGAATCACCTCTTAATTGCTGTTGTTCTCAGCTCCATCCTGACCTGGGGTGGTAGCACCTGTTAGGGTCCCAACTATGGACAAAATTTATCCCCAAACTGGGCATAAATTTTACATTATGAGAGTATAAAAATACTTTTATAGGAATATATACATAAAAATACTTTTATAGAAAAATATACATTTTTTAAGGAAAAAATTATTACCAGAAATACATTTTTGAATACAAAACTGGAAGACATCTTCAGTTTTCTAAAATAATAAAAAGTTTTTACCACAAAAATCTGACTAAATCAACCTTCTCACTGTAACCAAATATTAAAACAAATACCTTAAAATCCCACCTTTTTGGCATTAAATAACCCACAGAGGTGTTGATATGCCGTTAAACAAAATTCAAACTCAAACTCAATTCAAATGTGATCAGGTCTTCATACAGAGCAGTGTACTGTCTATTAGTTTCCCAGATTCTTTCATTTTATGAAAAAATACTTTAGACATGGGACAAGTATATTGGAGATCTCTTCCATGATGAAAATGAGCAACCAGCAATAAATGAAAATACTAATGGACCGGAAATATTAAAAACTGAAGTGGAAGCAGCATTGGCCAAATTGAATGGAAACAATGCAGAAGGACCAGATGGTATTTGTAATAGAGATGCTGACAAGATGGCTTCAGCATAGACAAGATAACAGCAATAATAAATGAAATCTACAACAGTGGTGATATACTGGAAGACCTAAGCAGATCAATTTTCATAGCACTGCCCAAGAAACCAGGTGCAAATGGACAATCAGCTTAAAGAGTCACGTAACAAAACTCATCATCATTGAATATAGCACGCAGCAGAATCAGGCCAGAGTTAGGACAAGAACAGTGTGGGTTCATCAAAGATACAGGAACTAAGGATGCAATATTTATGCTCAGAATGTTCTCAGAAAATGCAATACAACTGCAGAAGGATGTGTACCTATGTTTTATGCAAAAGCGGTCGACAAAGTACGCCACAAAGACTCGATAGAGATGCTTGGCAACCTTGACATATTTCGGAAAGACATTAGAATAATCAAGAACCTATACTGGCAGCAAACTATCTGCATACGTTCAGCAGATATACAAAAATAGGAAGGGGTATAAGACAGTCACTTTCTCACCGGTGTAATGTGGCTTCCCTGTGTCTCTTCTACAAATACTTTCATGGCTTCTGCTCAGATGAACTTAGCTTACTGGTATCCCCCATACATGAATTTACTTGAGCCACAAGATTAGCAACTAGGTCCCACCCTTTTACTGTGAAACCAATAAATTGTAAACGCAAATTTTAATCCAGCAGCTTCTTCTCTCACACTTCCTGTGGAATTTCCTTTCTGTTTACTTGCTTTCTAGACAGTTACAATCTTCAAGAATTTAAATGTAAAGTCAATAGTCATCTACTATCTCACTAACTTGCTTCCTCTCTCTCTCTCTCTCTCTCTCTCATGCTTCTTTCTTCGTCCACTTCACTCTCAGCAGTATTCTCAGCCTTCTCCTACCCTCTTCTTGACACCCCCTGTAACCTGTCACTCTTCCTCATAACTTACCTCCTATGTAACCCCCTGCTCAACAGTGGCATTAAAATGTCTTGCTCGGGGCGACACGATTATAAAAAAAAAAAAAAAGACAAGGATGTGACTTCTTACTGGATTTATTCAACGTATAAAGCAATTCTAAGAGAATTGGAAATCTTGCCAGGATTCGTCATTGGCAGCCACAATCTTAACAATATGAGAGACACAGATGACACGATGCTGATAGCTGATATGGAAAGGAAACTACAAGACTTCCTACTGAATGTAGCAAAGGAAAGTGAGAAGAAAGGACAAAACATAAACTACAAGAAAACTGAATGTATCGCCATCGGCAGCAAGAAAAGCCCAAAATACAAAATACAGGTCGGGGATACTACAATCAAACAGGTACAGAAATTTAATTACCTGGGAAGTATTCTAACATAGGATAGAAAGTCTGACACTGAGATCCAAAAACGGGCTGGCATGGCCAAGGACACATTCCAAAAGCTGGGTGTGCTAGACAATCTCATCAAAGATGAATGAAAGACTTGATGCAACAGAAATTTGGTTCTACAGAAGGATGCTGAGGATACCATGAACCAAACATAGGAGAAACGACAAGGTTTTGGAGAAAATGGAAATTAAAAGTAAAATTATAGTTAACATAAGGAAAAGAGAGAGCTGAAGTTTCTGTAACATGTAATAAGGAGGGTAGGCTTGGAGAATCTGATACTCACAAGGCAGATAGAGGGAAAGAGTGACAGGGGAAAACATCATGATGATATACTTGATTGACTTGAGTAAATGAATGGCAAAGCAGAGTTTGGGAGAAATAACAAGACAAAAGTTATTAGGAGTTACAAGAAACAGAAAGATGTGGAGGGCTATGATCATCTACATTCTGAAGGGAAATGGCACATAAAAGAAGAAATCTCTGTAGGAAATCGCGAGGACTCATTTGAAATATTTTTTCTTACATTGCTTGGATTGTTCTCTGAAGTTTTGCTGTGAGAGTTCAAGACTTGCATGCATACAGGGAAATAAATAGAACCAGTGCATGTAGGAAATTTGGTTTTATTCAGAGACTAGCATTATAGCCTGGCATTGCCTGTGCAACTGAGAACATTTTTTAATTAGATGATTAATGCAGCGTGTTGCGATTTCCAAGCGCTTGTAGTCGCCACCACACTTTAAAACACAGTTATATAAAAAATAATTATATAAAAAATTGTTGTTTCAAAATTGTTCCAAAATAACATTAAAAAAATCTATTTTCTTTTGTTTTGTGTGAGTTGATGTTTTGTGTGACATTGTAAACAACATTGCGTTTGTTTTTGTTTCAAAATTATGGGGTAAAATGTTTACATTTTTTGTTGAATAAATGAATTTCAGAAATTTTCGAAGAATATTTAAAAATGTAGACATTTAATTTTAGAGGAAAAAGTTACATTAATGCCACACGAATTACAGACAGTTGATTTCCTGCATGAAATATTTAGTGAAAAAAAACCTTTATTTGTTCTTTAATTTTATTTTCTGAAGTATGAAATATTAAATCTGAAAAAAAAGACTTAAATAATTAAATTAACCATTGACACTTTCTTTTTACAAATTTTGTTTTTGTTTAAAAAAACACTTGTTTTTTAAATATTTCTATTGTTTCAAAATTACTTTGAAAAATATTCACATTTTTCTGTTGACCAAATGAATTTTGAAAATGTCGGAATAAAAATTAGATATAAAGTTTTTTTTTGTTTTTTTTTTAGTCTCGTTTGATATGTGTGATTTGATTTCTGTGACATAATTTAGCAACCATCTTAGATCTTAGATGTTTTACAGAGCAAATGTAAACAATCGGCTCCATTGGCCAAAAAGTGTGAAAGGGAAAATTGCTGATCTTAAACTCAAAAAGTATGTGTTGACCTGGCTTCCCTGTAGATATGTGTCCCTAAAAAGTTTGAATGGCATAGCTTAAAAAATATAGGCATGCATAGATTACAGTCACACACAGACTCACAGATTGCCTTTTATATATATATATATATAGCTTAATGTTATTGTCTCTCCATACACTAATTCTATTATCATCCAGTACAGTTTTAGCCAGTTTTTCTGTCTTGGACTCTTCTTGAATAATAATGAATCTCAGGTATTTAAGCTTTTTCACTATCTCCAGCTGTTGTCCATTGAAATTAATCTTGGTCTTAATTGGATCTTTACTGTTTGCCAAGAGTTGTTTGCAGTAGTTGTCATATATATTCTCAATAAATTTGATATCATTTTCACTAATGCTTTCCTTTCATAGTGAGTTAAAAACTATTGCATGTTCTTCCGAGTTACTTTGCATAACCTGATTACTATCCAACCAGCTTTGTCTGGTAGATTGTCAAACATTTCTGTTTTCTGCAATGTCACTATTGATTAAAACTCCTACTCCACTAAACTTATTGCTCTCCTTTTCCTTATGATAAACTTCAAGAGATTTTCTTGCCAGTACTTCAGTCTTAGACCCTTCTTCACTGAAATTAGTGCCAATGTATTTCAACAGCTGAAATGTTTCTGTCTGTTGTGTCGCATTCTGTGTTCATTTCTCAATGAATTTTTTAAATTCTTCAAAATAATCTTCTTAGAAAATAGGCTTGGAACACCAATTTAACTATTCTGAATAATTATAATAATCCACACACAAACACAGACACGTGCACATATATATAAAAAGTGTATTTAGGCAATGAATATTCTTTCAAGTATGTTTGTTTAACTATATATATATATATATATATATATATTATAAGAAAGTAAAAGGACATGTCGATTAAAACCCAGTGTTCAAGCATTTACTTTTATAAAGAGTGTTTGATACAGAGTAGAGCTTAATATCTAAACTTATTTTAAATAGAACTTTGTGTGTGTGTGTGTGTGTGTGTGTGTGTGTGTGTGTGTGTGTGTGTGTGTGTGTCCGTTACCTATAAACTCCGAAATGGCTGAACCGATTTTCTTGAAAATTTACACAGATGTACTATAAGAGTCTGCGAGTGTTCTTAGCTAGGTTTTGTGTCAAGGTACCCCCAATAAATATCAAAAATCAATAATCAAAAAATTTGGGTTATAGAAAGAGTGGTCCGATTTTAATCAAATTTGATACGCTCATAGACAAAGACATAAGAAATGATATTCAGAAGTTTCAATGTTGCAGTTATTACAATAGTGCAGAAAATTGATAATATATACATATATAAAAGGCAAGATGCTTGTGTGTGTCTGTTTATCTGCCTTATGTCTGTATTTTTTCAGCCCTTTTATTTTAGTTTTTGCTTTGAGTTTGGCTCTAAGTAGGTATAATTGTAGTTCTTAGTCTCAGCCATGATACCATTTATTCAGAGGACTTATTTAGCCTTCAAAATTCAGTTTACAACAAAAAAAACTTATTTGATATCAATGCCAGGAAATCAAAATTTGACTTACAGCCATTCATTTTTCTTTCGATCTATGGTTTTGCTTTAACTGGAAACAACTATTGCTTTTTAGTCTTTCGTGCCAACGTCCAAAGAGTCTAAGCTCCAGGATCATGGATTAGTTTTAAAGCTTTCATTACACCCAAGCAATGCTGGGCTATACTGCTAGTTGTAAATATATATATAGAGAGAGATTCATGCTTTAACACATGCATGATCATGACATTACGACATAAAAAAAAGTCCATTTTGGATCATTTTCACATTCTAATGAACACTAAGCAATTTTTCAACCATTACATTTGAAACTTGAAGAAAATTTACAGTAATTTTTACCAACACAATTTTGTGGTTATTTTTTTCTTACCACAACTCAAACCCCGAAGATGACCTTGGAAAGAGTTTGAAAGTACGTGGAAACATCGAGAAATGAATAATAAAATCAACTGTCAATGTTACAGCTCATTTCTTACATCTTTCAATTATAATATACAAAATATTGTCTGTGAGTATGAACAGATTTTATTAAAAATAAGCAGACAATGTTTGCAATTTATTTAATCTGACATGCTTAAAAGACAATTTACTACCTAAATACACAAATATATATATAGTGTTTAATTGTGATAATATTTAGCACCAAGGTTGTTGGTTTTTAGTTGTTTTACTGATAAAATGTATTTTGGCAAGCAGGTTTTTTATCGTAAAGTGTTTGATATTGGGGTGAAGAAAGAGTGTCAATAAGCACAAACCAGATCTGATGTGTGAAAACAACATAACAGTGTCCTTAAGTAACTTTGAAGTCAACATGAAACTCTTCATTTAAAGTCACAAACTCTTTGTGCTTATATATATATATATATATATATATATATATAAGGTCTGTCTAAAAAGTAATGTGACTGGTGTCAGAAAAAATTTATTTCAATTTCAAACAGCAATCTGCATATTTTCCTCTTCAAAGCAATCCCCTTCTAGTCTAATGTAGTTTCTCAAACTTCTCTGCCATGCATTGATGCACTGCTAAAAGAATTCTTCTAGGATGCCCCTCAAATCCAATGTTACGGCCTTCTTGATGGCCTCCACACCTTCAGAACAGGCACCCTTGATGATCCTCAGGGTCATCTAGGGTGCCTGTTCTGAAGGAAAAAAAGGAGAAAAAGAAATGACAGAGTAAGATCAGGTGAATAGGGAGGTTCTCTCAGTAGGGTGATATTCTTCTTTGTCAGGAACTGCTGGATGCTCAGTACATTGTGGGCATGTACATTGTCATGGTGAAGTAACCATGATTTGTCCTGCCATGACTTTCATCTCTTCTCATTCACTAAATGAAGCAAATGCCACAGGATCTCTTTTTCGACTCATTGATTGATCCTATGGTCCTGTAGCAATGATTCACTGATGACAATGCCTCTCACACTGATGAATGATCCAGTCTTGTTACTTGTATCCTTATATATATATATATATATATATATATATATATATATATATATATTGGTGTAATGCAAAGAATTTGTCATTTTAACTGAGCAGGTTAATGTCAGCTTGAAAGTTTCATGAGGACGTTGTTATGTTGTCTTCACTCATCAGGGTTGAGGTTTTTGTTGCATCCTGTTTTTTCCATATTTATATGGAATGGGCGTCGGAGAGTAATGCGTGTTTGTAACTGTGTATGTGCTTGCATGAGATGGTAGTGTGTGTTCATGATTGTGTATGAGTGTGTGTCTAGTAGTGGATCTGTTGTCTTCACTTTTGTGTGAGTCGGTCAATGAAGCAAAGTGACACAACATTCTGGCTTTGGTTGAATCTTCTTTTTAAACATGTATTCTTTGTATTAGATATTTTGTATTTGGATGTTGACTCAGAATGACAAATCAGGGAGCTGAGTTCGATTTCCAGTTGAATTCCTTGCATTCACTTATGCACAAATACCCTTGGGAAAGGTATTAATCTGTCTCTTCCCTCCAGTTATAATAGGACAGATTGGGTTATATAGCCTTGGCTGGCAACCAGTCTACCACAGAAAGCAATGGCAACCTACTGCAGGACAATCTTCTGCCCAGTCAGTCATGTCTCTTTCAAGACATGATTGCCCAAAGTATGTTTCACATATGGCACTTAACTGATTCCTTGTATTAGATAGGTATAAATTAGATTCTTTAAGAATGGATCCATAGAAAGATCACGATGTATACCTAAAGCATTACATTACATTGCCTACTTACATTACCATCTTACAATGAATCCATTCTTAAAGAATCTAAATTATAATTTGGCAGTCTATATGATACACCTGAATAGCGCTTTTGAATACATATTCTTCATAATTCTCGAAATATACACATCTGCTCTGTTTTGTAGCCTAATGTAAACAAAGATAATTTTTAAAGAATGGATTAAAGCTGACATATTTTTAATTTGTTTCAAGAAATCCTACGTGGCTGAGAAATCAAGGCATGTTACATCTAATAACTTTCATCTAGGAGATGCAAGTTTGAATACTGCCAGAGTGCACATATTTTTCTCACAATATTTCTTGAATATTCAGGCTGGTAGATGGAAATAACTAAATATACTGTTCAATAAATAAATAAAAACAAAGCATATAGTCAAATATAACTATCTATTAAAAATAATGTTTAAAAAAATATTTATAACACATCAGTCAACAAAATCCTGAGCCTAACTAATAAAACAACTTTTAGGTAAAATTCGACTTTATTCATCAATATAGTCTCCTTCTAAGATAATACACTGATTTAATGCTTCTCTAATAATGCCATTTTGTAAAATGATTTGTCTTTCGCCTCAAAATACGCCTCAGTTTCCGATATCACTTTTTCATTGGAGACAGATCTGGAGAATAGGGTGGATGCAGAAGGAATTCGAAGTATAATTCATGTAGTTTTGCCATCATTGTGATCAACTTGTGACATGGAGCTGTGTCTTAGTGAAAGATCACTTTTTCTTCTTCATTTGTGGCTGTTTTTTGGCAGTTTCTTTCTTCAAATATAATAATAATGTTATCTAGTATTTGCTATTGATGGTTCTTCCTTTCTCAAGGTAATCAATACACTAAATACCTTGCACATCCCAAAATATAGAGGCCAAAACCTTGCCTGCTGATGTTTGCCTCTTTGGTCACTTTGGACGGCTTTCACCTGCTGCTGTTCACTCAGCTGACTGTGGAGTGAAGTGGTGGATTCATGTTTTATCCATTGTCACATATTTATACATAAAATTCTTCTTGTCATATTGAAACAGTTGCAAACAACATGCTTAATTGTTGATGCATTTTTGTTTTTGATTGACTGTGAGCAAACAGAGCACCCACTTTGAACACAGCTTTCTTGTTGCAAATTTTCATGCAAAATGGTGAATACACTGCCTTCTGATATGTTCAACTCCTCTGCTATCTTATGCAACTTCAATTTACGATCAGCTAAAATGAGTTTGTGGATTTTTTTGGTGTTTTCTGGGACAACTACCAATTTTTGGTGACTTGAGCATTCAACCTCATTTGTGCCTGTTCAACCTCATTTAAAGCAGCATACCATCTCTTAACCATTGTTTCTGATGGAGTAGAGTCTGAATAACACTTATCAAGCCATTGCTTTGCTTGAACAGTATTTTTTAGTACTTCATAAAAATCATATAGATTTTTTATTAGTAGTGCCATCTATCTGTCAGGCTTAGGAGTTATTGGGTGATGTGTTATAATTGTTTTGCTTTTTATTATAAAAATATAGTTTGCTATATTTATGGGTAAAAGTACTCAATATCAAGAATAGAGCATATGTAAATATATAAAAGTGCACACTGAGTGACAACAGTCAGTTTTGTACCATTTTTTAAACAATATGGTTCATCTTGTACAAAGGGGCTACTGTTTGGTTTTGGAGGTATTAAATGTAACCAACCAGGTTTTCTCTCACTGAAAAGTTAGTGACAGATCAAAGAGAGGCTAGCTGCTAATCTCTAATCATCAAGACATTTAGAGGTGCACCCATTTATCATCATATTGTCAGCACAGATATTTATAAATGTTGAGTATATTTTTATGCAGATCATTTATGTAATTGAGAAAGAGGGTTAGCCTGAGAAGAGACCCCTGAGGAATGCCTTTGTTGACAGCTTGGAGGAGTGGCTGTTGATAACTAACTTCAGGCATCGACTTGTTAAGAAGGATTTTCTGATAGTGATTCTAAAGCAGGAGAGCTTGTGTAGCAAACCTTTATGCCACACCTTGTGAAAGGCTTTTAAGATATCTAATGCTATGGTCCTTTTGATATGTTTGTTGTCAAGGACCTCACTAATTCTGTGGGTAATGGTAGTTAGGACATCAGCAATGGATTGTGCTGAGTGAAATGCATACCTCTCGTTGCATAAGAGATTGTTCCTATCCAGGTGCTTGACAACCTTCTTGTTGATAATGGCCTCAAAAACTTTGCTGATGAAACTAATGGGTCTGTACTGGGATGGGTGAATCTGTTGCCCGTGTTCTTAAAAACTGGACATGCATATACCTCAGATATGTTTCTTATTTTATTAGTATTTTTATAGTGAGAGTGATACAACTTATATATAAGATGACACTACCATCAATAAAATGTTGCTATCAAAAAAGCAAGTATATGCAAGGGATTTCCACAGGCAGGAAGTGCAAGAAAAGAAACTGTTGGAGTAGAAGAGGTGGTTATATTCAACTATTTTGATGGTATAAGGGTGGAGCTTTGATACCAATCTAGTAGCAGGAATGAATTTACGGGGTTGGGGCACCAGGAAAAGAAGCTTGTTAGAGCAAAAACTCTGAAAATATTTGTAAAAAACAGAGAAAAAGAAGCCAGATCTTGTTAGGGAGAAAGTGGCTGAAGGTGAATTGCCAAGTCAGGATCAATTATATTGCAGATCCTCCTTTGGATTTTGTCGAGAGCCTCAAGATGAATAGGAGAAGCATTCAACCAGATATGGCAACAGTTTTCAATGCACTGACAGATGGTAGATTTATAAATGTGCAAAATGGATTCTGATGAGAAAAAACTTTCTGGCTTGAAAGAGTGACTCAACCTTCCTCGGGGTAAATGCAGTTATAGATTCAATGTAGTCATTCCACTTAAGGTTGATTAAGAGACTGAGGCCAAGGAGGTGCATTGTGTTGCTTTCTAGGAGACTAGCGTTGTTGAAAAGTAGGAAAATTTATCTATGGTTGTTAAAGTAGAGAAGTTTCATTTTGGAAGCATTAACATTTACGAGCCATTCCTCTCACATTGTAACACAGATTGAAGGTCCTTTTCAAGAGCAGTGGCAAGGTTGACAGAAACAGACAGACACACACAAACAGAATAATTCTTCGCAAAACCGCAATTGTTGGTGTTCAAAATGTTTAAAACTTTTATAATGACTATATTGCAGTCTAGTTCATTTAACAACTACAATTTCCTAAAGATTAATGTGCAATTCTTTAGGACAAATTTCTATCAAAGCACATTAACAAGCACCATAAGAAAGTTAATTACACAAGGCAGTTTCTGATAAACAACACCCAGATAATACAATTAAAGGTAGATTTATCAATGTGCAGGGATGGATTCTGACCAGAAAACATTTTCTGACCCAACAGAGTAACCCAACCTTCCTAGCAGTAGGCACAGTTATAGATTTAATATAGTCATTTTACTTCAGGTTGGTTGAAAGAGAGATGACAAGAAGGCGTGGTGTGTACTACTGTCATATTTGGGCAGGAGCTGCACAGTCCTCACTTTTCAGTCTTAATAATGTTCAAAAGCATTTCTGTCTCCTTGTGAGTGACAAATTATTTTCCACCTTGCCACCCCTCTCTCACAGACAAGATGTCTCAAAACCTCTCATTCGTCTATTGCTACTTCCATGAAAAGTGTTCAGATGAACTACATTCCTTAACTCTATCAGTTCAAACATTCACTGCTAGGACCCACCATGCTACTTACGCTGTAACAAAGCACCATCATTCCCTTCATATTCCATTAGTGAGGAGTAAGTCCAACTCAAGCAGCTTCTTCCCACAAACCACTGCTCTGTGGCACCAACTCAAAAGAGGATGTTTTCTAGATCACAACAATCTTAACCTGTTCAAGTCTAGAGTTAACCATTATCTTTCCATGTAAATTGTGCCACTTACTCTGTAATTATCTACATTGAGTGGTTATCAGGCCTTGTATAGGGTGAACCTCAGTGTAAAACAAAGGAAAAAAAGAAGTATTTTGATGACAAATCCTTTCCTTATTTTCAAAATACTTCTTGAAGTTCTGAATCCTGTCACATATGTTTCCTTCTTTTTTTTAAACTTTTACACAAAATTAACCTTAGATTAAAATTAAGCTTAGATTAGCAGAACTGTGTAAACAGTCTACCAAATAGTCAATGGCAATTTCAAACTCAGCTTTAGAAAATGCTATGTCAACTTGCTTGTCTGAAATAGTCAACAATGATGACCTGCTGCCTAATATATATCCTCCAATGGAAAATATAAGGTCTCTTGAAGGAAAAAAAAAGTGAACATGTCAAAAACAAAAGGTCTGATATTAGAGTTTAAAGTATTGTGTACACTTTGACAAGTGAATACATTTCAGTACACATACAAAAAAACTTTGATTGCACTAAATGTTAATTTTCAAAGTAACAGCTTGAGTAAATTAATGTCATAACTCGAGTTCA
This sequence comes from Ascarosepion bandense, assembly GCA_037127315.1. Taxonomy (NCBI): domain Eukaryota; kingdom Metazoa; phylum Mollusca; class Cephalopoda; order Sepiida; family Sepiidae; genus Ascarosepion; species Ascarosepion bandense. Next base: position 4,275,222 of record JBBBDQ010001129.1, on the reverse strand, counting down.
GAGTTCTGGAACAGATGGAAAGTCATCTATTTTTTTTCTAATGTCCATGGTTTACAAAACAGACAGAAATAAATATGAGACCTTATAGATTTATTTAGACTTACATTCAAAAATATTTTAATATTTAAAAAAAAACTGAGATTCATGGCTAGCTGTAGATAAACTTTTTTCACTGACAAAAATTTGTACCCATTCACATATGTACCTGCAAAGGGGCAACTTCTCTTGTCCCCCACCTTGTTATCTCTCTGCTATCATCTTTTACATTCATATCACACACTTCATTCAGTAACCCTTCTACTTTGAGTGGCTCTCGAGTCTTGTATTAGATAAACTTCAGTAAGAAAAAAATTTTATCAGAAATTCTATCTTCATTTCCAAAATCATATATATATTTTTTTTTTATCGTTTTATCCCAAGCAAGGCAGTAATGCCATTGGTATGTAGAGGGCTACATAAGAGGAAAGCAAAAGGTTATGTCAATATAGAATGGGTAAGAGAAGGATGAGAATACTGGTGTGAAGAGAATTACACAAGAGTATTGTGAGAGGAACAAGATTCAGTGGGGTTTCGAGAAAGGGAAAGAAATGATGGAAGTCAAGGAGATAAGAGATGGTGATTACCTGCATATGTTTCTGGTGTGCCTCTGCAATCTTTGGAAAAATTCTTTTTTTTTTTTTTAGTACATATTTATTTCTACATTAATTTAAATGTTTGATTTTGGAAAAGATGCATGTGGCAAAAAATCTCTTTGTTTAGTCATAAATTTACCAAAAAATGATTCCATGAAAATAATCAATTTTTGGTTATTTTTCTCAACAGAATCTAACTTACACACTTATAACTCTACCATTCACCCATGCACTGAATATTTTTTTTAATCATGTCACCTTGAGCAAGGTGGTAATGCCACTGATGTGCAGGGGGCTACATAAGAGTAAAAAGATTAGGGGCCTACATAAGAGTAAAAAGATTAGATAGGAGAGAGTGAAAATAGTGAAGAGAATGACGAACCAGTTAGAAAGAAGCAAGAGAAGGATGGGAATACAGGTGTGATGACAGTTGAAAAGGTGGAGAAAAAGGTAAGTATATACAGGGTAGTGTAGCAAGAACTAGAGTCAACTGGTTAAGAGATGAGTATTGACATTGCATTTAAATTCCTGGAGGTTGTAGCCGTCAGGAAAGCAGGAATATGGAAGCGTGTTCTACAGGCGGGAAGTGCAAGAGAAGAAGCTGCAGGAGTAGAATGTTGTCTGCATTTAGTTGATCTAACTGTGAATGGGTGAGACCCAGTTGCCAGTCTGGTTGCACGAGTAAACACCTGTTGCAGATGCACCAGTGACTTAAGTTTGTTGGAGCAGAAGCCATGAAAGTATTTATAGAACAAAAGGAAGCCACATCCCGTCGGTGGGGAAGTGGCTGGAGTCAAGCCGCTAAGTCGGTACCTATCACTTTACTGATTTTCCTTTGGAGCCTGTCAAGAACATTGAGATGAACAGCAGGGGCGCCTGACCATATATGACAGCAGTACTCCATGCACAGGTGAATGGTTGATTTGTATATATGTAGGATGGATTCAGGTGGGAAAAAAGTCCCGGCCCGACACAGTGACCCAACCTTCTTAGCAGTGGATTTAGCTATTGACTCGATGTAGTGGTTCCACTTGAGATCAAAAGAGAGGGTAAGGCTGAGGAGGCGCAGTGTATTGCTCTCAGGGAGACTCATTTGGTCCATGCTTATTGGAGGCAGGAGAGGTTGCCTGTGATGATTGATATTGCTGCCACATCTGGTCTGGTGCTTCTACTATCTATTTAGAGATCTATACATATAAAAGGCAAGATGTTTGTGTGTGTGTATGTGTGTCTGTTTGTCTGTCTGTATGTCCTTTTTACAAATCCACAATTTTTATCCGATTCTCACCAAACTTCACATAAATATTCTTTAGGCTTCTGGTCAGGTTATGAGCTACTTATTTTTTCTGATTTCCACCCAATATTGGAAATTGATACCTCGATATCCAATCAGGTCCGATCAAGATCAGGATTTCAGCCCTTTTATCATGGTTCTTGCTGCAGAATTTGTTCTAATTTGGTAAAATTATAGTTTTTAGTCTCAAACATTAGTAGATATTCTCAGACAACTCATTTTCTCGAATATCGGAAATCGATGCCCCCAATATTCTTTTGAATCTGATCAAAAACCAATATTCAGCAATCAATATGGCTCATTTTCTCCAATTTACTACCAATGGGTATGATAATTTTTCATGGACTTACTTAGGTTATCCTGGGATGACGCTGATATTGGAAATCAATACCCCCAATATCCTGTCGATCGAATCAGGTTTTCAGCCTTTTTCTTTTGGTTTTTGCTTCGGGTTTGTCTCTAAGTAGGTATAATTGTAGTTCTTAGTCTCAGCCATGATACCATTTACTCAGGGGACTTATTTAGCTTTCAAAATTCAGTTTGCGATGGAAAACTTATTTGATATCGATACCAGAAATCAAAATTTGACTTACATCCATTCATTTTTCTTTCAATCTACTGTTTCAGTTTAACTGGAAACAACTATTGCTTTTTAGTCTTTTGTATCAATGTCCAAAGAGTCTGAGCTCAAGGACCATGGATTAGTTTTAAAGCTTTCATTACACCTGAGCAATGCCAGGCTATACTGCTAGTTCTGGATAAAATACAAAGGAGAATTTGCAATGTTATTGGTTCTAGCCTGGCATCTTTTGCACCACAATAATCTAGCTTTGCTGTGACTTTTCTATGAATATTTTCATGGGAATTATTTGGATGAACTTTCTTCTTTGATACCGAGACTTCATGAATTGAAGCACAGTACTAGATTGGTGGCAATGATTTATCCTTTTACAGTTGAGGTGGCTAGATGTAACCAGAAGTTCTATGCTAAATGTCTTCTCCCTTTCACTTCCCACATGTTTTTTTGAAATCTCTTCTGACTCTTTGCTTTCTAGTTAATTTTTATCTTTAAATTCAATGCCAATTGCTATCTTCTGTTTTTTAATTCCAGTAATTTTTTTGTTCTCTAAAGGATAAGGATTTGATTGAGGGCTTGGAATTTGAGCAAGACTGATCAGGACTTTCAGTGATTATAACAGATATTAATGAAACTTAGCATAGCAGTGGGACACTCACCATATAAACAAAAATTTGAAAGATGAATTTAAAAGAATTTCATTCTCCAGCAAGCCCTGTGACTGATGTCACATATATGCCGATACACTTGGAAAAACCATTTAATGCTATGTTTTCACTATGGTCACAAGTGGTTCTTTATTACAACTCAACATTGAGGTCAGCTATAATCTTATTATCCCAAGAAGTAAAGTTAAGGAATAAAGGTTATTTTGAAAAATAAAATGAGAGCAGCGTTTAAGACATTACATAATAAATAATCTAACTTGAAGGTCATATCTTTTCTTGGTCAATCCCAAAGATGGATTATCTACTTGTTCTTTAAGACTTCCTGAAATTATTCTTTTATTGACTTCTGTTTAGTCTTTTTTTCAACATTTTCCATTGATACAGAATTGATATTATTAGAATGGATTAATTTTTTATTTTTTGCAGTCCTTTACTCTAAAAAGCTTATTTCATATATACTTCTAAAGGCTATGAATGACTCCATATAATATAATTACTAATACATATATATAAAGAAAACGGTTGAATTCCCTTCATTTTAACATCTCTTGACTTTTGCTTACACATGAAGAAAATTCTAAAACAGACTTACACACAAAATAAACAGTTCTCAAAGAAAACGGTCAAATTCCCTTCATTTTAATATCTCGTGACTTTACACTACACATGAAGAAATTCTAAAAACAAAAATATTCTGTTGATCTTTTGAAATGATTTTTGAGCGTCTTTGTGGTTATGAACACTGCTTGTTTATAGATACATCATTTAGAATAAAGCTCATTTTGTCTTTTTGCCTTGAAAAAGTCCATCACAGAACAAAACGCGTAGATGATTTAAAATACAGTTTTCCTCTTGTCTTTATTTTATTTAACCATTCTGTCCTTAATCTCAGATTATAATTGAGTATATTTAAAAAAAAAAATATATATATATATATATATATATATATAGGGTGTTCCAATAAGTTGAACAAATTTAAATGTGAATTAAGTTTAAGCGTCTAATGATTATTTCAATTTTTTTCAGATTTAACTACTTCAGTCTTTGGCAATTTCAACAATTGAACAACGTGTTAGTTATTGAAGCCTATTTCAAAAATGGATGTTCAAACAGAAATACATTTGGCTTTATTGAATTAGAAGTTCCAAAGTTGCATCATCTCTCAAAACAGTGATGTCAGTTGACCACCACAAAAGTGCGACCTGACACCTTTAGATTTCTTCCTTTAGGGTCATTTCAAAAGTAAGGTCTATGCCAACAAGTCAACAACAATTCAACAGCTGAAGGATGAGATAATAAGAAATATTGGTGAGATCAAAGAGCAACTATGCAGGGATGACATGAACAGTTTGGACCATTGACCGAAGCCTTAGCAAACTTTTGGTTGATATTTTTCACACATAATTGCCATGACTCAAATCAAGCGATTCTCCCTGAGAGCAACAAACTAAACCTCCTCGGCCTTACCCTCTCCTCAGATCTCAAACGGAACAACTATATTGATTCCATAGCTAAATCTACTGCTAAGAAGGTTGGGTCACTATGCTGTTCCAGGATGTTTTTTTCACCTGAATCCATCCTACATATATACAAGTCAAGCATCCGTCCGTGCATGGAGTACTGCTGCCATTTATGGTCAGGCGCCCCTGCCGTTCTCCTTGGTGTTCTTGACAGGCTCCAAAGGAGAGTCTGTAATGTGATAGATACTGATCTGGCGGCTTGACTGCAGCCACTTCCCCACCATCGAAATGTGGCCTCCCTTTGTCTGTTCTATAAATACTTTCATGGCTTCTGCTCGGACAAACTTAAGTCACTGGTGCCTCCTCAACAGGTGTTTACTCGTGCAACCAGACTGGTAACTGGGTCCCACCCATTCACAGTTAGGTTAGTCAAATGCAGACGACAATTCTACTCCTGCAGCTTCTTCTCTCGCACTTCCCACCTGTGGAACTCGCTCCCATATTCTTGCTTTCTTGATGGCTACAACCTCCAGAAATTTAAATGCAATGTCAATACTCATCTATTAACCACTGGAATCTAGCTCTCTCCCCACCCCCGTATATCCTTCCATTTCTCTCCACCTATGTATCTGTCATCGCACCTGCATTCTCAGCTTTCTATTGCTTTTTTCTAACTAGTTTGTACTCCTCACCCTTTTCTAATTAATCTTTTTACAGTTATGTAGCCCCCCGCTAATCAGTGGCATTCCTAACTTGCTCGGGGTGAAATGATTAAAAAAAAAAACAACATTGTTACACACCCCTTTTATCAGGTATATATTTCTGCAGCAGTTCAGGCGGCCAACAATGACTGAAACAAATGATGATTATAATGTCTGGGACAATGATTAGATTAAAACTTTGCTGCAACTCAAATTTTCATTTTGTCAGGGATTACACTAAACCTGGTTTTCACAGAAAACAATTTTCACAATCTTCTTCTTCGTCTTCTTCGTCATCAGCGAAAACAATAAATTTCTTCCTCACATAAACAACTTCAAAAATTATTTTATTGGGGAACAACTTCAACCATACTTTCACAGAGACCAAATTTTAAAATTTTCTTTTTCATAAAAATGTTAACACAAATATAATACTTCTTTTTTTTCATCATCCTCATCAGCAACAATAACAATCTGAATCAAATGACTTCATTGAAAACAATACACTGGACCGAAATGTAAATAAAATGTAACCATTATATTTTGTTCTTTTTTAAACAAACTGGTGACTTGCCATGGAATGGGAGTAGGGTTTTGGTTTGAGTTGTCAACACCCACACATCCAAGACAGACTAGCAAGCCAGGAGTCTGGTTCTTCTGTTTCAACTGTTAAAATCAAACCCTCAATTTACTACCAAAAAAATTTAACTCTTTCCATCTGTCATCTTGATGTCCCTTCCACTATAATGACAGCTGTCTTCTGGTGCAAATTTTCCTGTAGGAGCTAACCTTTGTTGACCTTGCTAGCCATAATAAAAATTCTGAATTCAAACAAGTATTCTTTTTCCACCTGCTTGACATTTGGAGATCTACATTTACCTTCCACCAGACAGTTATCTTTGGATCTGCAACTGATGATAACTTTGCAGTACTTTATATTGAAGAAAAATTTTTAACTTAACTGATGGTGACATCAGCTGTTTCCTTCTAAAGAAACTAGCAGTATAGCCGAGCGTTGCTCGGGTGTAATGAAAGCTTTAAAACTAATCCATGGTCCTGGAGCTCAGACTCTTTGGACATTGACACGAAAGATTAAAAAGCGATAGTTGTTCCCAGTTAAAGTGAAAACATAGACTGAAAGAAAAATGAATAGATGTAAGTCAAATTTTGATTTCCTGGTATCGATATCAAATAAGATTTTTTGTCGTAAACTGAATTTTGAAGGCTAAATAAGTCCTCTGAGTAAATGGTATCATGGCTGAGACTAAGAACTACAATTATACCTACTTAGAGCCAAACCCGAAGTAAAAACTAAAATAAAAGGGCTGAAAAAATACAGACATACAGGCAGGTAAACAGACACACACACAAACATCTTGCTTTCTATATATATATATATATTATCGATTTTCTGTACTACTGTAAGAACTGCAACCTGGAAACTTCTGAATATCGTTTCTTATATCTTTGTCTATGAGTGTATCAAATTTGATTAAAATCAGACCACTCCTTCTATAAACCGATTTTTTCGATTATCAATATTTATCAGGAGTATCTCGACACAAAACCTAACTAAGAACACTCACAGACACTTATAGTACAACTGTGTAAATTTTCAAGAAAATCGATTCAGTTATTTCGGAGTTTATAGGTAACGGACACACAGACACACACACACACAGATACACATACACACATAGACAAAGTTCCATTTATAAATAAGGTTAGATATTTAGCAGTCATTGACTGAGTATCCAGTTCCACTGTCAGTGGAAATTTATAAAATCTTTCTCTTTTTCAGTTTCTCAAGTCCACTGTTATAACTCTTTCCAGTATTGATGGGGCTTTCCTTCCTAATCTTTTGTTTGAATTAGTATGGAACATCCACTTCTTGATGATGTCATTATTTTATTTTTAGGTTTTATGCAATATTCATTTTAAATTTTTGCAGTCGAAAAGTGATGTGCTCTCTGTTATTTGTTACAGTTCTTTTTCGTTATGTAGTGTCAGCCCATGAAGTTTAAAGGATGAGGATCTTTACCTACAGGCTTTATATGGCCAAAGCTAACTTTAACCATCAATGTGGGAAGTGTTCCTCAGCCTTTTTGCTGGGGTCATTTCAAGTAATATTAGGCAAAGCTCTAAGTTGTCTTCATTCCCGGCATTACCTCTTCGTTAGGAGACTGAGTAGTACCCAGAAAGGGGAAGTGTTGAGAAGACTTTGCTAATTTTTCTGCAGTATTGCTTTTAAAACTACTTTAAACCTACTGTTAAAACTACTTTAAACCTGGACAAAATGCCGAAAAGCATCCTGCTTTAGACAGCCAGTTTAAATTCAAACTCATAAGAACACACAAACAAATTTCATGGCAAAACGAAAGATTTTATTCTGTGAAAGAGAAATAAACAAAACAAAGATGAGTCAACTGCGACAAAAAAGACAGAAATAAAAGAGAGAAAGGGTAAGGCAGAGAAGGGAGCAAGCAAAAACAAAGAAGGAAAAGAAAGGCTAACCACTCCTACCAGTAGCCACGGGGTGACCTGATATAGTAGTAAAAGCATTATGAACTGCAAGGCAGTTGTATTCAATTTAAATTTAATAAAGCAACAGACTCGGAAAAGCAGCTCAGTGTTGATAACAAGAAATAGGCAATTTACAATATTAGACATGGTAAAAGCATGACTAAGCGGCTGAGCAAATTCTGCATAGAAAGGCCCTTTATTTCTTCCTTAAAATATCTAAGTTTTTTGGGCTAGAAGGCACGAGCTGGTTGAACGAGCAACACAGAGATAAAGAGGCAACAAACTATTCGTCATGCTGCAATAATGCATTTACAATACGAAGGAGATGAAAGGGCTTGCAAGAATGAAATAAACATACCAAAGTGCTATGGAACAGCAGAGGCAAATTGTGCGTGTGGATACAGGGACCAACAGGAAGAATCTGAAGATCCTGCCAAAAGGCAAACTCTACTCACGTGGCATTATCACATTGCCGAGAGTGGATAAGAACGGTAGGGCATGATAAAGACAAAAGGAATCTTTTTTTTTTAATCATATCACCCCGAGCAAGGTGGTAACACCACTGATGTGCAGGGGGCTATGTAAGAGTGAAAAGATAGGAAAAGAGAAAGCCGGAAACCACATCCTAAACAGGGAACGAGGGATGAACATCTTCACCTGTTCAATAGACATGGGTAGAGTGTGAACCGGGCGATAGTTTAGTCTATCTACTCCAATTGAAAAAAAAAAAGAAAAGTGTGAAAAGATTGGAAAAGAGAAAGCTGGAAACCACATCCTAAACAGGGAACAAGGGATGAGCCTCTTCATCTGTTCAATAGATGTGGATGGAGTGTGAACCGGGTGATAAAACAAAAAGAAGCTTGGTCTATACTACGAGGCACAAAGAAAGAAAGAGAAGGAAGGGGAAACAAAATAAAATAGAATAAAAAACAGTAACATGAAAGACGTCACAGTGAGGTGAGAGGTAAAAAGGTAAACAAACAAAAAAAATAGTGTCCAAATGAATTTGTCCTTCATGACAGAAGGTCTGAGTTGCAAACGTGACACCTAGACCTTGTGTCATTTTTGGAAGGTCTTTACCTCCAGGTTTCATATGTTTAAAGCCATCTTTAACCATTAATGTGTGAATTGCTCTTCAACTTTTTGGTTGCGGTTGTTTCAATAAATATTAGATCAAGTCTCCTTCCAGATATTGCTTCTCCTTCAGGAAGGGGTAAATTTATTGACCAATGCCTGAGGCATCCTCAAAAAGAGGAAGTACTGAGAGGGCTTTGGCAATTTTTCTGTGGTATTACCATTAAACCCACTTTAAACCTAGAGCTTGTATCATTTTTTCAAAATACACTATTTTAGTTTTATTCATTTAGAAATTTTGATAACTTCTTTTATATGCTGGGTGCTGAAATAACTTTAGCGATGATGGCTGTCCACAGCTTTCTATCTTTTGTAATTCTGCATAATGTTTGTCTTCTTGCTATCCATCCTAGTCCTTGTTCTGCAATCAATTCAGGCTTGATGGATAGGTTACTTGCTATTTCCTTTAGCCCTGTGAGTTTTGAATTCTCCAAGCTCTCTTTCTTCATTATATTTTCTTAGAAATTTTAGCTGTCGCATTCTGATTCAAAGTATTTTTGTTCCCATTTGCCTTAAAAATTTCTTATTGCTCACATAATTTGTCCATGGTGTTCTTATCATCGTTCTATAGAGCCATATCTCTGTTGCCTTAATTCTCTTCATCTGTGAGGAAATTGTCCAGCACTTTTTACTGTATAAGAAGTTTGATATTACATAGGAGTTTAGAAATATTTTTTTGCTTCTAACAAAAAGAAAATAGACTTCTCCCTATTAATCACCTGAAAGACCCATTCTGGTCTCCCATCAATATGGCTGATGCTAACCGCCATCAAAATGACTTGTCACACTTTCTCAAGCTAACATTCTTGGCTGACATGAAATGGGAAGATTATATTGAATTCATTCCTAGGTCTGCTGCTAAGAAAGTTGATTCACTGTCATGAATTGCCAAATATTTTTGTTTTATGAATCAGAAGTAGTGTATAGAGCCATGTGTAGAAGATACATTTTTATTTGATACTTTGCATTTGTATTGAAAATCTTTGCTGGAAACAAGATAAAGAATCATAAACTCTTACATGATATCTGTTCCCCTGTATTGCAGTGAGTGCTGGACAATCTCCTCAAAAATGAAGAAGAGACTTGGAGTTTGAGTATGAGTTTTGTTTGATGGCATATCAACCTCTGTGGGTTATTTAATGCCAAAAAAACTTAAGATTTTAAGGTATTTTTTAATATTTGATTATAGTGAGAAGGTTAATTTAGTCAGATCTTGATGAAAAATTTATTTTTATTTTTTTCTTATCTTAGAAAGCAGATGACTTTTAGTTTTGTATTCAAAAATGTTTTGCTGGTAATAATTTTTCCCCTTCAAAAATGTGTTATGTTGTGTGTAACAGAAATAGTTGAGTAATTAATCACAAACAACGGAAATAAAGTAAATGAAATATATTACCGGAAAATAGTATGTACAATAGAGTTGTTAGTAGAGTACAGGAACAAGGGTTTAGTAACACGTATCGTAGTAAGACGTAGAGTCTGTGTATAGCACACTTCCGGTTCGCTACCGGAAATACTCGACTGACTTGGTATCGACCTGAACAGTCAACCAGAACAGTGAACAGTCAATGCTAACCCCGAGGTCTTTCCACTACTACTTTATGTAGTGGTAGGAACAAACCATTATTAGAACAAACGTGGAGAGCGCCCTAACAGGTAATAATTTTTTTTTTTTCAAAAATATATTGTTGGTAGAATTTTTCCTTTTCTATAAACATCTATTTTTATACTTTCATAGTGTTTTGACCCCAGTTTGGGGGTTAACTATTTACTCATAGCTGGGATCCTAACAAGTGCTGCCACTCTGGGTCAGGGTGGACCAAGGAACAACAGCAATTAAGAGGTGGTACCGTGCTCCTCACAAACTCCCAAGCAGAAGCCTTGCTGCCGGATGCAGTTTACCATCATATCTAGGATCAAAGACTTGAAGTAACAGAAATGTGGTTCTACAAAAAAATACTGAGGATATTATGGTCCGAATGTGTAACCAACAACAAAGTTTTACAGAAAGTGGAAACAAAAGGGAAACTTATATTTAATATCCAGAAGAAACAGTTGAGGAAATAGAGCTTCAAAAATCTGATACTCACAGGACAGATTGAAAGCAAGAGGGGCAGAGGAAAACAACGAATAAAATACTTAATAAGGAAGGAGGGCTTGGAAAATCTGATACTCACAGGACAGATTGAAAGCAAGAGGGGCAGAGGAAAACAATGAATAAAATACTTAATAAGGAAGGAGGGCTTGGAAAATCTGATACTCACAGGACAGATTGAAAGCAAGAGGAGCAGAGGAAAACAACGAATAAAATACTTAATGAGCTTGTGTAAATAAATGGCGGAATAGGGTTTTGGAGAGACAAAATTTATTAAGAGCTACAAAAGACAGGAAGTTGTGGAGAGCCATGATTACCCATGTTCTTTGGGGGCATGGCACATAAAGTAGAAAAAGTTGGTGATTAGTTTAACATTTGGATTCGAAGAATATAACAACACCTACTCTAAATCCATAAAATTTCAAGATATGGAATTAATAAATACTAAACACTTCAAATACTTTGGTATATAGATCAGTTTATAATGAATATAGTATAGCAGATAAGGAAATTGAACAGCAAATAGGTTGTTCTAGAGGTAGCTTCACACAAAACTGCAAGTTGCTACTAAACCAAAACATGAACCTGAAAACTTGAGCTATATTCTTAAATATTCTCATCAGATCATGATATTCATATGAATATCATACATGGTGTCAAATACATTCAGAAGTATCTCAACTGTCAGCTGTATACAATTGATTTCTAAGATCAATGGTTAAAAATGGTTATGAGAGAATGAAGCTTGTAGGGCTTAGTGATGACCATCCTTCTTTGAAACTCATAAATTGACACCACAGAATCAAAAGCAACTGAACTGTACTAAATAAAAGAAACTATATCACTTGAGAACTTTCAACAGCAGAAACAACTAAAATGGATAGCAAATTTAACTTAAAGAGAAAATAATAACATAATCAAGATATTGATAGTATTTACATTATTTGTACTATTGTCCTTATCTTTGTTGCCATTTGTATGACGTTTTGGCCATTGTATACTCCGGCCTTCTTCAGGTCCTAGGAATTTCAAACTGAACCCTTTATTACAATCACTGGGTATATCATCCTCATTACTTGCATAAAGCCTCGATTGGAAATCATGAGTTATTTCCCTCTAACCCAGCAAGTTACTTGTTCACCACTGCTGTAGCCTGGTATTGAACTCACTACTCGAAGAGTCAAGTCAGGAACTAACCAATGTCTTTATCCACAGGGCTATGCATCCTTAAGGACATGATATACCCCAGTGATTGTAATAAAGGGTTCGGTTCAAAATTCCTAGCACCTGAAGAAGGCTCGATTGTACAACAGCCGAAACATTGTACAAATGGCAACAAAGATGAGGACAATAGTCCAAAAAATGTAAATACTGTAAATACTATCACATCTCAGAAATATAGACAAATACTCAAGATATTGATGTTCCACACTATTTTAAAGAAAAGTTTCAAATGAAAGGTGTCATCAATACTGAACAGAGCAATAAGAGTTAATGAATTTTAGAAATGTATTTTCTTGAAAATGTGCATTGTGGTGAAGTGGATATCGGCTCGGAACAAAAAATCAGTGAGATGAGTTCGAATTCCAGTTGAATTCCTTGCATTCACGTTAATGCAAATAGCCTTGGAAAAGGAATTAATCCATCTCTTTCCTTCAGTTATGGGTTAAATAATAGGACAGATTGGATTCTATAGTCTTGGCAGGCAACCAGTCTACCGCAGAAAGCAATGGCAAACTGCTGCGGGATAAACTTCTGCCCAGTCAGTCATGTCTATTTCGAGACATAATCGCCCAAGCGTGTATCACGTATGGCACTTAACTGACTGACTGAATATAATAGCTGAAAACATGATTCATGCTTCTACTGGGCATAAAGTGGGGGATCAGTCTTTTATTGTTATGAAGTAATAATCTGATCCCCCATTAATTACTACTTAATAATATAATGCATCCCTTCCCCTCAAGCTATGTGTCAAATAACAGGACGGGTAGAGGTCTATAGCCTTGGGTAGGCAACCAGTCTACCGCAGAAAGCAATGGCAACCTACTGCGGGATAATCTTCTGCCCAGTCAGTCATGTCTATTTCGAGACATGATCGCCCAAGTGTATGGCACTTAACTAACTGATTTTCTTGAAATATTGTTTTACAAGTAAGATCTAAATTTCAACCAATGGAAGTAATATTTCCTTATAAGAAAATGGTTAATGTTACCATTACTGTTACCATTAAGCAAAATGCGTTTTTCTTTCTTTACTTTTCTTTCCTCCATGTTTTCTTCTGGTTTTGAATATTTGTGTTCAAATTATAATGAAAGAGAGAGGGTTGATTGGATTTCTTTTTGTACTTAAAATCACTCTGGTTACTTTTTAAATTCAATGAATTTGTGATGTATGAAACAAAAGACACTCAGGCAACCATCTGTAAAGCAGAATAGAAATTGTCTTCATACTCATTATTTTTATTTGCATCACTGCATTTACAATATCAGAAAAAAGTTTGCCTCCTTGCAAATGTGTCTACAGTATGTATTCAAAATGGGCTTCACTTCAATTGAATTGATTTGATGAATCAACCAAACATTTAGAGGGAGGAACTATCAATTGTAGGACAGTTTATGTATAGTTCACCAAGTTTCAACAATGTATTTGAATCACTGGACAAACCTTGATGCTGATGACCATTGTAGCCATAAAAGAATGTAAAATCAGTCTTAGTTGTTAATAATATAAGTGATAGTTGGTAACAAAAAGAGGCTGTTATTTATTCATTGATAATTTCTTTAAATAATGCACTGATTTTTTCGTGCCATGTAGCATTAATTATAAGATGATGTGCTAAAATAAGTAACCATTTAATTGTTTTAAATTCTCTGAATATTGGTGTCATTTAAAAAAAAATAGCTTTTAAATCTTAAAAAAAAATTGCTAGGAAATGGGATTTTGTTCATATTTTATCAGTCCAGCAGTAATCATTTATCTTGCATACCAAGAACTACTCTACCTTTTTTGTTTTCTCATTTATATAGTCTATGCCTTAGCTATACTAATTAGGCAGTCATTTACATATCACTATATACATAATCCTTCAACAGACACTGTAGAGTAAAATCCCAAAGAGCTTTACCAAATAACAAAAACCACATCACTTGAACAATTCCAACACCAACAACTACTAACATCGATTACACTTGTAATTAGAAGAAAAAATAATAAAGCTGTTAACTTACCACACTACAAAAAAACCAAATGTTTGGAAAGAAACCATTTAGCAAGTGGTTTAGGAAATAAACATCAAGACAGTCAATCATCAAATGACAAAAAAGTTGGAGGTCCTGTGCATCTTCCAGTTAATAAATTAAGACTTTGAAAATAAATATATAACATTTTTCAACCATAACATTTTTTAACCATATTTCCACCAAAAATGTAAAACATGCTTTGTGATCCCTTTGAAGAGCATATCAGCAAAGTCACTAGACCAGATAAGCCAGTAAGGAAAGAACAATAAAAGACAGCAACAGTTCAAGACACGACAAAGCTTCAAAGAGATTCTCTTTCTCATTCATCCATCTTCCTCACCAAGCTACCTGACACTTATACTCTTCCACACCAAACTACTTGACATTTACATTCTTCTCCACCAAGCTATCACTTACACTTTTCTCCTCAATTTCTTTCTAAGCTCTTTTTTGGCACCTACACATGGAGAAATTACATTTCTTTTCGTCATAACAACCTGCTACAAACAAGAACTCTAACTCTCATACATGCTGAGGAAAATTTAGTTGTAAAAACACGAAAATAATAATATTTTATATTTTAACTTTTTTGCCTTTTTCTTTGTTATGGGTTGTTTCAAATCTAAAGTAGTTAGTTAAGTGCCATATGTGATATACACCATATGTGATTAAAAGAGATATGACTGACCGGGTAAAAGATTTTCCTGCAGCAGGTTGCCATTAATTTCTGTGATAGACTGGTTACCAAACAAGACTATAGAATCCAATATGTTCTGCTGTTTAACCCATAGCTTGAGGGAGAAGAGACAGATTAATACCTTTCCCAAAGGTATTTGTGCTTAAGTGAATGCAATGAATCCAACTGGAATTCAACATTTGCTCTCGAATTTCTTGTCCCGAGCCACAAATCCACAACACCTCTTAAAATATTAGAAAGAATGATAGCAGTGAACTTCAAAAGTCAAATTTCCTGAAAAACTGCTTTAAGAGAAAGATTTTATAAATTTCAGTCAACAATGATAACAACTGTTCAGTCAATGAATGCTGAATGTTTTCAATGTGAATATTGCTAATTTTAGTATTACTGTTATTATCCCAACTCATATTGTTGCAATAAGCAAAATCTTTGACCATTTTCATTTAAGTGATGAGACATGAGCATTTCTTTTGCCCATGAGTAACTGACAAGATATTCCCATTAGAAGTTTTTTTTTGAAGTGGTGGTGGGGGGATTAATCCTTCTTTACTATGTTAATTAACCAGACAGTGATTCAGGACAATTTGTTGATGGTGATGAAAGCAATGATACCCACTGATTGTCGGGAGCAGCTTATGAAATTTTTATGATAAATATCTTTGGGAGTTTCTTGTAAAGTTGAGATTGCATCTATTGCATGACTTTAAAGATTGCTTCCCTACATCTGAATTGAGATAATGAATCAGCTAGCCATTTGGGGAAGGACTGTCAATTGTATGTGTTCGTCAAAGCCCAAGCAGATATCTCAAGACAACCATATAAATGCCTTATGGTAATTAGAACTCCAAAGACAAAGTCCTCTTCATCAGCAGGTTTATTAAAAGCCAAGAGAGAAAAAATAAAACAAGAAATAAATACAAATACAAGACAAAATACAAGTTTAGCCTGAATAACAAATAAATAAAAAGTTAAAAAGAAATATAACAAAGGCAGTCGGATGCTGACCACAGCAGTGAGACTGTGAGCCTAAATGTATAAAAGAAGACACAAATAATTTTCTAGTGATTAACTACTTCAATAATTAAATGTCTAACGTTTCTTACAATATTTCATAATACATGAAATAATGGTGATAATAAAGAGTACATGCACAATGTAGCAGACCAATTGAATTGCAATACAAGATAACATTTATTAAAACAAAATTAACAAAAGGAAAGTTCTAAAAAAAGAGTTTCTTTTGTTAGAATGAGATTGCACTAGCAGTATAGCCCAGCATTGCTCAGGTGTAATGAAAGCTTTAAAACTAATCCATGGTCCTGGAGCTCAGACTCTTTGGACGTTGGCATGAAAGACTAAAAAGCAATAGTTGTTTCCAGTTAAAGCGAAACCGTAGACTGAAAGAAAAATGAATAGATGTAAGTCAAAGTTTGATTTCCTGGTATTGATATCAAATAAGTTTTTTTCATCGTAAACTGAATTTTGAAGGTTAAATAAGTTCTCTGAGTAAATGGTATCATGGCTGAGACTAAGAACTACAATTATACCTACTTAGAGCCAAACCCGAAGCAAAAACTAAAAAGTTGAAAAAATACAGACTTACAGGCAGATATATATTATCAATTTTCTGCACTATTGTAAGAACTGTAACCTTGAAACTTCTGAATATCATTTCTTATGTCTTTGTCTATGAGTGTATCAAATTTGATTAAAATTGGACCACTCCTTCTATAACCTGATTTTTTCGATTATCGATTTTTAATATTTATCGGGGGTACCTTGACACAAAACCTAGCTAAGAACACTCACAGATGCTTATAGTACAACTGTGTAAATTTTCAAGAAAATCGGTTCAGCCATTTCGGAGTCTATAGGTAATGGACACAGGCACACACACACACACACACAGACAATGTTTCATTTATAAATAAGTTTAGATATATATAGGCTGATTACACTGTGAAGTATGTTGTATCCTCACTAAAACACTTCTTGTTCCAACACTGTTCTCAAACTCAAATCTATTGAAATCTTGTAAATGAGGACAATGTGTACATCAACTTCAATACAGATGGCAGCTAGTTTAATCTGAGGTGTTTCAGGCGTTTACAAAAACTACAGAGTTACTGGTCAGAAAATTCATGTTTGCCAATGATGTAGCCTTAGTCACTCACACTTAGTCATTCTCACTAAGTCACTGGATACCAATTATACCCAATTCCATGGACATTTCCGTTAGCACTGACTTCACACCATTTTCCAAGAGTGAATTGATTACTAACACTGAATTCCTCAAAATTACAAATGTCACAAGCATGGAGATCCTCTTCACAAAATAAAATTTATTTTGTGTTAATTAAATGTATATAACAGATGAAATATTATATATATATATATATATATATCATGGATGTAAAAATATATATATGATGTATATAATGGATGTAAAAATATGTATAAAAAGTATATAATATTAATATGTATATAATATTAATAGGTATATAATGAATGTATTAATATGTATATAATATTAATAAGTATATAATGAATGTATTAATATGTATATAATATTAATAAGTATATAATGAATGTATTAATATGTATATAATATTAATAAGTATATAATGAATGTATTAATATGTATATAATATTAATAAGTATATAATGAATGTATTAATATGTATATAATATTAATAAGTATATAATGAATGTATTAATATGTATATAATATTAATAAGTATATAATGAATGTATTAATATGTATATAATATTAATAAATATATAATGAATGTATTAATATGTATATAATATTAATAGGTATATAATTTTTTTTTTTTATAATCGTTTTACCCCGAGCAAGGCATTTCACTGCCACTATTGCGCAGGGGGTTACATAGAGTGGTGAGAAAGGATGGTTAGATATAGGAAAAGTCAGAAGGAGGGTGATAGACGGGTAAGGATACCGAGAATGAGCATTGGGTAGATGGTGAGAGTGTTGGGAGAATAGATGCAAGTTAGTGTGATAGAAGGTGTCTATTGACCTTACATTTAAACTCCTGGAGATTGTAGCTGTCGGGAAAGCAGACATGTGGAAGGGAATTCCACAGGCGGGAAGCGCAAGAAAAGAAGCTGTTGGAGTAGAAATTATGGTTACATCTTATCTGTTTTACTGTAAAAGGGTGGGACCTAGTTGCTAATCTAGTATCTCGTGTAAATTCATACCTAGGCGGCACCAATGATCTAAGTTCATCGGAGCAGAAGCCGTGAAAGTATTTGTAGAAGAGGCACAGGGAAGCCACATCACGCCGGTGAGAGAGTGGTTGCAGCTGGTCTGCCAAGTCAGTATCGATCATGAATGTATTGATATGTATATAACATTAATAGGTATATAATGAATGTATTAATATCTATGTAATATTAATAGGTATATAATGAATGTATTAATATATATATAATATTAATAAGTATATAATGAATGTATTAATATCTATATAATATTAATAGGTATATCATGAATGTATTAATATCTATATAATATTAATAGGTATATCATGAATGTATTAATATCTATATAATATTTGTAGGTATATAATGAATATATTAATATGTATATAATATTAATAAGTATATAATGAATGTATTAATATTTATATAATATTAATAAGTATGTAATGAATGTATTAATATGTATATAATATCAATAGGTATATAATGCATATAATATTAAAAATTAATAATTATTTTACTAAAATAAATGACCCACACAATACTTAATTAGTTTTCTTAACTTTGGTATACTTTAATATACCATAATAATTTAATCATAATCATAACATAAACATTCCATGACTCATGAAATAGTTTTTAAAAAAATCCAACTTGCTGTTAAAAATTATTTACCTATTTTTGTATTGCGTGGTCCCACTATGTTCCTTACTCAGACAAAATACTTTTCTTTAAAATTCAATTAATTACAATGCTTCATTTATAACTTATACTTCAACATAATTAACCCTCTAGGGCCATTCGTATCATATTAGTGGGGGATCTGTTTGTTACTCATGACAATATAGAACTGATCCCCCACTTTATGCCCAGTAGAAGCCTTAACCCTCTAGGGCCATTCGTATCATATTAGTGGGGGATCTGTTTGTTACTTCATAACAATATAGAACTGATCCCCCACTTTATGCCCAGTAGAAGCCTTAACCCTCTAGGGCCATTCGTATCATATTTGATACAGTATGAAAACAAGCCTTGAAAGAAATATTTTCCTGAAAAATTTTTTAGAGAAATATTTTATAAACTTCAAATGAAAGCAGTACTGACTGCTCAGTCAATGAATACCAAATGTTTCCTTATAGGGAAATACCAAATGTTTCCCTATAGGGAAATACTGTATCAAATATGATACGAATGGCCCTAGAGGGTTAAGTAGTAATTAGTGGGGGATCTGTTTATTACTTCATAACAATATAGAACTGATCCCCCACTTTATGACAAGTAGAAGCCTTAATCATATTATATTATTAACCCTCTAGGGCCATTCGTATCATATTTGATACAGTATGAAAACAAACCTTGAAAGAAATATTTTCCTGAAAAATTTTTTAAGAGAAATATTTTATAAATTTCAAATGAAAGCAGTACTGACTGCTCAGTCAATGAATACCAAATGTTTCCTTATAGGGAAATACCAAATGTTTCCCTATAGGGAAATACTGTATCAAATATGATACGAATGGCCCTAGAGGGTTAAGTAGTAATTAGTGGGGGATCTGTTTATTACTTCATAACAATATAGAACTGATCTCCCACTTTATGACAAGTAGAAGCCTTAATCATATTATATTATTAACCCTCTAGGGCCATTCGTATCATATTTGATACAGTATGAAAACAAGCCTTGAAAGAAATATTTTCCTGAAAAATTTTTTAGAGAAATATTTTATAAATTTCAAATGAAAGCAGTACTGACTGCTCAGTCAGTGAATACCAAATGTTTCCTTATAGGGAAATACCAAATGTTTCTTTATAGGGAAATACTGTATCAAATATGATACGAATGGCCCTAGAGGGTTAAAAAAATGAAAATTATTTTACTAAAATAAATGACCCACACAATACTTAATTGTTGTTCTTAATACAATATAACTAAGTATGCCATAATTATTTAATCCTAATTCTGACTTAAACATTCCAGCCCCTTTAATCATAGATAGTAGTAAAAAAAAATCTACTGTTCAATAAAAAACCCTAAAATCCAACCTCCTGTTAAAAATTATTGTCTGCCCATTTTAAAAATCTAAGGTCCCACTATGTATCATATCCAGACAAAATTAAAAAGTAACATGTTAAGATCCAAGCCATCCTGCTCCCTTTCTTAATCCAAATATTAAATCTCCATGGTTGCATAATTCTCATTTTTGATTGAACAATATTGACACACCTAATGCGTTTTCTTCAACTACCACTCCCTGTTTTCTAAATAACCCTGAATTCACCTTATATTTAGAAATAAATCATTTTCACCATTTATTTTAACATAACACCTGAAGAAGGACACTGTTGTTCTGAAACATGAATTTTTTTGTGTAGTGATATTATGCTTTTATAAAACATTGTAATAACAAAATTACAATATTAAGCTTCTCTATATTGAGCACTCTTTATAAAAGTAAATGTGTTAACAGTGGGTTTTAATCTACGTGTTTTTTCACTTTTTGTAATATTATATGTATATCAGTCAGTTAAGTGCCATACGTGATACATGCTTGGGTGATCATGTCTCAAAAGAGACATTACTGACTGGGCAGAAGATTATCCCGCAGTAGGTTGCCATTGCATTCTACGGTAGACTGGTTGCCGACCAAGGCTATAGAACCTAATCTGTCCTGCTATTTAACCCATAACTGGAAGGAAGAGACGGATTAATACCTTTCCCAAGGGTATTTGTGCATAAGTGAATGCAATGGATTCAACTGGAATTCGAACTCGGCTCACCTGGTTTCTCGTTCCGAGCCCATATCCACTGGACCACAACGCACATCCGATAATATTTATATAATGTATATAATATATATTATATGTATATAATAGATATAATAATATGTATATAATGTATGTAATATTATATGCATGTAGTGGATGTAGTAATATCTATATAATATAATATGAAATGATTTGTTTGAACATTGTTTTTGATCAATACTCATATTTAAGTAGATATTCTGTTTATAATCAAACAGTATTATATATTTATTTCTACCTACCTGATTATTTACAATAAATTTTTGTTACAAAAATATGCCATTCGGGAGAATTTGAATCTGCCACCCCTATCCCCATAGGGGAAGCCACCAAGTGATCTGGCGCGTCTTAGACCTCTCTACCACGAATGACGAGCAATCTAAGCAAAGTCAAATTAAGCCTATAACACAATCTTTGATTCATTGTAATAACCATATCTGCCCTGAAACGTATCATAATGTCAACAAATGTAAACATGTTACGGAAATTACCGAAGATTAACAAAATTGGGTTATAAACAACCAACAATTTGAAATGATTTGTTTGAACATTATTTTTGATCGATACTC
This sequence comes from Ascarosepion bandense, assembly GCA_037127315.1. Classification (NCBI taxonomy): domain Eukaryota; kingdom Metazoa; phylum Mollusca; class Cephalopoda; order Sepiida; family Sepiidae; genus Ascarosepion; species Ascarosepion bandense. Next base: position 4,253,600 of record JBBBDQ010001129.1, on the reverse strand, counting down.
GTATTTAAGTAGATATTCTGTTTATAATCAAACAGTATTATATATTTATTTCCCACCGGCCTGATTATTTATGATAATCATCATGTTACGGAAATTACCGAAGATTAACAAAACTGGTTATAAACAACCGACAATTTGAAATGATTTGTTTGAACATTATTTTTGATTCTATTAAGGCTGAAAAGTGAGGATTGTGGATCCCCAGACCTGGATATGGCAGCAATACTCTAATTTTGGTCTAATCTGATTTTTGAAAAGATAAAGCATGCTAGAAGGAGTCAATATATATATATATATATATATATATATATATATATATATATATATATAGTACTGTGCAAAAGTAATAAGACAAGAACTATTTTATCTTTTATGCGGTATCAAAATAAAGTTTAAAATCCCCCCTGTTCTAACACTTTTGCATACTATCGGTAGTGTGCAAAAATAATTAGGACAGAGGGATTTTCCTAAAAACCTCACTGAAATTCAAATAAAGGGTGAAAAGCCAAACCGTTGTAAGAATTATTTAACTAAAAAGGAACAGGAAGGAAAGCACCAGAATTTGAATTGACCCCCCACAAAGCCCTGATCTCAGTCCTATTGATCATCTATGAGATATTTTGGATAAAATAAATTGATAAATCTAATGTTACTTTACAAGACACACTTTGAGAACAAATACAAGCTGCTTGACAGGAGATACCATTAGATACATTAAAGAAGCTTGTGATGTCAATGCCTGACAGAATGAAGGCTGTGATCATAGCAAAAGGCTAATATATTAAATATTAAATTTATTTTGTAACAAGTATTTTTTTCTTGTTAAAGCATTTGTTGAGTAAATCAAATAAAATTACTTTAATTAAATTGTTTATTTTCTGTCAATATCCCTCATAAAAGATAAAATAGTTTGTGTCCTAATACTTTTGCACAGTTCTGTATTGAATGATTTGTTAGAACATTATTTTTGATTGATACTTGTATTTAAGTTCTATGTGGATAGGGGTCACAGGTTCGAATCCTGTCGAATGACACACATTTTCGTAATAAAAATTTATCATAAATAATCAGGCCATTAGAAATAAATATATAATACTGTTTGATTATAAACAGAATATCTACTTAAATATGAGTATTGATCAAAAACAATGTTTAAACAAATCATTTCAAATTGTCAGTTGTTTATAACTAATTTCGTTAATCTTTGTTAATTTATATATATATATATATATATATATATATATATATATATATATATATATATTAGTTAGTTAGTTTTTGGTCATAATTAAATTAGACCAGTACACAGTTATATTAATAATGTTCAATACATTTATATTGTAGAACTTTTTAATATTTTTCATTTAGAAATTACTTATTTCTGCAACCTAGGTTTCAGCCTTTTGGTATCTTCAAGTGATTTATAATAAGTCATTTTCTGTTTTTCAAATATACAAACAGAGATTTTTTACAAATACTTGACTGCAATTTTTAAACAACCGAAAATTTTCAAAATTAGGGAGGAGTTACTTAAGCATCTTAAAACACTTTCATCCAGGTTTGTATGATCCTAATATGTATTTATATGTATTTATATTAATATGTATTTATAAGCGTGTATAGTAATCCTAGAAGTAACCTATTTTTAATGAGTGAGTTTTTCATCAAAATCAATGAGTTTTTAAGTGTTTTTTATTAAAATAATTTTTTTAATGATAGAATCAATGTTTTGAAATAGCTAATGTTGGCTGTAGAATATGTTTTAATATGCTTTTCATATGGCCTCAAAATTTCTCTTTAATTGGCTTGGAGATTTGCAGCAAAAAAAACCCAGACTGTATGAACTCATTGGGTTCACCAGAATCTATTCATAATCTACATTTTGGTAGTTGGAATCCTCAAATCTATTGTTACTGGTTGAGAAGGGGCTCCTATATCTGTTTAAACCCAAGTGTCCCAAAAGAAAAGTGTAAGTCCACCACTAATAGTAATATGTAGTTTTAAGGTATAATATATTAACAAATAAAAGTGCTTAATACCAGGATAGAGCTTGTATAAATATAAGTGTGGACTCTGAGTGTCCATTATTATTTATGTATGTGTGTGTGTGTGTGTGTGTGTGTGTGTGTACACGTGTTCATGTGTTTCTTATTATTTTACACACACACACACACACACACACACACACACACACACACACACACAAAATTGGCACAAAAAATGTAATCACTTTTTAGACATTCTCGTCAATTTGAATATTTATAAATATACATTTGACTTCATTTAATATTTAATTTACAGCTTTAATATTCTTTGTGTGTCAATAATTCTTAATTTTAACCATTACCCTTGTTTGCAAGTCAATAAACACTACGTTTATTGTCATTTTAGGAGTGAATACATTTTTGTTGGGATACCCTGTATATATACACTCTTGTCTGGTATTTTTGAGCTAATAAAACTGAAAAATTAAAAGATAAAGTTAACCAGCTAAAAACACAACGGGCTATTATACTATGCCAGTTGAACAAGTCAACTGTAACCTCTTGATGTTTCCATTTAAGACTTTAATGAGGGACAACTTAATGCAGCAGAAAGATCTTGTGTTGACCTCAGCTGAATGAAGGGAAAAAATCTGATCCTAGCTCAGGTGTGCCAATGGATGAAGACTTTGTGTGGGAAAAATAAGAAGTAATATATTGATGAAGTCATTTTCGGAATTTAATATCAGCAATGCAATGGATGGAACCAAGGACAATATTTGTAGAAAATTTAGTCAACCAAGTCTTTTTATATTAAAAATATGGAGGTCCAAATTCCAAAAAAATAATAAAAGAAAAATAAAGAAAATATGATTATGCCTGTTAAATAAATCATTTGCATTTATAACCATATGTATATGAATTCAAATGAGTTACAAAGGAGTAAAATAGTCTTTAGCTAAGTTAAAGTCTTTGGATAGTTGGTACACAGAAAAAAGCTACTGTTGAGAAAAGACTTTTATCATTAGCAAATATTCACTGACCATATTTGTTTCTGTTGTTGGTGATGATTTGTTTGAAGTTGCTGATTGGTTACTTAAGCTCTTGTTGGTGACATGTGGCTTTCAGCACTCATTAGGAGAGGAAAAAGAAAGAAGCTCTTCAGCTATTATTTGAATAACTTAAAGACAATCGTATATCACTCCTGTTTGAATGGCTTAGTTTCTCTTGAAACTCAAAATCTGTTGGTTGTAGCATGCAGAAGTGTGGGCAGAAGGTGTGATGACCCTGAGGGTATCTGACCAAAGAATAAAGTAAAAATTTAGTTCATATTTAATATTTAATAAAGTGTTTATTTAATGTTTCATCTGTTTTTACATATTTAAAATGTCTTCCTTTCTCACATTTTTCAGTTCTAGTACCTATAATTTAGTTTCAATGGTGTACAATCAAGGAGTTTGCCCCCAAAGATGACCAAATAATTTTTTTCTGAAAGTAGACTCAAGAAACATAGGGTTTTAGTTTTCTCTGATTGGTCAAATATTTCACATGGATATATTAATTTATAACCAATAGACACTTTGATTTAAACAGTGTATGCTGTATTCTGGAGTTATTTTATCATGTTTGTAATGTTGTCTGTTATTGGGTAGAAAATAAAGTTTAGGTGTGTTTTAACATTGTATCTATATGTGTATGTAATTGTGTTGGAAATACAGTTTATTTCCTATATATTCTCTTTGATCATAACATTAGATCCAGTGATGAAATGGCTGATTCCTTTTCAAGTGATAGTGAAAGCAATGAGGGGGATATTCTTTTTGATCATAATATTGAGTCCAGTGATGAAATGGCTGATTGCTTTTCAACCAATTGTGGAAACAATGAGGATTTTGAAGATTTTTAAAGAAACTAAAAAGTAATAGGGTGTGTAGATGGTGTAACGGTTAGTAGTTTGGAGTAAGCAACTAGCGAACTGAGTTCAAATTTCAGTTGAGTTGTTACTTTACTTTTGCACAAATACCCTCAGGAAAGGTATGAATCCATCACTTCTCCTACCTCTCACAAGCTACAGAGTGAATGGTTGGACAGACAAGGATCTTCAGCCTTCATGGGTAACCAGTCTAAGAGAAGGACAGCTCTAAATTAAAAACTAGTTGAGCATAGGGTTAGTAGCAATATACTTTAATATAACAATACAGCTTCTTTTCTTGAACTTCCCGCCTGTGGAATTCTCTTCCACATACTTGCTTTCCTAACAGTTACAATCTCCAAAGATTTAAATGTAAAGTTAATAGTCATCTCCTGTCTCACTAACTTACATCCTTTCTCTCATGCTTTTCTACATCTACCCCACTCTCATCAGTACTCTCTTCCCTCTCCTACTCTCTTCCTGATACCCCCTGCAACCTCTCACTCCTCATAACATTCCTCCTTGTCCACCCGACTCTCATCAGTAATCTCTTCCTTCTCCTACTCTCTTCCTGATACCCCCTGCAACCTCTCACTCCTCAACATTCCTCCTATGTAACCCCCTGCACAACAGTGGCAGTAAAATGCCTTGCTTGGGGTGAGACGATTGTAAAAAAATATATATATAATATAATATGTTAGAACATCTTCTCAACATATAATAATATATTAGAAATTTAGGGAGTGGTAGTTGGAGAAAATGCTTTAGGTGTGTCAATATTGTATAAACCCACTTTTTATGGAAACCATAGTAGCAACATCTAGGCAGTGTATCTCAAAATTTTACAATGATAAAAGCCTTGAAATAGTTTAAACTCTCAGGGAACACCTGTACAAAACTTTTGCGGACAAACATGCCCGCAATAAGATGTAGTGTCAAAAAAATAGTTTTTCTCGTGATATGACTTTTTTTAACTACCCCCCTCTCAGCAATGCTTATTATTAAAAAAAAACTTTGATTAGAATTGCAATAAAATCTAAACGTATAAAAGTGAATTTATACATTTTTTTGTTTTTTTGAATTTACAACAAAAATATTAAACACTATTTATTTATTAGATTACTAGCAGTATAGCCCGGCATTGCTTGGGTGTAATGAAAGCTTTAAAACTAATCCATGGTCCTGGAGCTCAGACTCTTTGGATATTGGCACAAAAGACTAAGAAGCAATAGTTGTTTCCAGTTAAAGCGAAACTGTAGACTGAAAGAAAAATGAATGGATGTAAGTCAAATTTTGATTTCCTGGTATTGATATCAAATAAGTTTTTTTCATCGTAAACTGAATTTTGAAGGTTAAATAAGTCCTCTGAGTAAATGGTATCATGGCTGAGACTAAGAACTACAATTATACCTACTTAGAGTCAAACCTGAAGCAAAAACTAAAATAAAAGGGCTGAATAATACAGACATACAGGCAGATAAACAGACACACACACAAACATGTTGCCTTTTATATATATATATATATATATATATATATATATATATTATTGATTTTCTGCACTATTGTAAGAACTGCAACCTTGAAACTTCTGAATATCATTTCTTATGTCTTTGTCTATGAGTGTATGAAATTTGATTAAAATCGGACAGCTCCTTCTATAACCTGAATTTTTCGATTATCGATATTTATCGGGGGTACCACAAAACCTAGCTAAGAACACTCGCAGATGCTTATAGTACAACTGTGTAAATTTTCAAGAAAATTGGTTCAGCCGTTTCAGAGTCTATAGGTAATGGACACACACACACACACAGACAAATTTCCATTTATAAATAAGTTTAGATTTATTTACAAGATTAATTTCATATTTACATTTTAAAAACTAAAACAATTAATTAATACAATGCAATACATTGTTGTCTTTTACACTGGTGTACTTTCTATTTTGAAAAATATGGCACTTTGTTCTTATGGATTCAACATAGTGCTTAGCATGCATCACATAAAATTTTGATTTTTGGAACATTAGCGAATTTTTGTTTTAAATATTTCTAATCCCTGGTTGGTTGATACTGCAAATATGAGACTTGCAGATACAAAGGGTTGACTATTTTATTTTGCATATAACTGTAATCATTTTTCTTTCTTTTTACTGAATAGGCAAGGAAAAGAGGAAAAACACATAAATCTAGATTCTGATTAGATCAGCAGTTTTCTTTATAACAATGACATTTGTTTTGTCTATAAGGATTCATATGTTTTTTTTCATTCCATTTATCAATTTTTAAAGAAATAAATAGGAAAAAAAAATTTTATTCATAAATTTACTAAATTATTAAAATATGTTATCCAACTATTAGAAAATCTGGCGGACCTGAAGCAGACGACTACCACATTTAATTTTGTTGTTTTTCATTTTTTTGTTAATTTTTTCAGTGCTGTCCTATCGATTACCCCCTCAGCTTTGTGATTAACAAAAAAAATTTTGAAAAATGTCATTATTTAAACATTTTCCGGTGGGGATCAGTTTCCCATACATCGTTATAGTAAACTGAGCCTCCATTTTGAAATAGTTGCTGATATGACATTACCGCCACCTGTAAATTTGTTCATTATCAAATTTTGGGGACTTTTTTCAGTGCAACATTATCTTTTACACCTTAAACTTCATGAATGACAAAAAAAATTGCAAAAATTTAAATATTTAAACAATCTTGGTCGGGGACCAGTTTCTCAGACAACCTTATAGTGGGTTGAAAATGGAGGATCGATTTACTTTAATATTGTATGAGAAGCTGACCCACCCCCCGACAAATTGTTTAAATATTGTAATTTTTCAAAAGTGTTTTTGTTAATTGGAAAGTTTATGTAACAATCAATAGGACTGCACTGAAAAAGTAAAAAAAAAATGCAAAACAACAAAATTAAATGTGGTGGTTGTCTGCTTCATGTCCGCCGAAAATCCTTATTATTTACCATTTTATAAAGTTCAAATGAATTAGCAATTAGCCAATGCTTTTTCAACCATTCTAATAAATAATTTAATAAATAAATAGTGGTTATTGTTTTTTGTCATTTCTTAATTACAAAAAAAATATATAAATTCCCTTCCATATGTTTAAGTTTTATTACAATTCTAATCATCACACAAAGATTCACTTTTCTAGAGACTAGCATTAGCCATGCTTATAGAAGACGAAAAGAGTTCTCTCGGCCAATTTAAAGAGAGTAGTTTAATTTTAGAGGCCTTAAAAGTAAAACTATTCCTTGCTCCAGTTAACAACAGATTGTTGATCACTTTTTAAATCAGTGGCCAATTTGACCTTTTGAAACTGTTACGAAGACGCATTTATTTATAAGAATAATATTAATAATGTATAAAAAGTTATAGTAATGGATTTTATTGAGTCCTAATTGTTATTCCATGAAAGTTTGTTATTCATGAAGTAGTCGTAAAAATAAGGAAATTAGAAATAGAACGTTTGGAAGATGCCAGAATGTTCCAGTAAAATCTGAAGAGTTCTAAAAGTTCTAGAAATATGCAAATTAGGTGTTAGCCCCTATAAAAATAGGTTTTGGACAGTGAGTAGTCAGTCGTTACCAGGGTTTGCTGTTGTTATCAACTCTGGTTGTGATTCAAGGATTTATATCCAGCCAAGAGAATCTGTAAGAAAAGTTGCCAACCAACTAAAACCTGAAAGAGAACCTCATGGAACAAAAAGGGTAAATATATATTTTTGACTCTTTCCTTGACCATACTTAAAATTATTTTTTATATACTCATTTGACAATTTCCCAAAAAGTATAGCACTTAACTTCCCTGCCAACTTAACTGGGTAAAGATACTTGACTCCTTACCATCCCCTTCTCTCCTCGTAACACTTGCCAGTAGTAAACTCTATGTTTCTTGTTTTGAATGCAACAAAAATTGTATATTTGTAAATATTGTATTTGGTGTGTTTTGTAAATTAAATATTTGTCTGTGATTTATCTCTGAGTTTTGGTCAATCATTTTTTTTTTCTTTTTGTTAAACTTAACACGTAACAAAACCAACCAGACTTATTAGACACCAGTAAATAGTTATATCATCAGCATTGATAAGTTTAGAACTGATACCATCAGGAAGATCAATGATGAAAATTAGGACCAATGTAAGTCCAATGGAGACACCTTCATTAATGCAAAAATATTTAGAAAAGTAGCTGTTAAGATGACTTTCATTTGTGATTTGTTAAGAAAGATTGAATCATTTGTCTATACTTCTGAGATGTGGTAGTATTTACACTATTTACATTTCCCCCCCATCTTTGCTGTCCTTTTTAAAATGTTTTGGCTGTTGTATGCTCTGACCTTCTTCAGGTGCTAAGAATTTAAAACTGAACTCTTTATTATGACCACTGGGATATATTATTCTCATTCCTTGTTCAAAGCCATGTCTAGTAGTCATGAGTTATCTCCCTTTAACCTAACTCTCTAAGTTATTTGTTCACCACTAACAAATAACTTAGAGAAGCATTGTAAAAATGACAACAAAGATGAGGACAATAGTCCAAATAATGTAAATAGTGTAAAGATTGAATCAGTTCAAGAATTCATCCAGAAATACAATAATCTTTCAACTTGCAAAGAAGACCAGTATGCTAAACCCTGTCAAATGTCTTCGAGATATCAAAAACAATAGCCCGAGCTTCACCATTCTTATTTAAAGCTTGATATACTATTTCACAAATAAGTGTTAATGCATCAGTTGTTAACCTAAAGAAGTGAAAATCATATTGTTTATTTAAAAGAAGAGCCTGCAAAGTGATATGCTTAACCAATTCAGAGTTGATTGGCAAATAGTATTTTATTAGAAATAGGCAGAAGGCTAATAGAAGGTTCTTAAAGAGTGAAAAGATTTCTAACAAGCAAAAAGCAGCAAGGGATTTACTGTAGAGTTTAGAGAAAACAAGAGCATATTTCCAAAAGGCTGTTGCAGTCCATCAAGTCCACATCCTTTGGGAGGAGCCAATTAGCAGAGATACTTCAGAAGACTCAAGAGTAGAATTTGAAGAGAATTTACAAGCCAAACATTCTGCTTTATGAGATATTAACATCTGAAATGGGGTGAAGAGAGGAGGGATAGAATATTTACTCTTATTTAACACATGAGCTGCCAGTAGTCACAAAAACCAAATGTGTTAGAGGCCATATGGTGTCTCATCTTATCAAAAAACCAAATCTTAGCCTCTTTGAGGATATTTTTATAATATAATGAGTGGATACAAAGAGGTGTCTTTTGTGATCAGGACTATCATGTTGGTAAAGCTGGATAAAGTAGTACCTTTGGGTTATAACAGCTGAATTGGCACGTATGAACCAAGAAAGTGATTGGGGTTTCATAATATGTTTGTATTGAAGCTATAAATTAATATATATCAATATAGCTAAAAATATTTGATATATCTTGTATATGTACATCATATATAGATATCCAAGCCATATATCTAAGATATTTGAATATAGATAATATAATCGATATATCTGATGTAAATGTATTATATATAGATATCTAAGCTATATAACTGATTAAAAAAAGCATTTGGCCTTGACTTACAAGAATATTATCAGTAAAGGAAGTTTTATTGATAAGATTTTGATTTCTTTTCCTATAAAAATTTCTTAGTAAGTAAACACATTTATAGCATTTTTTTCTTTTAAAAAATACAAAAAAGATCCAACCTTTTAAGATAAGGAACAAGATTCAATACGTTTTTTGGTTCAAAAGTTCAAGCCTTCATGACCCTGATATTTATTCCATTTGATTTTCAAAAAAATAAAAATCATTCTGAATAGATCCAAGATCCAGTCAGTCCTTCAGCTTACATGCTAATCATGTTTTAGCTGGGTGTTTATGGATTGGGATTGTAAGCTTCACTCCCTGCTTGTTGCTATTTTTAAACAATGTTAAAACAGAGGGGATAAGTAGATTCCAGTTTTCGTTTGAAATTCAAAATTCTCTTAGACTGGTTACCAAACCAAGTCTAAAGAGTACAGGATACCTTAATATTTAGCAGAAGAGATTTACACATGCTTTTCCCAAGGAGTATGAGGGTAAAATGGATCCAAACTATCTCAAATGTGATTTGAACTTGGTTCACTAAATTCATTTTCTGTGTTGTTAAGCATTAGGCTATAGCAGTGTTGATAATTAATCATAGTCATAATTAGTGCAGTAATTAAACTTCCAATAATTATAATTAAAACTGCAATTTTTTTTATACTAAAGTTTATCTAACACGAGGCTCATGAGTCACACAAGGTAAAGGATTATTGTTGAAATGGTTTTAATGAATGAGATGTGTGATATGAATGAAAGAGCAAGAGATGAAGATTATAAGGATAAGAAGTATAGATAATGATTGACTCTTGACTGGAAAAGGTTGATTGTAGTATTTCAGGAATAATTTCCAGGTGTGTCTGTTCCACAAAGTAACAGTTCTTGGAAAAAAATCTGGAATTTTCTCCTTATGTTTGCAATATAAAAGAAATAAGGGTGATTTGACTCTCTGGAAGCAGCATAGTGATTTCTAGCTGTAAAAAAATCTGAACTACATGCAGTAGTTTTTATTACTTCCCAAAGATTTTTGCTGGACAATTGTTTTTTTTTTTCTTATTAATTGTCATGCATTATACACACTTGGGTGATCATGTCTCTTTCAATCCATGACTGACTAAGTAGAAAATTTTCCTGCATTAGGTTGCCATTTCTTTTTGAAGTAAACTGGTTGCCAACCAAGGCTATAGAACCCAATATGTCCTGCTATTCAACCCATAGCTGAGGGGAGAAGAGATGGATTAATTCCTTTTCCTAAGGCTGTTTGTGTGTAAATGAGTGCAACAAATTCAACTGAAATTCAAACTCTGCTCTTCAATTTTTCATTCCAAGCAGATATCCATTACACCACAATGTATATCCATATATACCTCCCCCTTAAATGAGGGACCACAATTAATATCTGGACAGGCTTGTAGCCATTCCATTAATTTGATAAAGACAGTCATAGTCAGCTTTGTAGAATACATAGAAACATTGTTTTGCAGGAATATACTCTTTAGCTTAAAGCTTCTTGGTTGTGAGCTGCACCATTCAAAAACATCTTGTCCAAGAACTTAGAATAATTCTTTTCATTTATCTTGATACCATCATCAACTTTTCTGGTTGAGTATTTCTCTGAAGAACCCAACTTCCAACCAGCCTTTAAGTCCATCCAATGTAGCTCTACATTCATCATTAAACAATTATCGTTGAGAAAGCAGTTTTTATGTACTTCTTATGTGGAACTGTGCAGTTGCACATGAGTGTGTGTATGTATGTGCATATACATATGTGTGTGATAAGAAGACAGCAAGATAAAAAAGACTGTAGTTTTATTTAGACAACAAATAAATATGATTCTAGAACTAAAGCTCACCAAGTTTAAACTATATGTATCAGATTCAAAGGTCAATTTGTTAAATTGTTAAAACATCGATAGTTACATTAAGCTAGGGTGTGTGTGTGTGTGTGTGTGTGTGTGTGTGTGTGTCCATGGTTGCACATAGGTGTGTATACATATGCACATATGCATACAGATGTGTGCAATAAGAAGACAGCGAGGCCAAAAAGACTGTAGTGTTATTTAGGCAACAAATGAATATGATTCCAGTACCAAAGCTCACCAAGTTTAAGTCATATGTTTCAGATTCAAATGTTTTATGACTATTGTTAGAACATGGATCAGTTTACAGGTGTCTTTAATATAAATATACCTTCATTTAAAGTGAGTAGGGACACAACTGTTCAAGTGTGCGGTTGAGTAAGATCGGGGTCTTCTCGATGATGGGACTAGCTTTGACGCAAGACTAGCTTTGACGCAGTAGACTAGCCCAGAGAGAGAGCCCTGCCTTGTTGTCAAGGGTGATGTCTGTTGTTGTGTTGGAGAATTATACCGCGGAATACCATGTCATCTCTCCAACTTGACTGAGAGAATAAAAATCCCAATGTCTTAAATCCATTTTCAGATTTGTTTGTTCTTTTTTGAAATTCTTCCTTTTGTTGTTTTTTGGGGTGAAAAACGATAACAACACATATAGCCTAGTGTCCTAACTGAAGAGTGGTCATCGACAAATGAACTAATAAGGAATTACCATTGTTAATACTATTTTTCAATGTTTATTTCATGTTACAGTTAGTCCAACGTAAATATTTAAGATCCAATGGCTCTAATATATATACAGAAACAAACAACACTTTATGGTTCCTGGTTGTCAGATCCGAGAGGTAATTTAATTTATTGCTCCTCTTATCCTCAAAAATCCCAGCACAATTTTCTTACACACAGTTTTATCTTTTATTCAAATCAAAGGAAGCTAAACTTAACAAACATTAGCAAAACGCATTGTCTATCAGCTTTTGTACTTTGTCTCATCATTTCAACTTTTGTTTTGGATATTATTTATATATCCTATGAAAAAACATTAAATGACATTATAAGGTTTTCCACTTTGTCTCATCTTCCCCACTTTCGTTTTGGATATTATTTATATATCCTATGAACAAACACTAAATGATATTATAAGGTTTTCCAATTTGTCTCATCTTCCCCACTTTCGTTTTGGATATTATTTATATATCCTATGAACAAACATTAAATGACATTATGAGGTTTTCCACTTTGTCTCATCTTCCCCACTTTCGTTTTGGATATTATTTATATATCCTATGAACAAACACTAAATAACATTATAAGGTTTTCCACTTTGTATCATCTTCCCCACTTTCGTTTTGGATATTATTTATATATCCTATGAACAAACACTAAATAACATTATAAGGTTTTCCAATTTGTCTCATCTTCCCCACTTTCGTTTTGGATATTATTTATATATCCTATGAACAAACATTAAATGACATTATAAGGTTTTCCATTTTGTCTCATCTTCCCCACTTTCGTTTTGAATATTATTTATATATCCTATGAACAAACATTAAATGACATTATAAGGTTTTCCATTTTGTCTCATCTTCCCCACTTTCGTTTTGGATATTATTTATATATCCTATGAACAAACATTAAATGACATTATAAGGTTTTCCATTTTGTCTCATCTTCCCCACTTTCGTTTTGGATATTATTTATATATCCTATGAACAAACATTAAATGACATTATGAGGTTTTCCATTTTGTCTCATCTTCCCCACTTTCGTTTTGGATATTATTTATACATCCTATGAACAAACACTAAATAACATTATAAGGTTTTCCACTTTATCTCATCTTCCCCACTTTTGTTTTAGACATTATTATACATTCTACAAACATACACATTATATTTTGTGATGTTTATTTATGTGAGAAATGATGAAATTTTAGAGAAACTGGAAACAAAAAGGATATTTATGTGTAGCAACAGAAACTGACAATGAAAATTTTTAGGGCATAGAATGAAGAAGAAGGGCTTAGAGACTTTGACACTCACTGGATAGTTAAGGGAAGAGGGATAGAGGAAAGCAGGGTCTTATATTGTGCAAACAATTAGTAAAGAAAAAACTTATGGTGTGTTTGCTGATTTGATGGAAGAGTTAACCATACTTAATTTTTGACCAGTAATAAATCACATATGAAATTGGAAATGCCAAAATTGCAAGGACTGTCTTGTTCCCAAAGCAAAGACTAAAAAAAGCAATAGTTGTTTCCAGTTAAAGTGAAACCATAGACTGAAAAAAAAAAAATGAATGGATGTAAGTCAAATTTTGATTTCCTGGTATCGATATGAAATAAGTTATTTTCGTAGTAAACTGAATTTTGAAGGTTAAATAAGTCCTCTGAGTAAATGGTATCATGGCTGAGACTAAGAACTACAATTATATCTACTTAGAGCCAAACCAGAAGCAAAAACTAAAATAAAAGGGCTGAAAAAAAATACAGACATACAGGCAGATAAACAGACACACACACAAACATGTTGCCTTTTATATATATATATATATATATATATATATATATATATTATTGATTTTCTGCACTATTGTAAGAACTGCAACCTTGAAACTTCTGAATATCATTTCTTATGTCTTTGTCTATGAGTGTATGAAATTTGATGAAAATCGGACTACTCCTTCTATAACCCGATTTTTTCGATTATCGATTTTTGATATTTATCAGAAGTACCTTGACACAAAACCTAGCTAAAAACACTCGCAGACACTTATAGTACAACTGTGTAAATTTTCAAGAAAATCGGTTTAGCCGTTTCGGAGTCTATAGGTAACAGATACACACAGACACAGACACACATATACACACACAGACAAAGTTCCATTTATAAATAAGTTTATATATATATATATATATATATATATATATATATATTATTGCAGTGCCAGTTGTGGAAATCGACTCTAAACTTGTAAGAAAACAGTGAAGTTACACAAGAAAATCAAAGATAACTAAAACAAGATATTGAGTAACAAGGTATCCAAAGTCTGACAACTTTTATTGTGTTGCTACAGTTCAAACAATCTCTTGGCTTGCTGCATGAGTGGTGTTCACTGCTTGAAGACTTTAGTCATCAGGGTGTGTGGCTAACAGTTCATAGGCCCAGGAAAGAGGCCTGAGTTGCTATATATGACTGAACTGGGTGGATAGGATTGGTTTGTTGGGTGTTGAATATTGCTGTCAAAGTACAGGTCAATTCAGTGATGGGCGTGTAGAGCATGTTAACAGTTGACAGTTGATCAGTCTGGAGTTGAAATACAGTTGTTACGCTGAAGATCATAGGCAGGTCAAATTGGACTGGTTGCTTGGTTGCCAGCTATTAGGTTAAATAGCAGGATAGATTGGGTTCTACAGCCTTGGTTGATGTAGAGCATGTTAACAGTTGACGGTTGATCAGTCTGGAGTTGAAATACAGTTGTTGTGCTGAAGATCATAGGCAGGTCAAATTGGACTGGTTGCTTGGTTGTCAGCTATTAGGTTAAATAGCAGGATAGATTGGGTTCTACAGCCTTGGTTGACGTAGAGCACGTTAACAGTTGATCAGTCTGGAGTTGAAATACAGTTGTTGCGCTGAAGATCATAGGCAGGTCAAATTGGACTGGTTGCTTGGTTGCCAGCTATTAGGTTAAATAGCAGGATAGATTGGGTTCTACAGCCTTGGTTGATGTAGAGTATGTTAACAGTTGACGGTTGATCAGTCTGGAGTTGAAATACAGTTGTTGTGCTGAAGATCATAGGCAGGTCAAATTGGACTGGTTGCTTGGTTGTCAGCTATTAGGTTAAATAGCAGGATAGATTGGGTTCTACAGCCTTGGTTGACGTAGAGCACGTTAACAGTTGATCAGTCTGGAGTTGAAATACAGTTGTTGCGCTGAAGATCATAGGCAGGTCAAATTGGACTGGTTGCTTGGTTGTCAGCTATTAGGTTAAATAGCAGGATAGATTGGGTTCTACAGCCTTGGTTGACGTAGAGCATGTTAACAGTTGATCAGTCTGGAGTTGAAATACAGTTGTTACGCTGAAGATCATAGGCAGGTCAAATTGGACTGGTTGCTTGGTTGCCAGCTATTAGGTTAAATAGCAGGATAGATTGGGTTCTACAGCCTTGGTTGATGTAGAGCATGTTAACAGTTGACGGTTGATCAGTCTGGAGTTGAAATACAGTTGTTGTGCTGAAGATCATAGGCAGGTCAAATTGGACTGGTTGCTTGGTTGTCAGCTATTAGGTTAAATAGCAGGATAGATTGGGTTCTACAGCCTTGGTTGACGTAGAGCACGTTAACAGTTGATCAGTCTGGAGTTGAAATACAGTTGTTGCGCTGAAGATCATAGGCAGGTCAAATTGGGACTGGTTGCTTGGTTGTCAGCTATTAGGTTAAATAGCAGGATAGATTGGGTTCTACAGCCTTGGTTGACGTAGAGCACGTTAACAGTTGATCAGTCTGGAGTTGAAATACAGTTGTTGCGCTGAAGATCATAGGCAGGTCAAATTGGACTGGTTGGCTTGGTTGCCAGCTATTAGGTTAAATAGCAGGATAGATTGGGTTCTACAGCCTTGGTTGGCGCAGAGCATGTTAACAGTTGACGGTTGATCAGTCTGGAGTTGAAATACAGTTGTTACGCAGAAGATCATATGCAGGTCAAATTGGACTGGTTGCTTGGTTGTCAGCTATTAGGTTAAATAGCAGGATAGATTGGGTTCTACAGCCTTGGTTGACGTAGAGCACGTTAACAGTTGATCAGTCTGGAGTTGAAATACAGTTGTTGCGCTGAAGATCATAGGCAGGTCAAATTGGACTGGTTGCTTGGTTGTCAGCTATTAGGTTAAATAGCAGGATAGATTGGGTTCTACAGCCTTGGTTGACGTAGAGCACGTTAACAGTTGATCAGTCTGGAGTTGAAATACAGTTGTTGCGCTGAAGATCATAGGCAGGTCAAATTGGACTGGTTGCTTGGTTGCCAGCTATTAGGTTAAATAGCAGGATAGATTGGGTTCTACAGCCTTGGTTGGCGTAGAGCATGTTAACAGTTGACGGTTGATCAGTCTGGAGTTGAAATACAGTTGTTACGCAGAAGATCATATGCAGGTCAAATTGGACTGGTTGCTTGGTTGTCAGCTATTAGGTTAAATAGCAGGATAGTTTGGGTTCTACAACCTTGGTTGACAACCAGTCTATTGTAGAAAGAAATAGCAACCTACTATGGGAAAATCTTTTATCTAGTCAGTCATGAGTTGAAAGAGACATAATTGCCCAAGTGTGTATTACGTATGATACTTAACTGACTGTATGGATCAATATAGGGAACAAAAACAACACAACATAAACCAAAAGAATATTCTGATAGGGATTCAATAGACAAGTCACTCCCAGCATTTAAAATAAATCAGGATAATTAGGAGAATGATACTCAGTCAGTTAAGTGCCATACATGATACACACTTTGGGCGATCATGTCTCAAAAGAGACATGACTTACTGGGTGGAAGATTATCTCGCAGTAGATTATCTGCGGTAGACTGGTTGCCAGCCAAGACTAGAGAGTCCAATTTGTCCTGCTATTTAACCCATAACTGGAAGAAAGAGATGGATTAATACCTTTCCCAAGAGTATTTGTGTGTAAGTGAATGCAAGGAATTCAACAGGAATTCGAACTCACCTCCCCGGTTTGTCATTTCGAGTCGATAGCCATTGCCCCACAATACACATTCTTACATATTGAATGATACTACTGATCAATTAAAATGGAGGAAATCTATTTACAAGTGAGCAAAATTATTTGAAGAATGCAGGTTCAGTTCTACAAAATTGAAAAGTGCTGCAAGGAAGGACTGCAAGATAATGACAATAACTGTTTTGTATGTAACGCTTGTAGCCATGTCTGTCTTTGTCAAGATGACATGATCGTATATGCTAAAACTTCCAACTGATGACACACAACTAATTTTTTTAGATTTATGTAGAAATAGGTCTGGATTAGCTAGACATCTGAAATTTTCAAATATCAATGTACATTCAAATAAGCAATTAAAGCAAGAGATTTTCTGTCATTCTTGTTGAATAAATGATTTTTGATCTTTCAAGTCTCGTGTATTTTCTGTCCGAATTTCAAGAATGAGGAGATATTTAAATTTGGACTAGTGTCCTCATTTTTGTTGTTGTTAACATAATATACGAGCTGTTGTTTTCTTCTGCGCTTCATCAGGTGGATACCTATGTGGTATTCTGAACTGAACTCTTTAATCTATAGGGTTGACTGTTCTAGTTCCATTTTTAGTACTGCACAGTTAGTGCTGACCCATTGACACTGAGTTCCAGTACACACTGCCCAGCCCAGGGATTGAACTTATGATTACTATGTCACCATATTCATGAATCAATGTTTTAATCCTCTAGGCAATTGTCCTTTAGCCTTAGACCTAATCTGTCTGCTGTTTAGTGCTGCTACTGCTGCTGGTCATATTTGATTGCTGCTGTTGAAGTTTTGCTATCATTTGTCTTTCTTTCTTTATTAGCAGCTACCATATTGTATTTATTTCTATGCCAGGCTTGTGTCCTCTTAGCCTAATATATGAGCTGATTCTTTCAGATGTCTAACTCTCCAATGTTGTTCCTTGACCAGTATTTTCACTTCACTCCACAGGGGCTGATGACTACTGCTTTTCCTCCATACATGATCAGCCATGCCTGATTTCATTCTCATGTGCAATTTATTATAATAAGTGTAACAGTAGTGTAAGAGTGGGAATTATCTTGTGATAGTTATTTTAACTTGTCCTCACTTTTTCAACCAACCTAAAGGGGAACGAATATATTGAACCTATAGCTGTATCTACTGCTAAGAAGATTGGGTGTCTGTGTTGGGCCAGAAAGTTTTTTCTCGTCAGAATCTATCTTGCACATTTATAAATTTAACATTCGACCGTGCATTGAATACTGTTACCATATCTGGCCAGGTGCTCCTGCTATTCATCTTGAAGTTCTCGTCAGAATCTATCTTGCGCATTTATAAATTTAACATTCGACCGTGCATTGAATACTGTTGCCATATCTGGTCGGGTACTTCTGCTATTCATCTTGAGGTTCTCGTCAGAATCTATCTTGTACATTTATAAATCTACCATTCGTTCATGCATTGAACACTGTTGCCAAACCAAGTCAAGTGCTCCTGATATTCATCTTGTGGTTCTCAACAAAATCCAAAGAAGGATCTGCAATGTAATCCATCCTGACTTGGCATTTTGACTTCAGTCCCTTTCTCACCGACGTGACATGGCTTCCCTCTGTCTTTTCTACAAATATTTTCATGGCAACTGCTCTGATGAGCTTTTTTCCATGGTGCTTTGTTCATGTGAATTTAAATGCACTACTAGATTGGTATCTAGGTCCCACCCATTTATTGTTGAAATAGTTAGATGTAACTGCCACTTCTACTCAAAAACTTTCTTTTCTCGCACTTCTCACCTGTGGAACTACCTTCTGTTTACTTGCTTCCCTGATAGCTTCAATCTCCAAAAATTTAAATATAATGTCAAGAGCCATTTTATATCTTATTAAATCCCATTCATCTTTTATCTTTGACACCTCCTATGCCCAGTCTTTTCTCTCACTGTAACCCCTAGTGGCAGTTCCACCTTGTTTGAGGGGAAATGATTATAAAATAAAAATGAAAAAAAAGTCATAGTATTTGTTTATATTTCTGAGATGAGGTAGTATTTGCAGTATTTACATTATTCGGACTATTGTCCTCATCTTTGTTGCCATTTCTACAATGTTTTAGCCATTATACGTTCTGGCCTTCTTCAGATGCTAGGAATTTTGAACCGAATCCTTTATTACAATCACTGGGGTATATCAGCCTCATTCCTTGTGTAAAGCCTTGATTGTAAAGTCCTGAGTTATCTCCATCTAACCCTACTTGTTCACCACTGTTGTAGCCTGGTATTGAACTCACAACTCTAAGAATCAAGTCAGGAACTAACCAAAATCTATATTCACTGGGTCATGTGTCTTTAAGGGTTAGAGGGAGATAACTCATGACTTCCAGTCGAGGCTTTACACAAGGAATGAGGATGATATACCCCAGTGATTGTAATAATGGGTTTGGTTCAAAATTCCTAGCACCTGAAAAAGGCCAGAGCGTACAACAGTTGAAACGTTGTACAAATAGCAACAAAGATGAGGACAATAGTCCGAATAATGTAAATACTGTAAAAAAAGTCGTACTTAATTAATGAGTCAAAGCCATCATTTGTATATACTTTTAATGGACACATGCATGTGTGGTTGAACATTTACTTTTTGACCATGAGACCTGAGTTTGAATCTCACTATTGTTGATTTGTTAGGAAGGTGACTTCTTGATGTTTTCAGTCTGGGAGAATTGATCTTAGCATGCAGCACCTTTGAAAAGTGACTGAAAAACTATAGCACTGGTTGACCCAAACTTTGTGAGTGAAATTAGATAGAGAGAACTGCATGGGAGCCATTACTGTTTGTGCTAGCATAGAATTACAAGTCATTGTGACCAGCCTTTGAGACTTCACTAGCCCGATCAATTCAGTTGATTAAAAACTTAATTGGGCGATTAAAGGTTATCGCCTAGATTAAAAACACTCACAGATTTTTAGAAACTCGTTTGGAAAAATATTATCCTTGAGAAAATCAGATTTTTTATTTTTGATCATCTATAAGATGGAGGCTGTCGTGAAACAGAAGAAAGAAACTATGAAGTTAAGTACCTCCACTCAATTGGCAACCCCCCCCCCCAAAAAAAAACAGCATATCATGATGTTAAAAAGACTTAACAAACTTAATAAAAACAAAGTTTTATCATCAAAATGTTTATGCTATTATTAAGAGGAAAGATCAAACTTTGTTGTTATTAATTTCAAAAATTTTAAAAATCTCTCTAACATGTTAAAAATTTAAATTTAAATTTAAATTTTTGTTTTCCATCAGCAATTCACGCTATGTTTACGTAAGGCGACTATTAAGAAAATGGAGTTGGTTGAGTAAAATGATTTTGGGGCGAGTAAATTTTCCCTCGCTCTCGACCGCTGGACGAGTGATTTCTTTTTTAAATCTCAAAGGCTGATTGGGACTGATAGTTTGACTGTGCTGGCCTTGTTCAAACTGTTGATCATGTTAGATAACATGCTCTCTCTGTAAATAAGGTTCACTTACATGGACTTTGTGGATATTGAGCAAACACGAATCTGCCTGAGCATGTGTCTGCAGCAGGGATTGGCTAGCTGCCCAAGTAGACGGGCATCCAGAGATACAAGTCACCAGCTACCATATATATATATAAATTCTGCATGTGTGTAACATTTTTCACAGTTGTGCATAGATAATATGAGGCGCCAAAGTGGCTGGAAGGAAAACTATGATCCTTGGATGAAGTGCCAGTAAATAATCTCATCATTTTTAATGGACACAATGTTAACAAATGATTAAATAAGAAAATGATATTATACAAACTACAAATTGGTAATGGGAAAAGTAATAACCTGAGCTGAAACTGTTTTTTCTTCTCATATTTTTTAATGCCATATCCTTCCAGGATGTGTTTAGATGTGCGTTGTTGTGCAGTGGATATTGGCTTAGAACGAGAAATCGGAGAACCGAGTTCAAATTCCAGTTGAATTCCTTGTATTCACTTAGATGCAAATATCCTTGGGAAAGGTATTAAATTGTCTGTTCCCTCCAGCTATGGGTCAAATAACAGGAGAGATTGGATTCTATAGTCGTGATTGGCAACCAGTCTACCGCAGAAAGTAATGGCAACCTACTGTGAGAAAATCTTCTGCCCAGTCAGTCATGTCTCTTATAAGACATGATTGCCCAAGCATGTATCATGTATGGCACTTAACTGACTGATCCTCTCTACAAATTACCTTTCTGTATTATCTTTTACCAGTAATACTTTCCTGAGGAAGAGAGTTGGAGTAACCATTTCACAGTCGAAATGGCTAAATGTAACTTTTATGCTAAGTTTGTTCTCTCATAGTGTTTGTTTGTAGAACTCTTTTTCATCTTGCTTTCCAGTCAACTTTGACTTCCCAAAATCTTAAACGTAATATTAATCATTATCTTCCGATTTTTTTAAATTCCTGTTATTTTATTGTTTTTTCTCCTTAATAATGTTTTTATAACTTATATTCTCCAACACTCAGTAATTTTCTGTATTTTAGTATCTTTATTGCTTTCCAAAACTTTTTAAGTGGTTATATTCTCCTTAACCATTATAACTGACAACTGATAATAGTTATCTATTTCTGGGATTTATCTTAAGGGACATTAAGATAAATCCCAGAAATAGATAACTATTATCAGTTGTCAGTTATAATGGTTAAGGAGAATATAACCACTTAAAAAGTTTTGGAAAGCAATAAAGCTAAAGTCCTCATCCTTAAAATGATTGAACCAGTTCTTGTCAGTATGGCCATACATCTAATCTCCTTCTAATTCTCAAAATTCTATAATCAGAATCCAAAGAAAAAATCTGGAATATTATCAGTCTTG
This sequence comes from Ascarosepion bandense, assembly GCA_037127315.1. Classification (NCBI taxonomy): domain Eukaryota; kingdom Metazoa; phylum Mollusca; class Cephalopoda; order Sepiida; family Sepiidae; genus Ascarosepion; species Ascarosepion bandense. The sequence continues at coordinate 4,231,656 of JBBBDQ010001129.1, read as the reverse complement.
ATCCTGAGCTGGAATTTTGGCTTCAGTCACTTTCCCACCACTGAAATGTAGCTTCTCTGTGCCTTTTCTATATTTTCATCAATTTTGCTGATGAGCTGCTTGGTAGTATGACTTTATGTATTTAAGCACTGTCCTTGATTGACAGTTTTATAATGGCTAGATGTAACTGCAAGTTCGAAGAAGGAAATTACTGGAAAGTAATTGACACTCGCCTAAAGCGAGTTGAATATAAAATGCTCCTCTTACCAATAACAATTCCACCGAACTTCTCTACGGCATATGACTTCATTGAACTTTTGTCCTTTTGAATTTATATTTTAATTGGGGTCATCAGGAGAGAATGTGCACCATTTCGGGGCCTTCCTCTCAACGGTTTCACTTGCACACCGGCCCCCCTCACTGATGTGAGGCCCCATTATAACGAAATACATGTGTAGTTATACTTGTTCAAATGTCTAACGGCGAAATCACTTTACGGAAAACGAGAAGTGGCAAACCTTGCGTTCCGAGAATGCAACGTGAACCTCATTACGCACTCACGATCCAAGATCAGTTTTATAATGGCTAGATGTAACTGTAAGTTCTATGCTAAGAGTTTTTTCTCTTGTACTTCTTGCTTGTGAAACTCTCTTAAAATAAAGTTTAATCTTCAAACATTTAAGTCCAATTTCAATTGTTATCATTTGTATCCTTGAATCCTGTTCTTTTATTCTTTTATTCTCTTTTTCCTATCCCTTTATTATCCACCTTCCATAATAATGTTTTTCACAGATCCTTTCATGCTAAGTAACCAGTGAGTTTTAGTGACTTTATCACCTTCTTTGGAGTGAAATGATTAAAAAAGCAGCCACAGCAGCTGATATTAAAATGCCTGAAAATTGTCAATATGTTGATAACTGCATCTGCCATCAAAGTGTTTGAAATTAAAGCTACCGCAGAACAGTAATGATACTGATATGATAACTTTAATAATATTATTAATAATATAAAGGTATCAGAGATTGTCTTCAGATGTGTACATAAAATAAGCTTTAGAGTAAAGGACTGTTAAAAGTGAAAACATTTTTGATGCACTCTGTTAAGTCTGGATTTCAATAGATAAGCACTATTGAACATTTTAGACTTTTATGAACTTTCTGATGAATGCAGACATATTAACAAATTAGTCACTTATGTTTTTACTTATTAATCAAATATTAATTATTTACAATTGTGTTTTTCAATGTTACTTTCATCTGTCTTTAGTTAATCCATTGTAAATTATATCTACTGTTCATAGGTTAATATTGGAATTAACTAAAATAAAAAATACATTAATTACTGTATTCATTTTTTTCTTTTTTTACTGTACAGACATCTGAGAGACAATCCATATGTGTGTGTGTGTGTGTGTGTGTGTGTGTGTGTGTGTGCGTGTGTGTAACAACAATTATTCATTTGATGATTGCTATTAAATAAAACTCTGAGTAGCAGATTTTGGTATTGATAATATTATTCAATTATATTTAAGCTCCACTGACTTTGGCATTGAGCCCTCGGTTTTTTTAAGCTTTTAGCATATTTTAAGCTTCAGCTTTTGTTATTATTTTTGTGTATATCTATATATATATTTACTATAAAATAATAAGTGTACAAAAGCTAACAATAGGAAAAGAAAACTAAGTGCGCAATGCCAAACAGTAGAGCTTACATAAGCTATTATGTGTGTGTGTGTGTTGTAAACTTAACCATTTTTTTAAAAATTTTTTACTTGCTTTCACACACAAACACAAGGTCATTTTTAATCAAATTAAAAAATATGTCATGTTGATTGACCTGAAAGGTTAATCCCCTGTAATCGGCTGATGACAATATTTTCAGATTTATAATCAGCTGTTTGCCGATGAAGATTACAATAAGACATTACAATAAGATTACAATAAGACATTGATTGAACTTATAAAAACTGCTTGATTCTTTATGTTCAGTAGACTTCAATTTAAATGACATCACTTTTCTTGCATCTTTCCAAATTAATTAATATCAGTTGTACATTTTTGGTATTTGCTTAAAAACCACTAACAGTATCTTTGTCTTAAAAACTGCAATTTTTTAATCATTATTATTCGTTGTAATTAAAGCAAATTGACTTGAAATGTAAAATTGATACTTTCAAAACATTAAAAGAAAAATGATTGAAAATGCATATTTAAAAAATATATTAGTTACCATATTTTTTAAATGTCATACTTTGATAATCAGATTTCATATTTTTCATGAACTATATAATGTTGCTGATATTTAAAAAAATCAAGTAAATTGAAGGTTATGAAATCGTCTTGTGATGTGAAAAGATTGTTTCTGAAAATATGATGCATACCTAAGAAAAGATTACGATTATTACAAAAATAGATTTACTTGTCACATTGATAAGCTAATATATTCTCTTCTAACGTTGTGCACACTAACACAGCGTGTCTTATGATTTTGATGCAACTATTAAATTGATAACATCGCTATGTCTACCTGAGTAACAGTAAATGTTTACTTAAGAGCATTATTGTCATCCATACATTAAAATGGGAGATCATTTTGCTGAGACAAAAATGTACTAACTCAGGGCCAATCACCCGATACTGAAAATGCGGAAGCGAGTGAGAGAAAAATGTTCGTTTTAAAATAAATCCAAACAAAAATGATTTTGATATATTGAATAATTGAATTTTAACTGATAAATATTAAAATCACTTAATTTTTTTCTGATAGTGAAAATTTATAATTTTTTGTTATTGTGAATAATAACATAGTAACCAAACGGCACCGAACCATCCGACCTGCGCAAAATGGCGGAACCTCTTTACCAACTTCCGGCTAGAATCACACGCCTATAGAAATAGAGAATATTGCTAGAAAGTGCATATTTTTTTTATCTGTCTTTGAGTTGAACGCTAGAAGAAACGCATATTAATTTTATTCAGGCCCGTGCATACAGACTGATCAGCTTTGATTGTCAAACCGTCATCATTTTTGTTAATGCGGATGAATATATGTCAGCAGTCGAACATAGTTCCCTCCCTCCAAGATTAGAAAGACCAGGTAGGGAGAGAGAGCGAAGAGCTTCGAAAAAAAAATTTTTTTGTACATTTCGACGTGCAAAAGGATGGTAAGCTTCCTAGACTCACACTAGCCCCAAATGGATATATTTACTACCCTTTGGATCATCAAATCTGTCTCTGTACGGACCCAGGGACCGATGTTTTGACTGACAAGCACTGGGGGGGGATATTAGTTGTTGGACACCACCACCACCACTGTGTGTGTGAGTGTATGGCTGTCATCCGGAATTTTTCTTAAAAGTGTCTTGTCTTGTCTTTCATTTGTGACATCATGAGCAACCTGCCAAAGCAACATGGACCATCGGGGGACGAACAGAACAAACGGGGCAAGTCTGGGGGCCGAATGAGACCATCCAGTCAAAGTAATTCCAGCGTCTTGATGGTCGGACCCAACTTTAGGGTTGGTAAAAAGATTGGATGTGGTAACTTTGGGGAACTCCGGCTTGGTAAGTTATTCTCTTCAGTTCGCTAAAGACTTTTCTCCCCACCTATTCTAATAGCCCTTAAATAAATAAAAAAAAAAGCTATAGATCTTGTTTATTAAAGGAAGTATATCTTAATGATAAAATTATTTTTATTTATGTATGTTTTTTTTTTTTTTTTTTTTTTAAGAATAAAAAAATAAAAATGTTTCTGAGCCGCTCCCTTTGTTATGATGATGATGATGATGATGATAATAATGCCGCTATAGACGTCACCTCTTCATGAGAGGCAGCGGATAAAGAAATACGAATCAAAGATGTTTCTTTTTTTTTTTTTTTTTTTAAAACCTTTTTTTTTATAGATGAGTTTATGAAGTCTTGAATCTATAAAGTTTGCTAAAAAAAATTTTTTTTATGCCACTGTCAACATTTGAAATCGGAGCTTTCCTATGCAATTTCATGTAACAGCTGCGGCTGTTTCATCGTTTTAGCTAACCATGCCCTCTTTAGAAAAAGCTAGTAATACGACCGACTAGATTTGGTAGTTGGATTCAAAAAGAATGCCCTCGTAAAACTTAGAGCTTTTTTTTATTTTTCTTTGAGGGGGAGAAATACTTGTTTGTAATCATCCTCGCTGTTTTGTTTTGGATTTTAACGAGATTTTTACTTGATTGTTTTAAAAGCATAACGCCACTGCGATTTTTTTTTATTAAATAATTTCCTCCCGGTCTCTTATTTTTATTTTATTAAAAAGAAAAACATAATCGGTTGTATTGATATTGAAAAAAAACAAAAACGGTTTGTTATATACCTTAAACGATAACAATAAAAATCATTCTTATAAAAAAAAAAAAAGTCCTTATAAAATTTATACTGACTGTGTCTATGAAACTCCGAATTCGTGTAAGTTAAGTGAACTATAGTTTCTTATTCTTAATATCCCTCTTTCATAAACAAAGCTTAGTTTTTTTATGTTGCTAATGATCTCTACAAAAATAGATTTTTCACAAGTCTGGTGAAGTACCCCACCCTTTGTCTTTTTTATTTTTTATTTTAACAACCATGTCGAAAATAAATAACTGAGAAGTGAAGACAAGAGAAATAAAATAAAAATACAGGCCTATGATTATAAAAAGAAACTTAGTTTTGTTTGATTATTTTTTAATTTCTAATAAAACTGATTCATCATTTATTTTAATTTTATTAACTATATAGTTATACGGGTTGTCAACAGATGAATGTGAAAATTATTTAAATAAAAAAAAAAAAAGCTTACATTTGAAACTACATTTTTAGCAGGTTGATTCATAAATAATCGAGAACTAAACCTCAACAAATATAAACTTTAACCAAATTAAGATTCCTTGTTCTCTCGATCTCCTCTTCGTTGTACTAGTCATCCACTTTTATTATTTCACAAGAAGACTTGGAAAACATTAATAATAATTTTTACCAGTTACCTGATCTCAACTCAAAGTTTGACATACTTTTTACTTTTAAAGATATTGACATTCTCTCCCCCCGTTCCCGGTCTTTCATTTTCATATCTTGATTTGCTTTATGAGTTGGCAATCATTTTTCTTTTCTTGTTGTGTACGTTATTGGGTTCCAGCTACCAAATATTATTGGGGTTGATTCCAAGACTAAGCCTCGGGCCACTGTACGTGATCAGTGGTCATTCAGCTGGTGGTGGTTGTGGTAGTCGTTTATTTTCTAACAACAACAACAATAATGATAATAATACTTGTATAACGACTTCTGACTACTCTCACCATCAGTACTCGTTTACCCAACTCGGTAATGTGACTCTACAAAAGGTGTTGTTCACACACACACACACATTTATTAATTAGAACAACCATACATTTTTGAAGCGTGTGACATAAGTGGTAACCCTATCTAAAAAAAAAAAAAAACACTTTTAAAAAATATTTTATTTTAAAAACTAAAAAAAAAAACTGTACCTGCTTTTTTAAAATTTGTTATAGATTTTAGAAATAATATTAATGCTCATGAATTATTGAATTTATATTCCCTTCTCACAGAATTCCACTCGGTATGGTAGTAGTAGTAGTGGTAGCACTACTTTGTAGATATTCAAAAAGGCAGTTAAAGTCTGAATTGTTTCTCAGCTTCTTCCTCCAATTTACAACTAATGCCATCCCTTCTTTATTTTACATTTCCCCATTTTTTAAAAAGGCTTTTGCGAATGAAGTATAACTTCAAACTCTGTCGAAAATCTCCATAATCTTTTTATTCTTTTTTTTTGTTGTTAAATTTTAGACCTCGTGTTCAGTTTGTCTCTAAAATCAAATACCCTAGGATGAAGATCTTATACCCTTTCTTTCTATTCTCTGATATTTTTCTTTCTTTATTTGGACTCTTATTTCGACCACCAAGAATAAGATCTGTTTTTAAAAAAATGTTTTGGCGAAATAAGTTCGTTGGTATTATTGTGGCTCGCATATTATTACACTTCCTTCTAGCAGTATTTCGGTCATTTTTTAAAAATTCTTCTGTACATTTATTGTGTGTGGTAGTAGCAGAAGAAAAAGAAAATAGAAAAAGACAATTTGTATCAAACGATTTTTTTTCTCGTCAAATCACCCAAAATGTGAATGAGTGCGTGATATATATTATCAATTTCTTGGCTGAACATTGAACAATGACTTCGTTTTTCAAGTTCTGTAAAAAAAAAAAGAAAGAAAAAGGGCTTTATATTTTTTATTTAAAAATGTTATAGCGAAATCAGTTTTTTGTTATTGAATTTTAAAATTTATTGAGAATATTTCGTTAAAGTATTTTTTTTAACCAGTGTTACTTTTCCTTTTTCAGAATGTCTTTTCCTGCTTATGCTAACTTAGCAATATTGAACATTTCATGGTCAGATCGTAGATTTTTATTTTTAAACATTAATTACGGATTAATGCTTTATTTGAATAAATGAAAGCAAAACAGCTTTAAAAATTCTATGCTAGTATTAAAAAAATAATTATTATCCCATGTTATGAGACTCTAAGAGAAATTATTGTACTGACGATCTGTAATTCTTGAGAATTCACATAATCACAAGAACCTTTCAGCTTTGATTAATTTAGAACGAAAATCTAAGCCAAATGTAGAAGAGTGAATGAAATCTTGGCAGCTTTAAAAAGAAGTGATTGTCTTTTAGTGACTTATGGGCTAGAAAGAAGGATCAGGTTTTAAGTACATCTTCTTGCCACAGTTACACACCTGTCAACACCATTTTTTTTTTTTTGCTTCTTTTTAACCAGTTTTTCTTTGTTTTTCTAAATTACTGATTTCATCTTAATTAAAAGTTATTTTGTTTGATAGTTTTTCGAGTGTTACTATTAACTTGTGACGGTGTTTGATCAAATTAAGAGAGATAACTCACAAGCACAACAGTATTTGGAGGATTTTTGCAGTTATAATTTTTTCATTCATTATTTAAGTTTTTGAACACAGCACAGTTAAAGTGTTTCTGTCATATTGCATTATTCACCTGACCAAAACGAAGATCTCTAGGGATATTGAAATAACTGCTTTCTTTGAGATGAATCATTGATTTTCACCAATTTCCATCTCTAACAATCGGTGAAACTGAAAACGTTTATTGTTGATCTAATTATTTTTTTGTTGTTTCTAGTATTGCCACAGTCTTGCGGCTGAGCCCTTCTACGCCCTTCTTCAGGTAACAAGAACAAGTATCAAAAAGTAAAGAACAAGATCAGTAAACCACAGAACTTAAGGAATGATAACGTCAACTATTCTCAGCAGAATTATAATGCATGGCTACTCTTTTGCTTAAAGACCTAGAGTGATTTTTGGTCAGTCTCCCTTTCTGGTAACCTTGTTGAGAAAAACATTTGTTTTGTGTCCCAACTATTGATGATATATGCTTCATTAATTCTCAGCCATCAATTTCATTTCTTAATGTTGTAGTTTTAATAATTAAAATTATTGCATATTTTTTTCCTACATATCAGATTTGAAGGCTGCTAATTAGCATTTTTAAGAAAATAATCTTTACTTTGGCATTTTTAAAAAATAAAATGTAATCTTTAAAGAGTTGCAGTGTAATGTAATTAAGACTTAAAATGCATCTTCAATATGAAACCAGATGAAAAAAAGATTTTGTGCTTGGTTTAATTTGGAAAAATTAACTGATTGTATTTTTTTTATTATTAGATGAATAGCATAACAATTTAAAGCTGTTTTTCTCCACATGTTTAGTAACTGTGGTTTAAAAGTATTTAGGGGATTCAATAGTTAATTTTTACTGTTTTATTGGAATAAATTTGTATGGCATTTAAAACTCTTAGTCTTACTGAATTTTGTTGTTAGGCTTGTTTGTATTAGTCATATGACATTGACATAATATTTTATTGTTCTGACAGTAATATTTCAATCATGGAAGAATCTCTATTTTTACATATAATTTTAACAATGTTGCTGTCTACATATTTGTGAATTGTCAAGAATTTTTATGGCTTTTTTAAGTTAATTATTTTGAAAATACTATTTTTAGTTTGTTTTTTTTTGTTCTACAAAAGAACACCTTTACATGACATGATAAGCTGAATGCATTGGTTCTGGTTTTTAATGTTTTCGGAACAGCTTGTTCTGACTGCAAATCTACCTAATTATAAAATTGACTTTTGGTAAATCATTTTTTTAATATTTACTTTTAAATTAAAATGTCAATATAAGATATCAACACATGGATGCCTTGAACTTTGTTGGGAGGTAGGGAAGAATTTAAAATTCTGAGTTAAACTGTTGATTGAAATACATTTACTCTGATTGTAGTCTTTAGTTGTTAGCTTTAATATTGAACTTAGGTTTTGATTTTGTTCCTATTATATATTGATAGCCACTTGAACCATTCTCTATTCTGATGAAGCTGTTTTTGCTTTTCAGATCATAAGAGAAGTCGTGTTTGTAAACTCATTCATTACTAAGACTGTCAGGATGTTTTGTTTAATAGAAAAGCAAAATATACCTGGTAATATACCTGGTGACTCTTACAGACTTTGATGTGCTTGGAAATTTTTATATATGGAAACTGTCTTGGCAAAAATATTGTTGGAATCAAATTTAGTGAATCTTAATTTTCTGTTTTTCATTTGAAATTAGGACCGAGCTTGTATTGTTGCTGCTTCTGATAAAAAGAAAAGCAAATTAGCAGTTCTTTACATCATTGAGATTGACTTATCATCTTGACATCTAATAACAGTGAAGAAGGCAACAATTGGTTGCAAAAGCTATTGTTCAACAACTGATAATATAAATTATTTTCTTTAATATATAATTTACTTATTGTACAATGTTATAACATTCTCCTTTAGAATGTTTCCTAGTTATACACATGGCAACATTAGAGCATAAACATTTCATTATGTAGAAATGCTTAATGTGCCAGGGAATATTTTGAGAGCTTTTTATTTTATGCTTATTTGGGAAGTGGGGAAAACATTTGTTTCAGTACCCTCCTATGTATAGGTACATGGAAGATTTAAATAATGACTGTTTTTTAACATTAAAGGTCTCTTTCTTTCTGATACAAGTTTTCTATAGATTTCTTTTAAAATACTTACTTTATCAAATTGTTTGTTATCCTTGAAATTATTAAATAAAAGCTTGATTTCTATATATAGGCTGGAGTTGATAATTATAATTTAAGGTTCAAGGTCTTTACTGGATAAAAAGACTCATGATTTGAAAATATGTGGAAAAATGCAGTTTTGAAATTGATATTCATAATGGAATTAAACTGCAGTTTTACTTGTAGAAATATAAAATATTTAGTTTTTGCATCATCAACATCCATTGGTACTTTTAGCATATGAAGAGTTGAGTCAAGGTTGTTAACCATATTGGATCAATAGGAGGCATTAATTTGTATCCCCATAAAAAAAACCCATCTTTTAATGTCATAAGCAATGTACTTTCTTCCTTAGAAATGAAGTAGGCTATATTTATTTTCATAATTTTTTATTTTCAGTTTTATTCTCTGATATAAAACCTGGTGAATTAGTGTATCCTTATCAATTACGCCATGTTACTATAAAATTGTTGAATAATCCTGTAGCATAAATGCTTCATTTTGCAACAAAAACAAATCCTGCAACCACAGCATATATTTAGAGAAAATTGATATTATTTCATGAAATTGCACTTGGATTGTATGTGTACAATTCGTTCATTCACTTTTTAGCAATTTAATGATGAACTGTATACAAAATATTAATACATGCACTGTTTTAATTTATGGTTATAATGACATGTCATTAATATTCGTGTATATTTCAGTGTCCCAATTTCTTTTTTTCTTAATCATAGATTTGATATGGTTTGTTTGTTTAATATTGCACCACAGTAATTTTTAAATATCTGCTTTTTTTTTTTCTCATTTTGAGGAAAGGAAGAAAAGGTGTTATCTATACAGGAATGCTATCAGTATCATTGGATGGTTGATGTTGAATTGGAACTCATTGAAGGATTTAAGTCTGCTGAGGAAAACAGGCTATAGAAGTTGGTTCTTTTTTTCTCTTTAACATGAAGACAAATATTGTTCTGATCAGCTGTAGCTTTTGCTATAATCTTCTTCCATTTCATCTCTTAGAATCAGCTTTTTTTTCATTCTCTTATATTTAATTTCATCACATTTTCGTGAGGATTTTTTTCCAGGTGTGTACAATTAAATACTTTTCTCTAAATATGTAAGTAAAACATTTTAATTTGTTGGATGTAAGTGTTTTGCTTATTAAACGTAAATAAAAGGACCATGTCACTTGATCATAGATGTTTTCTAATTAGTGAAAACTTAAAATAAGGGTCATTGGAAAAGGTCATTATTTTACAGAACATTGTATATTTATGTATCTTTAGCTTTATTAAAAGTTGAATTCAGCAAAATGAATTGCAAATGCTTGTCTATGGAATTTTTGCTTTTTGGCTAATTGGGGTACCTTTTATGAATTTTTACAAATGTAATTTTTTTCATAATCTGAAGTGAAGCATATATTTATTTATTTTTTTTACTTGCATATGCTTTTTAAAAATTTGAAATTCATATGTAAATATTGGGTTGGTTAAAAACTCAATTCTGTTGGTTTTTTTTTTTTTTTTTTTGTTTAATTTTCTATATAATAACCAAACAAACATTGGGTTGGTTAAAGAATCTACATATATAATGTGGATTATATTAAATCTAAATCCAGGATATTATTTAATATATATTCATAATTATTTTAGGTATTAATGATAATTTCTTAATTTGTGTGCTAGCCTCTGTCAAGGTTAGCAGTGTGTGTACAACAAATTTTAATAGTAGTTGTCTTGGGACATTAATTTGTTCAAGTGATTGCTTATCTACTTGTCTATTTACATTTGAACTATTGTCCCCACCTCTTGTTGTTTGTTATCACAACATTTTGGCTGTTTTACCCTTTAACATTCATCAGGTGTATATTGATCTGGGTAACTTACAAGTAATTCTGAATTGAACCCTTTATTTAATCTACAAGGGTAGACTGTTCTTGTTCCTCTGCCCATATCTAGAGATATCTCATCTAGTTTTTATTTTTCGTACTGCTAAGTTATTGTTTGTCTGTTTACATAGTCCAAGTTCAAACTACTTGCCCCAAATCTCGCAATTATGATGTCACCAAAATCAAACTATTGCGTTAATCCAATAGGCTGTCTTGGAGGTTAGATTAAATAAATGGCTCAGTAATTCCCTGTAGTTTGTCCAGATTGATATACATCTGATGAAGGCTGAAAGGCACAATGGGCTGAATTTTGTGATAACAGCAACAAAGAATTTGTACCTTTCCCAAGGCTGTTAGTGCTAAATGAATGTGCGAATTTGAATGTGGCTGATTTTATTTTTTATTTCATTTTTTTGATGACAACTGTCGTGCTGTTTGTTTCTTTCATATATTAAGAGTTTAGCCTGTTAATGTTCAATGTCCCCTTACCTCATTCATTGTTGGGTGATAATGGCAACCTACCGTGGAAAAATCTTCTGCCCAGTCAGTCATGTCTCTTTTGAGACATGATCCCTCAAGCGTGCATCATGTATGGCACTTAGCTGAATGTCCAATATCCCTCTCCCCACCTCTTTCAGTGTTGGCTGATAGTGGGCATTAATTGATTATAGGTAGAATCTTAATTAATAATGGACATTTTAGTTTTTTGAAGTCGAAAATTAATATTGAACTGTTATTCTAATTTATCTGGATTTTATGGTGGCCATTAAAATACTGATAGTTTTGGGTGGGGGTTGGACATTCTTACCTAGTGTACTTTATCCAAAAATTAAAACTGTTTAAAAAAAAATGTTGTTGAAATGTAAGTCAATTAAAATTTCAGTTTGCTATGACAAGATTGGAACTGAAACGTGTAGCTTCAAAAAATAGTCTAAAGGAGATTGCTTTGGAATGAAGACCTGCGTAAGAATTACTTCTAGTGTATTTGAAAATTTCTATTTCAAATGAAATATTTTGTCGATTAGAGTATTTACTTTTGAATTCAGTGAATTTTTCCTTGAAAAACAGTTTTAATTTTAAAATAAAAATACCTGGAACATTATCTTTTAAAACGTTTTAAGAATGCAAGCATGCATCTCTTTATGTCCCTTGATATAAAATTACATATCAACTTCAACAAGACTTTATTTTTGTGAAACTGATTTTCTTGCAAGAATATATTTTTTTAATTAGCCCTCTATGAATTTACTTTTCTCTTTTTATAGAAATTTGTAGAGGACTAATTAAAAAAATCTTTCAAGAAAATCAATTTTGAAAAATAAAGTTTTAATTAAACAAATATGAAAGTGTACCATATTTAAGTAATGTTTATTAATTATGTATAAATGTTAGTTAAATGTACATTTTCACATCTGTTGGGATTACAAAAAAAAACAAGACTGCTAAGTCTGATTGTCTACTTGATTTGCACCATTACAAATGTTTGCATCCAATGCTAATCATATTTATTATACATTTAGTTTATTTATAGTTGTTTTTCAAATGAGAAAGTCATCTAATCAGCCATACAATTTATGAATGATTTATATAGAAACTTTTAATATACAAATTTCTTTGTATAAGCTGTGAGAGACTGACACTCCTGCAGTGTTAGATTTTATTTGTCTGTCTAGATAAAATGGTAATCATTATTTTCAACTTAAATCTTGTATGAACAATTGGATCAATACATTGCATTTTTGATATCGCCATTTGGTCCTATTGCAAACATTTGTTTGTTTTAGAAACTCGTTAAAATTTTTAAAAGTATTTCTTTTGTAAATTTAAGCTGAGATTAAAAAAAATAGTTTAGTATAACTGAATAATTCCCACTATTGGATGAATCCAACTTGTTTTGTAGGAGTTGATTTTTTTTTTTTTTTTTTTTTTTCCTTTATCTGAGAATCTTTATACTTGTCTTTTTTAAAAGATTTTTATTTACTTTGTTTTATTATTGTTCACTCAAATGGCTCAAGAGCCACACAAACTATAGTTATGGGGGAGATTGTTGTGACGGTGTAAAAGGAAGAGGTAAGAAGTGTGGATTATGAGGAATATGTAAGATAAATAACTGTTAACTCTAGACTTGAAGAGATTAATATTTTAAATGATTGGGGAAGCATCCTTTCAGGAGTCTGTTCCACAAGGTAACAGAACTAGGGAATGAGTTGTCCAAGTGGAACTTTCTAATCCTTTATGCAAAATCTGGAATGTGGAATCTAGAAATCTAAATCGTCAGAATCTGCTAGCAGGTAAGAAATTGTAATAGTATGTCAGGTGGAGTGAAAACTAACCTGACAATCTCTTATTACATTGGAACCAGCTTTGATTTGTATTTTTATCTAAATTTATTAAGCTTAATTTGACCCTGTTTCAGGGTATACTCCAAGGATCAAATTAACAACTTTTGGATAGTTTGGTAAGATGAGTTTAACCATCACTGTCAAGCACCCTCTTACTATTTCTTTTATCTACTCTAGTCTCCCCCCTCTCTTTGAGCTTATCTTTCTTTTTCATCAGTTTATTTATTTATTATAATTTTTTATTTTTATTTATTATTTATTTCTTTTTTTTTTTTGCAACTGGATGTGAATGTATTTATTTATTCATTTTACTGTAAACTCATCTTGGATATTAAAATTGTTTAAAGAATTTTTGGTAAATTATACAGTGGTAAAGGTGTTTTTGCTCACTTTGTTACATCATTAGAGCAGATATTTCTAATACTTTTTTTTTTTTTTTTTTTTTTTTTTTTTTTTTTTTTTTTTTTTTTTTTAGGTGTTCAATCTGAGATGATTCTTGTTTAGAATTAATTTTTTTTTTATTCTCTAGAACTAAATAACCTTGACATCATTGCATTGATACACCATATCAGGGCATGAGAATAATTTGCAAAAATGGTTTGTCGATTAAAGATGAACTTGTCAGCTATTTGCTGTTTAAAAAGGTCTGGTCTGTTATAATGTAAAATTATTTCAGTGACACTGAACTTGCAGATGGAATTTGGTCACATACGCACAAACATGCACAGTGATTGTAATGAACTATTATTAAATGATTGATATGGTACTGATTGCCATGCTTTGGAAAGACTTTCTATAAAGCATATTTCAAAAGAAGTAGTCAATAGGCATTCAAGAAGTGGCTTTGTTAGCTTGTGCATTCATTGATAGCATGATGTGAGTCATAAGTTTCTTCATTTTAGACAGAAATATCTGAATGATGCAAGATATAGTAGATGATTTTAAAAAAAATATCCCTTTACTCTGTTGGTAATTATTGCATCTTAGTCATATGCAGGCATGTATAGGACCTGTCATCTAAAAATTAAATGACTAGAAATCACCTTATGGAGTTATTCTTAATTTTTTATCTGCATGAACTCTCTCATATATATAATCTTTTTCTCCATATTTTCATTGTGATTTTTTTAGTGAAATGGGTTAGATTGATAAACATTTCTTAATCTTTATCTTATATCAGATTTTGATTGCAACTTTTTTCCCCTCCTCCAAAATTAGGAATTTTGTTAATCAAAAAACATGAAGTAGGCATTCCAATTCTCACACCACCTTCTCATTTTTTATTTATTTTTTGAGACTATATGCTTTTCATTGATTTAGATCATTAGCATAGATATAATATTCAATGTTCCTTTTGAAAATATTCAAATACACTTCGGTTGTAGAACTTTGGTTTAATTTCTGCAAAAGAAAAAACTCATGTTTGGAAATTCAAGTTCAATATTAAACATTTGACACTTGTTATAGAATAATTAAAGTTTTGTTGCTAAATAACTTAAAAAAACAAAGTTTGGATTTATACATAAAGAGATTGTAAGCTGATTAACCCTTGACCAAAACAGGTCCTGATAGATGATGTGCTATTATACAAAAGTTTTCATGAAAAATATAATATCTACATTTGTATATCAGACTGTGGATAAGTGAATGAAAAAACCTTTATAAGATGCATTTTGATCATTTATTGGAATAGAACGTATCACTTAATAAGAATTTTTGATTTTGTCATTAGTTTACTCGTTAAAACTTTTATTCAAGTAGTCTCATTTTATAGAAGTTATTTTGCTAGTATTTTAAAACAAACAAATGCACAACAACATTGTTGAAATCAGTAAAAAATTTTTTATCTCTACATTGATACAAAAATAGTATTTACATGATAATTGACTTGACTGAAAACTTTTTTTTATCAAACTAACTAGTTTGTTTGTCAAGATTCCCCCGTAACATCTGCATGCTTCTTCTTGGTGCTGTTTGCATGTATATTCATAGGGGTTTTGGTTGTACAAGGCACTACACTGTGTTCCCACAGTTTCCATCTGACTCTGAATAATTAGATGTCATCTTTTGTCCAGTGTGAAGGATCTTTTTTCCACGATATCATTTGCAGTTAAATGCTAAATCTGGTCTCTTAGCTTCTACCTTTTTGGCCACATATTGCTGCTACTGATGTTTTTTGCCATAACCCTGATGGGGGTGGATTCTGGGTACTATGCCTTGCCAAAGGGCAGCTTTTTATTTTTTTTTTTATTTTTTTTTTATTCGGAGTTGTCTTTCAAGACTGTTAAGACAACTCATTTTGCCCCATTATTTAACATGTTGTTAGCGAAAAAAGAAATGGGTTTATACCTTTGTCACATGCATTTGCTTGTATGTGACTTGGCTTACTGATTTTTTGTTTCAAGCTGTTATCCATTACATCACCTACACACCCAGTATTTTATAGAAACTTAGTTGAACTCAGATTGAATTTAGAAATGTATAAGTCTTTTTCAAACCAAAAATTTTTATTTTTTACATTTCTTTTGAAAAAATATAGTCTCTTGTATGTATTAAAATAAATTTAGCTTGTATTAAAATATAATTTCATTTTTTTTTTTTTTTTTTTTTTTTTCTGTTATTTCAAGCAATCATTTAATGAGTTATTTTCTTTTATTCCTGTTGATGAAGCGGTGTCAAGTTCTCATATTTCAGTCTTTGATTATTTGAAATTCTTATTCCTCCTTTGTTCATTGTGGCTGCTCATATCTAATACAGGTTCTGTTATAGATGATTAACTGATGAAAGCAAGAACTGCAAAGGAGAAATTAGTCAATTATCTCTAAAATGGTTTCTTCAATATTGGATATTAAAATAAAATAATTTAGGTTGTTAAATGTAGGATTTCTTCCATTATTTGACCTGGAGAAAAACTTAGAACATTAAATATCTCTCTTTATATGATAACATAGTAATGCAACTAGGTTCTTAAGAAGTAAACTAGTTGCCCTATTGATGAGACTGAACTACAAAAGTAGCAGGGGATGGCATCCATGAGGCATTAAGAATGATAATTCATTTCTATGATGCATACTTTATAAAAATGTATGCTTATAAATTGACATAACTCATAATGAAAAGCAAATTAGTTTATTGGGCTTAAAAGTCGAATATGGGTTTGATTTGTTAATTGTACTTTGAAAATTATATGAACCTGGTAAGAATTTGTAGAAGACAAAAATTCTTAGGTAGGCAAGAGATAAATTTGTTTTTTACAGTTTAACAACCCTTAAGTTCTAAAGCTGAAACATTTGGGATTCTTCTATGTCCCTTGACCCTTGAGAATATAGACGGTCATAGCCCTCCATATCTCCCTATCTATTGTAGCTTTTAACACCCCTTCTCTTGTTATCCTGCTTAACCCCTACTCCACCATTCGTCTGCTCAAGTCCAAGTAAGTCATGTGTTGCTTTCCCTTGTCTCTCCTTCCCTCTGTCACGTGAGCATCAGATTATCCAAGCCTTCCTTTCTCACTATATGTCCCAGAAACTTTAGCTGTCTTTTTCTGATGTTAAGTATCAGTTTCCTTTTTGTGTCCATCCTCTCCAAAACCTTGTCGTTGCTGTATGGTATCCTCAGCATTCTTCTGTAGAATCACATTTTGGTTGCTTAAATTCTTTCCTTCATCTTTGATGAGATTGCAGAGCATTTGCTGTCATATTGAAGGACAGACATCATATAACAATTCAGTACTCTTTTCTTTGTTTCCAGTGAAATCTTCCCTGTTTCTGAAATGCATCCTTGGCCATGCCAATACGTCTTTGGACCTGTATTGCACTTTCCACTTTCTGTTCAGACTAAGATTTTTTTTTTTTTTATAAGTGAATATTGCATTAATAATTTTCCCAGATACAAGTCCTACTGTTTGGTCAATAGCTGTGGATACAGAATAACATCTCAAAGATTCTATTTGTTATACAATAGTCTGCACAGGGTCTCAGAGAGAGAGCTTTCTGGTTCAGTATTTATGATACATTGGACTATTGTCACCAACTCTTTGGAAATCAAAGAAACTTTAGAAACATACACTGTACTGAGTATATAAAGTTGCAGTAAAATTAATGAATATTGATATATTTCTTTCCAAAATTTTTTTTTAATTGTTAGCTGATGAGAGGAATAAAGTAGTTAATATTTTTGAAATGGAAATGTTTTCCTTCTGTTGTTAGTATTTAGAAATGACATGTGGCAAAATTAACAGCAATATAAAGATCAGAGATGCACACATAAAGATGGCTACCCACTCATTGTACAAGGATGGTCACCAACACCTTATGGTTAGAGGAGGTGGTTCCTTCTGCAATTTCTGGAAACCTGATGGTACTTGTGCAATTGTTTGTTGTCACACACAGCTTGCACATCACAGTGTGGATTCACAGCATCAGACAACATTAATCCAATGGCAAGAACCAGTTAAGGTAATTGGAGACTGTTTGTGCTGCATATGATTCAAGTATTCTGAGGTTAAAATACTGATACCTGAATCCTGTAATGAAGATATGACCTCTGTCATGCTATCTATGTATTTGACCTGACATTGCTTAACTTTGGTCATCAAATAAGAACCAGTTTTTTTTAGCTTGATTTGACCATACTGGATACTCTGTATGTGTATGTATCTAAACTATATTATTTATGAATGGAACTTTGTCTGTGTGTGTGTGTGTCCGTTACCTATAGACTCCGAAACGGCTGAACTGATTTTCTTGAAAATTTACACAGTTGTACTATAAGTATCTGTGAGTGTTCTTAGCTAGATTTTGTGTTGCGGTACCCCTGATAAATATCAAATCGAAAAAATTGGGTTATAGAAGGAGTGGTCTGATTTTAATCAAATTTGATACACTCATAGACATAAACGATATTCAGAAGTTTCAAGGTTGCAGTTCTTACAATAGTGCAGAAAATCGATAATATATATAAAAGGCAAGATCTTTGTGTGTGTGTGTCTGTTTATCTGTCTGTATGTCTTTTATACAAATCCACAATTTTTATCTGATTCTCACCAAACTTGACACAAATATTCTTTAGGCTGAGTCTGAGCTCCAGGACCATGGATTAGTTTTAAAGCTTTCATTACACCCGAGTAACGCTGGGCTATACTGCTAGTATGTGTATGTATGTATGTATGTATATATATATATATATATATATAACATCAAATCTAAAGATTTCCTGCAATTAGTGTTGTGTGCTTCCTGTTAAATAACATCCTTCATCATTTCTTCAAGCATTTATATACAGTTTCCTTATGCTATTGTAAATACATGCAAATACTCATTGTATCTTTAGTCAGTGTGAATTTTATGAAGGTCTACTAATCTAAACCTTTTTATGGTCTACTAATAAAATTCTTTTGTTTACATTAAATTGCTTCAGAAAATTATCCTATTAAATCTTTGTTTTGGGAAATGAGTTTTCTTGTTGCTTCCTAACATTTTATTTTTATCTGGAATGTAGCTTTGTATTAGAAACTTTTTACAAAATAAATACATAAAAAACTTAATGTCAAAGTAAATGTTTTATTTAGAGAAAATACAAAAATAATGAAAAGGATTATAAGAATTTTGTAGGATTATTTAGTGAACACTTACAGTGTTTAATAATCTAGTGGTTGTAAAAGAACAAAAACAATTTTTATATTAGAAATGAATTTTCAGCAATTGCCAATCTTCTCCCCTGAAATAATTACAATGCTATAATTCATGATTTTTTTTTTTGTGTGTGGCATATCAACCTCTATTGGTTATTAATCCCAAAATCTAAAGATTTTGTATCCAATTTAATTATTTTCTAAAATTTTGATTTATTTTTAGAGATAATGGCTTTAGTAATACAAGTCTTACTACCCCATAGCTGGTTGGAGAATAGATGGATGCCTCCTTTTCCAAAGAGTATATGCATGTGAGTGAATACAACAAACCCAACTGGAATTCAAATATAGCTCTCTGGTTAAAAATTCTGAACCGTTATCTATTATACCACCTGCATATCCAAACTTACAGGATCTGGTATTCCCAAGCAGTCACCCATGTAGGTACTGACCGGACTTGATGTTGCTTAATTTTGATGATCATATAAGAACTAGTGTTTCAATGTGATGTGGCCAACAGCCTAATTCTGTGTTGAGACAGCTAACATTTGAATTGAGGGTTCATCTGTTCTATGTAAGGTTTATTTTAAACTTAACTTTTGCTCCATGTGATCTCTGAAATTATTCAGTCTACCCTCATGATTCTATATTAATGGTGCCAATATCTCTGTCTCATTGATGGAAAAATACTGATGCAGTCATCATTCTTTTAAATACTATTGTAGAGATGATTGAAATGGCGATCTTTTCCCACACATATTTTAGAAGTTTCTGTGATAAGTTTCAATATTTTAGATGTAATTAGCTACTTGAATTTGTGTCCTTTGTCAGAGTTACCCAATGTTTAATTTCTTGTGCAATTCTTTAATATTAATATGAAGTAAATGAGAGTAATTCTTTTATCCCGCCTTTCATTTTGAAGTGTTAACATCTTCTGCTGATAGAACAGAATGTCTGGATTGTAAATTCACTTCAAATTTTTCTTATGATTCATCTGGATTATCTTTGCTTGACTTTCTACTTAGAACTGAGTTTCTATCAAGAAATATTGCATCTTCCTCCATCCATGGTTTCTGCTATCATCTTTAACTGGATCCTCCTCAAAGCACGTGGACTTGATGGTATCCTTGCAATAATCTTCAAGAAATGTACCCTGAAGTGGCTCCTGTTTTTTAAATTTTCCTAAAAATGCCTCGATGTTTCTTACTTCTGCTTTTTGGAAATCCTCTTCTGTAGTCCAAGTCTTTAAGAACTCAAGTACCCATCTGATCCTTTTTAACTACTGTTCTATTAGTTTTCTTTCTCTTTTTGATTAAGTACTAGAGGCTCTGGAGATGTGCGTTGTGGTGCAGTGGGTATTGGCTTGGAATGAAAAATCAAAGAACTGAGTTCGAATTCCAGCTGAATTTGTTGCATTCACATATGTGCCAAATTAATAGGACAGACTGGGTTCTATAGCCTTGGTTGGCAACCAATCTACTGCAGAAAGTAATGGCAACCTACTGCGGAAAAATCTTCTGCCCAGTCAGTCATGTCTCTTTCGAGACATGATCACCCAGGCGTGTATCATGTATGGTACTTAACTGACTAACTAGAGGCTCTAATCAACTCTGAATTGGTTAAGCATCTCATCTTTAAGGTAAGCAATATTGTTGAGAGACTTTATCAAGCTTTAGGTAAGAATGAGAAGCTTGAGCTATTCCTTTGGATATCTTGACAGGGTTTGGCATGCTGGTCTTCTTTACAAGTTGAAAGGTTATGGCATTTCTGAGCAAATTTTTTTAACTGGTTCAGTCTCTTATTGTGAATTAAAAGTTGTCTTGAACACCCCTCTTCTAGATCTTTTTGCATTAATGCAGGTGTTCACCAGGGCTCTATCCTGGGACCTACATGGTTCCTAATTTTTCTCAACAACCTTCCTGATGGCATCAGCTTTCAACTTGGTATATATGCTGATAATACAACTATTTACACCTGTATTAATAGTAAGTCTGATTGCTTTGGTAAGGTCAAATTGACAGCTGATTTTTCTGTTGTTAACTTAGGCAAGGAATGGCTCCTTAATTTTAATGCCTCCAAAATGAAACTGCTCTTAATTGTCAGAGAGAACCCTTTCTGCCTTTCATCAGCATGGCTAATGCTAATCTTCAGGTAGCTAATGTTTTCTGCTGACATTAGCGAAAAGATCGAATCAATTGCTAGGTCTGCTGCTAGAAATGTTGGTTCACTGTCAGGCTAGACAAATTTTCTCAGCTGAATCTACTATTCATCTATGCTTAGAATATTGCTGCTAATATGTTCTGATGCTCCTGTTATACATTTAGAGATTCTTGATAAAATCTAATGAAGGATCTGTGTTATTGGTCTTGACCTAGTATCTTGGCTTCAGTCATTTTCTAACATCTGTAATGTATCTTCTCTGAGCCTTTTCTATAAATACTTTCGTGGTAATTGTTCTGATAAAGTTTTTTATGGTACCTAGATTTTACAAATTAAAGTGCAGTACTCATTCTTTTACAGTTAAAATGGCTTGATGTAACCATCAGTTCTATGCTAATAGTTTTTTCTCTCGCACTTCTTGCTTGTGGAACTCTCTTCTGTCTTAATTTCTGTTCTTTTATTGTTCTCTCTCCTTAATGTTTTCTGTTTCTTATATTCTGTTTCTTTGGGGTCAAATTATTATTTTTCTTTTGAACTAATCTTTCCCTGTATGGTCAAGTAAGGCATCTTCAAAACTCTTAAAATAAAATCCTTTGTAATATGAAAGTTTGGTGAATTCTTTTTTTTTTAAAATTTCACTCCTTCAAACTAGCCTATGGAATAATTTTGCTTTTTTATGTATTTGAAATATTTATCTTTCTTTTGATGATTGTCTTGTAATAGATAATTTTTTTATATGGCAACCTACTGTGGGATAATCTGCCCAGTCAGTCGTGTCTCATTTGAGACATGATCGCCCAAAGTGTGCATAGCATATGGCACTTGAATATATGTTATTAAAGTACAAGCGTTGGTTGCTTTATAGGTGTTTTGTTCGCTGTAATTTTCAAAGTTTAGACTACAAATAAAATAATCTACTCTAGTGAAAATCGTTTTATTCTCTTCAGATTATAATGATAATTTACTTTTTTAGTAACCATTGTCATAGACTATTTTTCTTATTTTAAGTCAATTGAACCAGCAACATTTCTCACCACACTATTCTCTTGTTTTAGTGTTTAATGTAATGGGTTAACATGTGTTGTTTGTATGAGCAGAAAGATTAATTTATTGTACATTATACTGTTGGCCAAGTTGTTTTAAATGTGTGTGAAGTACAAAATAGTTTAGGACAACAGTGTTTTTGAAACAAACTTAGATTTCTCTCCACCTGTTTTGCCTCATCTCCATGGAATAAAAAAAAATCCAATAGTGAGGGAGGAAAGAGCGAGTTTGGAAAATGGGGTTAGGTTACTAGCTACTCTTATCATGCTGTTTTTCTTCAATTGGATGAGTACCCTTACAAAAAGCAAACCTAGGTTATCTGATTTCCTTGTTTTTTAATTTCTACTATCTGGAGAATAAGTGCTCATTTTTCAGCAATGATGGCTTCTTTAAAATAGTATCAAATTATATTTTAGAGCTATACAAACCCTATTTTGAATATCGGTTATGTTTTTTTTTAAGTATCAAACTATTTAAATTGATAAAAATATATTGGGTTTATTAGATTTATGCCGATTATAAAAATTTACATCCGATTTTAAAAAGCAAAACAATTTGGTACACCTGATGTTTTATTTTTTTTTAATAATGAATAAATCTTTTCAATTCAATGTATTCACTTTTTAAGAATTAAAAAAATTGTGTGGAAGAGCAAAAAGCCTAAACCTTGCAGTGGTGTTTAATGAGAATTTAAAAAAAACTTTCACTTTATAATTTTAGGTATTTATACTTAATATTTATACAACATAAATAAAAATTATATTAGGGTTATTAAAGTGAGAACAAATAGTTGTCACTTAAAGATTTTCAAAAATTTTTTGAAAATTAAAATATATCTTCACTCTATTCATTCAAAACATCTACATTTAATTGAAGTAAACATTTATTTGCTCATTAATTTTGTTGAACAGCATATTAACCATTTTATTCAAACTTCTTAATTCCATCCTCAGTTTTTTTTTTTTTTTTTTTTTATACAAATAACACTGCTTTTGATGCCTTTTACAGTTTTCCAGTAAATTACAAATATTTTTCATTTGAGAGAATTTGGTAAAGACCATAAAAAATGCTAATGCTAAGATGCCACCATCTGGAGAATGTGTCAGATAATTTAAAACTTCTAAAGATGAATGGCTCAATGAGAAGTGTGCAGAGATGGCCTGGCAGGCATGCATAAAAAGATAAAAAGAAATAGGACAAATCATGCTCATCGACAGGATGAATAAAATCTAAAAAAGGAGTACTCATAATAGAAAAAAAAATGTACCATGGAAATAGAATAAAATTATTGGAGAGTTTTCATGAGAAATGGCAATAATCCTACAATATATAAAAACAAATGTGGACCTGTAGTAATAAAATCAGAGGTAAGCTTGGCACTTTCCAAGATAAAGAGAAACAAAATAGCATGACCAGACGATTTTAATTGAAATGTTGATAACCTTATATCAGGATTCATAAGATTTCTGTAATGATAAAGGAAATATCAGATAATGGTGAAATACTGGAAGACATTAGTAGATATATCTTCATTGTGCTGATGAAGAAACCATATGGAAATGGATGTGAACTCTATCAGACAATCAGTTTGATAAGCCACATAACTAAAGAACATTTAGCATAATTACAATGGAAGAATAGTGTTCAAAACTGGAACAAGAAATACTATTTTCATGTTCAGAATGTTATTGAGGGCAGCAATAATTTTATAACATAGCATTAGATTTCATAGCATTATTCTGAAGGGAAGTTTTGGTAACTCACTATTAGTGAGTTATATTTCAGTATCTTTATGTAAAGTCAACATACTAAACAAATGCGTCAGATATACAATAATATGTAAATATGAGTAAATCACTCAGAAATAAGCTCTTCAATGACATACAAGACTAAAATAATGTGCAACACAGAACACACGGACTTCTGTCTGAGTGCTTTATATACTAAATATTTATGGTTGCATAAATCCCAGTAGCACAATTCATTCAACGGTTATGTTTGTTGCTTGACCAATGGACACTTTCTTCCTACATAATACCTCCTCTTTTGAGCTTTGTCTGGAGCCTGTATTTTTTTTTTTTTTTTTTTTTAGTACTGGTTCCACATTTAAAAGTTCTGTTCTTTTTCTTTTGGCTTACTGCTGTGGTTTAATAATTTCTGGTGGTGGAGGTGTGTCGAATGTATTGTATAATATTTGCGCAGAAATTTCTTGCCTGAGACTTTCCAAATCAGTGTGTCTGTTTTAACTGGTCCAAGTGATGTTTATACACCCACCTTGGACCCTGCACCATGTAAGTCATTCAGCCGATCCTTTTTTTTTTTTTTTTTTTTTTTTTTTTTTTTGAAACCACACCATCCCTCTAAAATTCTTTTCCACTTTGGTACATCTTAAAAAAAATTTTTTTTTCTCTCAGGTTAAAGTAATTATTTATAGGAATATTTCTTCATTTTTTTCACCTTCTATTCAGATAGTATTTTGATGAACACACTTAATTTTTCTGGTGAACATCAATTCCGCCAGTGACATTCCAGATCTAGTGTTGCGATTTGGTGTAATTCTGTAAATGCTCAGAAATAGCTGAAGTCTTTTCTTATCAGACTCTTTCCTCTTTGATTTTTTTTATTTTTTTTTATTTTTTAATTTTTTATAAGAGACCTTTTCAACTTGTCAACAAAGCATTCTGCTTGTCTGTTTGAGTTTGGATAATATGGGGGCATTGTAGTATGTTGTATTTGTAAGGACTTGCAGAATAACTTGAACTTACTAGATGTGAACTGCGTCCTTTGTCTGACACAATGAAATGGGTACACCAAACCTTGCAAAGATTTTGTGCAAGAAATTTATTGCTGTTGTGGTAGTTGGTCTTCTGCATTTCAATATTTCAGGGTACTTGGAATAACTGTCGACCACCACCAGATAATATGCTCTCTTCAATGGCCCAGCAAAATGTAGATGTAATTGGGACCACGGAATGTCTGTTTCCAGCCAAGGTTGAAATTTAATTGGTGGGAACTTTGCTGCCAGAGCACAACCACTACATGATCTAACCAAATTTTGTAAGTCTTTGTTCATTTTCGGTCAGTAAGTATAGCATCTCATTAGGGATTTCATCCTAGAAATTTTCGGATGACCAACGTAGAGTTCCTTGAACATGCGTTTTTGCAGTGATGTTTGAATTAAAACTCTATCAGCGTACATCAGTGCACCATCACATTGAAAATGCATTACTTACATTTACCTATTTTTGACTTAACATGCAATTTGATCCTTTATTTTTAATATGAAGTCAGTGTTCCACAATTTGAGTCTTATTTCTTCAAGAGTTATAGACAACTCTCTTATGGTATTATGTAAGACATTTTTAATTTCGTTTTGAGCCCTTATTGTTGCAATCATCGTATCTTCAAATGATTCACCGAATTTTGGAATTAAGCAAGACAGTCCATCAGCATGACTTCAATGGGAAAAATTCTATAGCTGTAGAGTATAGTATAATTCCCCAGTGTTGCAGTCTATTTGCTGTATGTGTAGGAACACCCTCATTTTTTAAATTTTTTTTTAATTTACTTATTTTTTTTAATTGTATGTAAACACTAGCGGATGATGATTTTGTAAAAGAAATTCTCGTCCATGTAGAAATTTATGGAATCTTTCCATGACAAAAACTATAGCCAAAGCTTTGTTCTCGATCTGGCTGTAGTTTTTCTCAACAGCTATTAACGACCTCAAAGCATGCGCTGTTGGCTTAGTTGTTTTATTGTCATATTTATCTAATACTAGCAGTATAGCCTGGCATTGCTCGAGTAATGAAAGCTTTAAAACTAATCCATGGTCCTGGAACTCGGACTCTTTGGACATTGGCACAAAAGACTAAAAAGCAATAGATGTTTCCAGTTAAAGCGAAACCGTAGACTGAAAGAAAAATGAATGGATGTAAGTCAAATTTTGATTTCCTGGTATCGATATCAAATTTTCTGCACAATTGTAAGACCGGCAACTTTGAAACTTCTGAATATTGTTTCTGATGTCTTTGTCTATGAGTGTATCAAATTAGATTAAAATTGGAACACTCCTTCTATAACCTATTTTTCGATTATCGATTTTTCAACATTTATCAGGGATACCTCGACACAAAACCTAGCTAAGAACACTCGCAGACGCTTATAGTATAACTGTGTAAATTTTCAAGAAAATCAGTTCAGCCGTTTCGGAGTCTATAGGTAATGGATATACACACACAAAGTTCCATTTATAAATAAGTTTAGATTACTGCTTCAATTTTTAAATTACTTGCATCTAAGGCAATGAAAATGTTTAATGCATTCATGGTAAGTCAGATGTTAGGGCATTTTTGATCTTTTCAAACGCACTTTGGCGTTTCTCTGTCCAAGTCCACTTAGTGTCTTTCTTTAACAAGACATTTAAAAGTATTGTTAACTCATGCATATTTGATCTATACATATGATAGTAGTTTGCAAACCCTGAAAAATGCTTGCAATTTTGCTAAATTGGTTGGGGCGGGCATGTCTTTAATGACACTTATCAGACAGGATCTGGTTGTCGACCCCTCTTCATCTGTAATTTGTCCCAGGTATTTTATTCTGGACATAAATAGCTTGCATTTTGTTTCTCCAATTTTAAACCTGTATTCTTTGCTTCTTTTGAATACTATTTTTACATCATCCACATGTTGGTGTCTGGTTTCGCTTTTAATCAGTTTGACATTGATATGTTTTCGTACAATCTAACCCAGTAAGCATTCTATCCATAATTTATTAAAAAATGCTTGGAACTACCTTTATCCCGAAAGGAAGTCGGTTGAATATATAGTTAGTAATTTCTAACATTCTTCTACTAGTATTTGTAGGTAGGTGCCTGACAAGTCCAACTTAGAAAAAAAACATTACCCCATTTGGCCAAAATTTCTTCCAGACTTTTCTTTATTCCAATGTGAATACTCCTTTTTGAAGATCTCTTCGTATCTTCTGTAATACGTTTGAAAAGTTATTCCTTTGTTTGGATTGTATACAAAATGTAATTCGTAATAGCCTCTGCAGTGAATGAGTTAGACATTTTTTTTCTCCACCGTTGTCTTAAATAACAATTTGAAAAACATTTGTTTTTGTAACTGAAATTGCCATTCATGTTGGTCTTGTTGTTGTAACTATAGTTCTTGCTGTTGTGCCAACATTTGTAGCATAATTGATTTCAGTTCATCTATTATTTTTTTTTTTTTTTTTTTTTAATTTTTTTGTTATAAGTAATAAATGAAGATATAACCCAGTAGGTTTTTGCTTAGAAATACTCAAGCAGCTAACATAACAAAACTGCTGCAAATGATATCCAATACTTGATCTGGATAGTTTGAGCCTGTTGGCTATTTCCAATGTTCTATTTCTCTCTCATCTTTTAAATAAAAAAAAAAAAGCATAATTTTGTGTAAATTTTTTTTTTTCTCACTCCATCAATAAAGAAAGATATGCAGATTTTGATCATTAAAAAAAAAATTGCATGTTGATTTGACTTATATTGCTATACATCTGAAAGTAGTCTTTAAAAAAAATTTTTTTTTAATAAAGATAAAGCTAAATACTCCTGTCTTTGTCATGATAAAATTAATGTTTTGGCTAACCGAATATAAAGGTAGATCAGTTTTCTCTTTGACAAAGAGATATCACAGGTAATGAAAAGCTCAAATATTTTATTTTATTTTTGTTTTTTTAAATCGTTTCACCCCCACCCCAGCAAGGTAGTACCACTACTGGTTCACAGGGGGACTACATAAGAGAAGAGTGAAAGTTTAAGCAGGAGAAGAGCGAAGAGAAAGACTAACCAGTTATGGAGGTGTCAGAGAAAGGGCAAGAGAAGGATGGGGATACTAGTGTGAAGACAGTTGTGAGGGTAGAGTGAGAAAGTAAAACAAGATACATGAGGTGAGGAGGGAAAGGACCAGAGAAAGACTAGTCAAGTGGACAAGAGATGGGAACTGACATTGCATTTAAATTTTTGGAGATTGTAGCTCTCAGGGAAACAAGTATATGGAATGGATTTCCACAGGTGGGAAGCGTGAGAAAGGAAGCTACTGGCATAGAAGTGGCAGCTGCATTTAGTTGATTTAACTGTAAAAGGGGTGAGACCCTGTTGCCAGTCTGGTTGCTCGAGTAAATTCTTGTGGAGGGAGGGCATCATTGAGCTAAGCTCATCTGAGCACCTGATTTTTATTTATTTTAATTTAAATGTGTGTTGTTTGTCTCTCACATTATTAACTTCTGATTTATTATGATACTTGAAAAAGGTGAGAGAATAAAGCATATTAATAACTCAAATACTTGAAAAATCTTTTACTTAATCTTAATCCCTTTCATAGATCTAAGACTGGATTTATTTTCAAAGTAGTAACAAATTTCATCCAAATAAATTGCTTTTTTAATAACTGTTTGACAATATCACTTAATTGTACTTGATATCAATGTTTGCTTTTCTTCAATTATAAGAAAATTTTTGTCAAAATGCTTACTTTTAATTTAAACTTTTTTTTTTTTTTTTTCGAAAAGCCATTGATAGTCTTCATTTATTTTTTTCTCCCTAATTAATCATTAATTACATAATATATCTATAATTATTATAAAAATGTAGTTGACTTAGAAGTTTGGGGTGGAATCCAGCAAACATCATTATTAGCATATAAATATTATTTGTGACTTTCAATAATTTTTAAAGTTTGAATTTTATTTTATTAATGTTTTTTGTAGCATTAAAAGAAATAAAATATCACATTAAACATGATTTTAAAATAAATGAAACATGTATGACAAATGCTGCAAGTTTTTTCTCCGTCTGGCTTTAAAATGTTTTTACAGTATTATCAGAATGTGTAAACTTAAATTTCTTAAATATCACTGTTGTAGGATGTTCTGGTGGTGTAATGGTTAGTGGCTCAGAATGAGAAATTGGTGAGCCAAGTTCAAATTCTGTTTGTTACTTTCACATTTGTGCAAATGCTTTTAAGGAAGCGTATAAATGCATCTCTTCTTGCTATGGGTTAAATAGGACAGACTGGTCTATAGCCTTGATTGGTAACCAGTCTGAAACTTGCTTACTACTAGATTAAGCTTGGCTATTTAGTGATCATCTTCTACTAAAGAAAAAAAAAAAATAGGTTCAACTTTTTGAAATATTTTTAAAGTGATTAACTCAGGAAAAATGGGTTAGAAATTCAAATTCAGCAAAATTATTCTTGACTTGTGTCAAAATGTACCCATTTAAAATCACATTTGGTGTTTTGACCACTTAAAATAACTCATTTATTTTAGTGTTTTGGTATTTTCTACTTATTAGTTCACTAAGATTCAAACTGGTTGCTATAGCATGGTGCCTGGCAATATTTTCTTGAAATGCAGTGAGCAGACATCTTAGGGTAGCTAAGTTATTGAGGAAGTAGTCCATGACCTCCTGCAGTCAGTCCAGTATGTTAACAGTGGCTGTTATCCTTAGAATGAGAAAGAAAATCAATAAAATCTAAACTCTAGAATTCCAAAATGTGTTGAATAAAACCTTCACAGGTTTTCAGTTTGATGAATAAAAGACTAGTGAACTACCATTGTACTTTGTGTGATATGATTTGTTACATCTATAAGGTATTTTTTAATTTTTTTTTTTTTAATCATATTTGGATTGTAATCAAAGATGCTTGCTTCTTCACTCATACTGTTAGCATGATGCTGAGTAATGTATATTAGTTTTAGTGGTCATAGATAATATTCTTGCATTCACATTAATTTTGTATAGCTATCAATTTGAAAGGTTACTGGAAACATGTCTGTGACATGTGAATATTGTTTTTGTAGGAAGTGGATTAACAAATGTATTCCTCCTTTCTCTTTGTGATGGGATAATTCCTTTCTGACTTGCAACTTGTTTATAATTTACTTAAATAAAAATAAACTTTCCCTTCAAAGAATTGTAGCCATATTTTAGCTTTTTAAATAATCTATATTTTTTTAATGTTGTATGACTTGTTTTAATTTTTACCTTTTTATTAGTATTTAGATTATTTTTTTTATCTGCAACATAAAAATGCAACTCTTTTCAACAGATTTTAAGTGTTAGACCTTTACATTTTCTTTGGAAACAGGTTATAAATTGAACTGAATTTTGTGATGTTAATAATAGATTGTGAATTAACACTGGAATACACCATCTGAAATGGGTGATATCAAAAATATGAAATATGTAAGCAATTTTATCAGTGTAGACATTTAACAAGGTAGACAATGGATCAATTTCAGTTTACTTTTTGAGACTTGCTCATATTTTAAATCACACTCATCTTTCATGAGCCTTACTTTTTGCATGGCAGTTTGATTATCCTTGTATGGTGTTCAGTTTTTAAAATTTGCTTCATTTTTTATTTATAAATAAAATACCCTTGGGGAAAGGTATGAATTCTCCTCCCTACCAACTATGGTTTAGTTGGAATTATGTAGAGAAATCCTAGTTTTTCTAAAAAAAAAAAAAAACTTTGATTATTTCACCTCAAGCAAAGCAATGAAACCACTAAGACACATGTGAATGAATAAGAAATATTTAAGGAACAAGAACAAGAAAACAATACTTAATGATTGACATTGAATTTAAATTTTTGGAAGCAAGAAGTGTTCCACAGGTGAGGAAAAAAAAAACTTAGTAAAGAAATCTTAAATTCATAGTCTAGGTACCATAGTAAAAAGTTGAATCCACCCCCCCCCCCCCAAAAAAAAAATTACTATGCAAGTATTTGTCTATATTTTTGGGATGAGGTATCGTAATTATTTACTTGGCTTGGTTTTCTTTTTCTTCAAGTGAGTGGAATTTCAAACTTTGTTCACCAGGGTAGATTATTCTAGTTCCACACCTGTAACTTTTCTCTCTTCTAGATGTCCCAGTATCAGTTATTTCACTTTAACTCAACTCTCCATTTTTTTTGTTTGTTCACCTCTGCTGTAGCCAGGTATTGAACTCACAACTCTTTGGGTCAAGTCACTGGATCCAACCAATGCTTTTATCCCCTGGGACATGTGTCGTTGGGAATATCAATGTATGAATTTTTTGTAATTCTCTAACCTAATGTTTCAGTACAGTAAATATTTTTTTTTTTTTTTTTTTACTAGAGCTTATATTACATTTTTGTTGTTTTTTCTCTAGCACTCTGTGTTACTGGTTCCCATATTGTATTCATTTCTGTGCTTGGGTATTTTTGTAGCCTAACATATGTGCTGATTCCTTAAGTTGTATTTTCCAGTAATGTTCTCAATTATTTCATAAACTGATGTGGATGAAGAGGAGGACAACTGTTCGAACAATGTAAATAGTGTAAATAAAAGACACAAGGAAGTTACATTATGGTAGTGGCAAAGGGACTGAAACTGGGCTGCTAGGACAAGACCAGTAACACTGCAGATTCTTCTTTGGATTTTATCTAAAATCTCTAGATATATAACAAAAGAACAAGACCATATTTTAGCAGCAGTATTGGAAAAATGGATGAATGGTGGACTTAGAAATATGTAAAATAAATTCAGGAGAGAAAAATTGTCTAGCATGACACCATGAAACAACTTTTCTAGCAGCAGATCTAGCAATTGTTTCAGTATAAATCTTTACTTCATGTCAGCAGAGAATGTTAGTCTGAGAAGGTGCAATGAGTCAATTTCCTAGAGGTTAGCATCAGCCATATTGATGGAATGCAGAAAGGGGGTCTCTCATATGGCTAATAGAATGTGTTTTGACAACTCAATTAATCAATTATAAATAAAATGTCTCTGAAATGGATTGCTGACTTTAGGTTGTTGAAAACAATGAAGGGTTTAAAAGGAATTATAGACATGATTGTATTTTTGTTTTTCTTTATATATGTGTTTTTTTTGTTAGTAACTAAGAAAAATAAATTTTTACAAAGCTTACTACAGATACCTGGATTTGCCTGATGATAGATAAAATGTCTTCACAAACAAAACATGCATGGGCTTGGTGTCTGTCAGTGAACACCTTCCCTTAGCTAGGGTGTCATCTTTTGAATCCCCAGATCATTCTTTCTCTACCGCTCTCCTTCCTCCCCTGACTGTTCGTTACTTGACATCATTTCTGACAATATTGACAAAGCCATTTCTTCCCATCCCTCTGCCCATGTATTCGTGTTTGGTGACTTTAACGCCCACCACACCAAGTGGCTGAAGAACGCTGTCACCGACCCTACTGGTGTCCACACCATGAACTTTTCAATCACCCAATCCCTTACGCAAGTAGTGGACTTCCCCACGTGTTTCTCCGACTACCCTAACAGAAGGGACTCACTTCTAGACCTCTGCTTCACTTCCATCCCAGACTCTTGCACTACCAGACAACTCTGCCCACTTGGAAACTCTGACCACACTGTAGTGTCCGTCAATATTTCACTCCACTCCCGCCCCGACCCATGAAACCCAGACAAGTAGAATATCCTACTGCTATCAAAGAGCAGACTGGGATTCGTTCCGAGACTTCCTCTGTGACATCCCTTGGAACAACGTTTTTAGTCTTCCCATCAAAGAATGTGCATCCGAGGTCTCCTCCTGGGTTAAGGCTGGCATCGATGCCTTCATCCCTGCTAGGAAATTCCAGCTTAAATCTCATTCGTCTCCATGGTTCTCACCCGCTTGCTCGGCTGCCATTGCCCACCGGAATCATTTCTTCCGACCATATCGTAACTATGCGTCAGACCAAAACAGGCGCCTTTTCACTTCAGCTCGTAATAAGTGTAAAAGGATACTTAACGAAGCTAAGATGTTGTTTGCTGCCAGAATGAAGCAATGCATAGCATGCTCTAAATTCGGCTCTAAAGACTACTGGCGACTCTGTAAAAGAGTACTTAACAAGAGCAAGTCCACAATACCCCCGCTAATCAACAAATTTGAGGTCCTCACCTCCCCAGCAGATAAGGCTGAATGCTTTGTCCGCAGATTCTCGAACAATTCAAGTCTGGACTCATCTGGAGTTTTTACACCCGACTTCTCACCTAGAACCGAGGCACAACTGAATGATGTCCACATTACACCTTCGCTTGTCTCTAAGATAATCTTAAAACTTGACCCTCACAAAGCGAGCGGTGGTGACGGAATCCCAACCATAGTCTTAAAGAAATGTGCCCCGGAACTCTCCTCTGTCCTTTCTAAGCTCTACAACCTCTGCCTATCTGCTTCCTGCTTTCCTGCCTGTTGG
Source organism: Ascarosepion bandense (assembly GCA_037127315.1). Classification (NCBI taxonomy): domain Eukaryota; kingdom Metazoa; phylum Mollusca; class Cephalopoda; order Sepiida; family Sepiidae; genus Ascarosepion; species Ascarosepion bandense. Next base: position 4,198,229 of record JBBBDQ010001129.1, on the reverse strand, counting down.
AAATCTTCCTCTGTAGTTCCTATATTTAAAAACACTGGAGAACCCTCTGACCCTGCAAATTACTGCCCTATCAGCCTTCTTCTGATCTTTGGCAAAGTGTTCGAAGCCATTATCAACGCCGAGGTCGTTCAGCATCTCACAGTACACAGGCTCCTCTCGGACAAGCAATATGGTTTCCGCTTCACCAGGTCTACTGCTGATATGCTAACGACCATCACTGAGTACATATACCAGGCACTCGACAGGAATGGCGAAGCCCGAACCGTTGCATTGGATATATCTAAGGCGTTCGACAGAGTTTGGCATGCTGGCCTTCTATGTAAACTGTGGAGCTATGGTATAACTGGACATTTGTTTGAACTAATCCAGTCATTCCTCTAACCGCACAATGAAGGTGGTATTAAACGGACATACCTCTCAGAACTACCATACAAACACAGGTGTCCCCCAAGGCTCCATCTTAGGTCCTACACTCTTCCTGATATACATTAATGATCTCCCTGATTCCATAAGAGCCCAAATAGGTTTGTATGCCGATGACACCACAGTTTACTCTCGCCTCCTACACAAATCTGGTGTAGGCGTCAAAGCTAACCTCGCAGCCAAGATTGAAAAAACCTCCAATCCATATTGGACTGGGGTAAGAAATGGCTAGTAAATTTTAATGCTTCTAAAACGAAGCTACTCTCAATTAACCATCACTGACAATCTCACCTACCTCCCATTAACATGGACCAGGCTTGCCTCCCAGAGAGTAAAACACTACGCCTCCTTGGTCTCACACTTTCAGCGGACCTCAAATGGAATGACTATATCGAATCCATTGCTAAATCCGCTGCTATGAAAGTTGGTTCTCTGTGTAGGGCCCGGAAGTTTTTCCGTCTAAATCTACACATTTATAAATCTACCATCCGCCCGTGCATTGAATACTGCTGCCATATCTGGTCGGGTGCCCCTGCTGTTCTCCTCGGGCTTCTCGATAAGGTTCAGAGGAGAGTCTGTAATGTGATAGATACCGACTTGGCAGACCACCTGCAGTCTCTCTCCCACTAGCGCGATGTGGCTTCCCTGTGTCTCTTCTATAAATACTTTAACCGCTTCTGCTCCGATGAACTTAGATCACTAGTGCCCCCTAAATACGAATTTGAACGAGATACTAGATTAGCAACTAGATCCCACCCTTTTACAGTGAAACTGATAAAATGCAGCCATAACTTCTACTCCAACAGTTTTTTTCCTCGCACTTCCCGACTGTGGAATTCTCTTCCAAATGATTGCTTCCCCAATCTCCAGGAGTTTAAATGTAAGGTCAATAGACACCTCCTAACACACTAACCTGCTCCCATTCTATCAAGCACTCTTCCCATCTGCCCAACCCTCATCCTCGCTATCCTTACTCATCTGTCACCTTCCTCCTGACATTCCCTATGTCTAACCACTCCTTCTCTTTACCTTCCCCTATGTAGCCCCATGCGCAATAGTGGCAGTGGAATGCCTTGCTTGGGGTGAGATGATTAAAAAAAAAAAACATATCTGAGGAGGGTGAGGAAGAAAAAAATGTTTCTGAGGTTAATGTGACTTCTAGGTGCACAACAGTAATACTTCGCTCACTTGGTGCCAGTAAGGTTTGGAGTTTCAACTCTAGCATAACTAATATAGATCTAGATAGGGGAAAATTGTAGAGAAGTCAGATTGAAGCCAGCAATATTGATTATCCTTGTGCCTTGTTAATGGTCATAGAGAAGCTGTCTCATTAGGAATTTTAGATACTTGAATTCAAAGGGTAAGTTTTTATAAGAACTATGAGAATCCTGAGAATGAACAGTCTTCTTTTTTTGCCTATCTAAATTAGGCGTTGCTTTTATGGCATGTAGGAATTTGTTACATTCCCTTGTGTGCAAATAACCTTATGAATCCACCTCTTCTCTCAGCTATAGGTTAAATAGTAAAACTTGTATAAAAGTGGGGAATCCTCGTTATTCTCAAAAATAGTTAATGCAATGTTGACTTGCAAAAAATAAAAATCCTTCTGGTTTACACTCCACCCATGTCTACTGAACAGGTGAAGAGGCTCATCCCTTGTTTCCTGTTTAGGATGTGGTTTCCAGCTTTCTCTTTCTCTTTTCCAATCTTTTCACTCTTACGTAGCCCCCTGCTCATCAGTGGCATTACCGCCTTGCTCGAGGTGATATGATTAAAAAAAAAAAAAAAAAAAAAAAAAATTCAGTTATTTTGCAAGCTGTAAGAAGCAAATCATTTGATGTGCAAGAAGCTGCTTGACAGATGAGTTCCATTTCACAACTTTGGAGAGTTATTTTTTGAGAAGCATGTGTCCCAACTTATTTTTAGTTGAAGCCTGAAGAGGAACATGCTGTTCAAGAAAGGTGAGGAACTCAATTTAGACTCTGAACTGTCTTGAAGTGTCTGGAACCATGTCTCAATTGATTTCTAGGAATCTATTGCAACAGGTTTGAAATGTTTTGCTCACAGTCAGTGGTTTTTCTTTAGTTTTGGGATTGTTTTACTTTTTTTCTTTTTTTTTTTTTTTTTTTTTTAAATGTAAAACTGTTTTAAAATACAATTTAATTTTGTAAACTTTAGAGTTTTTGGGAAATTTACAAAGATTTTTGAGTGTGGTGAGGGGTAATCTCATCTAGCCTATATCACCATTGGATATCTTGTGTATCTTCATGTTAATATAACAAAATCAATTATCTTGATTCATTTTGCTAGAAATGACATGCTATATTTGGTGACTTCAAATATTAGTTGTGATCTTTTGATTATCCATGCACAAAACTGGGTTCCTGGGATTTACTCTTGGGTTGGGTATTCAAACATTTTATAAAAAAGACTGATTTGCTGATGAAAAATATATGATCAAAAATCTAACAATTGCTTTTTAGTACAGTGTGAAATAAATTTAACCTTTTGATAGCAAAATAAAGCCATTTCTATGTTTTTTTTCTTGACCTTCTTTCTGTTAAAGTCTATTTTGACAAAAATGGATTTACCTCTAAAGACTACTTTTTGTAATCGGCTTAACTTTTTTTTATTTTTTATAGACACTCTCAATTTTAAGATTCTGTCTATCCTTTTATTTTTATTTTTTTTTTTCCTGTAGCTGAATTGTGGTTTCATTTTAAAAGGGTTTGAGCTATATAATTACCTTGCAATATGGTATAAGTATGCTTTTCTACTCAGACAATATTTTCAACTTTGCTACTAGTGACACTATGACTAATGGGTTGTGCTAGGTATCGTGTTCATTTCCTCCTCACCATCTGCCAAAACAAAGAAGAAAACATTCTACTTGCCTCTTGCTGGCCAACTTTATCATCATTATGATTATATCTTCAATTGAATACTACTTGAATTGAGGACACTTGGAAATTTGTAACATAGTGCTGTATTTTCAGCTCTTCAGAAGTGCCAGGTCATAAGAAGTATGTAGGTTCTCTATCAGAAACTATGACCAAGTGTGCGAGTGAGAGAGAGAAAATATATATAGTCATCTGCAGACAGATCTGTTTAGCTGTATCATAGCTCATCAGTATGATTAGAAATCCGATTGCTTTTTACTCAGGATTAAAACCCAACTGAATTGTCGGCAATTCTACCTCTGAGCTATGGGTGCTTGGTAGAAGGAGGCAGACTTTTAGTGTGTGATATAATGTATTAATACCCCAGTAGTGAGAGTGTTCTAATTCATTACTGAATGAAAATATATATATATATATATATATATTAGTCATCCACATACAAGCCCGTTTCGCTGTATCACAGCTCATCAGTGTGGCTAGACATATCCACTTTCTTCTGGCCGGGATCGAAACTTGACTGATTTGGTGTCAATTGAAGTCTCTACTCCCTAAGCCATCGGCGCATGGCATCAGAGAAGGGAAATTTTAACATCTTGTATATAAGCAGTGTATACAGACGCCAGTCACTGAGAGAACTCAATTCATTTCTGAAGAGTCATGTATTATAGCCGAAGTGGGAACTGTTTTTAAAATTTTCTTCTCCAGAGAGCTCAATCGTAATGAGAGCATATATATATATATATATATATATATATATATATATATATGTGTGTGTGTGTGTTATCAAGATTGGAGATATCTAACAATTGCTAGTGTGCAGTTATTTTTAGGCCTTAAAATTCTATCAGTAATTTTTTGATCCTGCTGTTAACAATAGGAAAAATGTTTATATGGCAAATGCTGCTCCTTATTTATCTATGTTGCCCTCTAAAATTATTGGACTTGTATTAGTTATTAGACTTGTCTTCATTTTCTTTCTTGATTTCTATTTAAAAAATATATATTTAAATACTTTGTACTAATTTTTGGATAACTTTTAAACTTAACAAAACCGCTTTTGATTTAATGTTTGAAACACATTCTAAATTTATTATTAATTTTAATCACATAATCATTGAAGGAGATATTTACAAAAAAAAAAAAAAAATGCTGAAATAGAAATAATGTGGAGATAAATGGCATTCTAGATTGTTACCAAAAAGAAACTGCTAAATTTCTTTTAATCTTGAAAGTTGTATCAATACAAATATCCAAATTTATATGCTTTTTCTTAGTTTGGTGGTTTTTGTATTTGCTTAACACTGATAACAATTAAGCAAAATTGTTTTATATGCAAACACACAAGATTTATGATTGCAAAGTTTAAATAATCAGAAATCTAATTACAGGTTTTATTACACAGAAACACTATTTTGTCATTTGTAAGTTCTGTATTTTTGTTTAATGAAATATCATTAATGGACTTTTTTTATGAAAACAAATCTTTAATTTCCTATATAAAATAACATCAGCAGAAAAATATTACCTTAGATGAAAAATATTCTCTTAGTGTCATTTCCTCTTATCTGTTGGGCCTGTTATACTAGTCACAAAAAAAAAAAAAAATGAACTATAGTAATGCAAATTTTTCCCACTATATTCAGTCAGTTAAGTGCCATACGTGATACACGCTTGGGCGATCATGTCTCGAAAGAGACATGACTGACTGGGCAGAAGATTATCCCGCAGTAGGTTGCCATTGCTTTCTGCAGTAGACTGGTTGCCAACCAAGGCTATAGAACCCAATCTGTCCTGTTATTTGACCCATAACTGGAAGGAAGAGACGGATTAATACCTTTGCCAAGGGTGAATATCTTTCCCAAGGTGAATACGATGGATTCAACTGGAATTCGAACTCGGCTCTCTGGTTTCTCGTTTCGAGCCGATACCACTGGACCACAACGCACATATAGGGCTTAAATGCTAACCACTGATTGTGTATTTTTTCTTCCCTGTCTCAAGTAGAGGAAGTCTCTATTTGGTATTTTTAATAAGCTACATTACATTCTGAAATCCTACTCCGTAAGTTGATGTTCGGTCAAGTTAGAATTCAATTTTTTCATTTTAAAATTATAAAATTTTACTACTAATTAATAAAACAATTGGTGAAATTAAGCTTCTCATTTTTTGCTAAAGATATTTGAAAGATTACATACACATTGCTTTGTAAAAATTGGTTTTGATCTCATTTTTTTCTTTGCAACTCATGAATGAAATAGTCATGAATATTGTTATTCTGCTATGTTGTTATTTTAATGCTGAAATCTCTGAAGAAATTTTTTGCATCCATTAGCTTGCTTTATTTTAATGAATATATTCTTTTAACTTTAAATGAAGCATCTTGATTTATATATCCACATCTACCTTGAGTATTTGAAGAGTTATATAAAGCCATCAATGTTTTCTGTTGGTTGCCATTAAAAATTTTCTGCTTTATATATAAAATAATATAAAATTAAGAATGATGCTAATGTGTATTCTTGGGATTGGTTTAGTTTTATTTATTTTTTCTATTAATCTTGTAGTGCTGTTGTGTATTTTGATTGCTTTTTATCAAATACAGTTCTACTAATCAAGGTAAAGATTTAAAAAGAGTACTAATATAGTATGTTTCAATAACTATGTTACTTTAAATGAGACTAGAACAATTAAATGTGTGTCAAAGGCTATACATAATATAAATATGTGTATATGTCTTGTAGCAGTAAGTGTATGACTTTAATGAACATATAGAACCTTTTTATAAGTATTTGGACTTTTTGTCTGGATTTGAAGATGTTAATATGCAGTGTGTTCTCTCATATATATATCTATATAAAGGTTAGAGAATGAATGATCCTAATTGTGAAAAAAAACTATATTCTTTCAAAAATATCCTTTACTATTAACTCATTAAATATTAATTATTTAGCTTATATTTATTGAATCTCTATCTTGGAATGATTGAATCAAAGATAGAATTGCAGCTTGGATAACTATTTTAATTGTTGAGGTCTGTTCTAGATGTAACACTTTCATAATATACATAACTAGCATCATAGCCCAGCATTGCCTGTGCAACTCAGAACATTTTTTTAATTAGATGATTAATGTAGTGTGTTGTGATTTCCAAGCGCTTGTAGTCGCCACCTCACTTTAAAACTAAGTTATATAAAAAATAATTATATAAAACATTGTTGTTTAAAAATTGTTCCAAAATACCATTAAAAAAATCTATTTTCTTTTGTTTTGTGTGAGTTGATGTTTTGTATGACATTGTAAACAACATTGCGTTTGTTTTTGTTTCAAAATTACGGGGGAAAATATTTATATTTTTTTGTTGACTAAATGAATTTTAGAAATTTTCGAAGAATATTTAAAAATGTAGACATTTAATTTTAAAGGAAAAAGTTACATTAATGCCACACGAATTACAGACAGTTGATTTCCTGCATGAAATATTTAGCGAAAAAGAAAAAGCTTTTTTTTAAAAATTTTAAAAAATTTTTTTTATTTTATTTTCTGAAGTATGAAATATTAAATCTGAAAAAAAAAACATGATCTAAATAATTAAATTAAATTAACCATTGGCACATTTTTTTAAAATATTTCTTTTGTTTCAAAATTACGGGGAAAAATATTCGCATTTTTTATTGACCAAATGATTTTTTAAAACGTTGGAATAAAAATTGAATATAAAGGCTCATTTTTTTTTTTTTAAAGTTGCGTTTGACACATTTGATTTCTGTGATGTAATCTAGCAACCATCTTAGATGTTTTACAAAGCAAATATAAACAATCGCCTCCATTGGCCAAAAAGTGTGAAAGGGAAAATTGCTGAACTTCAACTCAAAAAGTATGTGTCAACCTGACTTCCCTGTAGATATGTGTCCCTAGAAAGTTTGAATGGCATAGCTTAAAAAATGTAGGCGTGCATAGGGAACAGTCACACACACTCACAGATTGCCTTTTATTTATATATATATCTATATATATATATATATAGAGAGAGAGAGATAGATTATTTTTATTTGTTGAAATAGTATTATGGTTGGTAACATCTTAAAGTATTTGTATTCTTCTGAAAGGTATACTCGTTACATGAATGAATACTTAAAAGAAAGACACAGGCTTACTGAAACAAGATGGTGGTGAGCTTAAATATATCATGCATGTATCTTGCAGCCAGATGACTGCAACCATGAATTGTTTATTTGAAAAAGTGACTAAAACATAATTTGCATGTCACAGCTAACCTCTATACTGTGATTGATGATAATATATAAAGCTAAGTCATAAATTTATTTGATAACTGGGGATCATTGACAAAATGTAGAAATATATCTTTTTATTGCAAATCTGTGTCCTGTGCTATTTGATATAGTTGGCTAGTAATAAAAATAATTTGGTTTATCTAGAAAAATGCTTTATAGACCATCACCTTTTATATAATCATGGTATTTTTGTTCGGTTAGAATTCCAGGTTAAACAGCATTGCCAGATAATTGATTGAAAGCAATTTCAACACATTTTAGTCAACACACATTGTTTCTTGCAATTAGGATGGAAGTTGTGAATTTTGGTATGTTTCATAAAAGAAACAAATTAGCAGTATTTTTAAACCTTTTCATCCTGTGATAGATAGCTCAGTTGGTTTCAAAGGTTATAAGGATATATAAAGCTTCATACTAAATCACCATGTATTACATAGGTATCACATTTGGCTTGCTTATGTTGAGAATAATTTACTTATAAAGTTTTAATTTGTTTTTACTGTTTATGGTAACTGGTTCTTAATCTATCTTATCACATCCTGAATAAATTGAATAATGTTTACAAAACCTTGATATCATATAGTATTACTTGGAAGTATTGGTAATATTTTCTTTTTTTTGAAATTTTTGTATTTCTTCCCCTTCATATGAAGGTAACATTTTCTATTTCACATTTTGGTGAGGATTATTATCCTGTTTGTTAGCTGTGTGTATCTTTTATTGATGTATTTTTAAAATATATATAAACACTTTAGTTATATAATTAAAGTTTATTTCACTTTATATTTAACATTTGTATTGAATTAATGTGGGCAAGGCTTAACAGAGAGGGTAGGATAAACAACTGAGTCTTAAGAAAATGTTAGATTATAAATATGTTCTCAAAGGAGAGATTAAAAGGCATGAGGGACAGAGGATAACAATGCATAACCAACCTGATGATGAGCTTGAGTGAATGGGTGATGGAGTAGGGTTTGGGAGAGATAGCAAAGACAAAATTTAAGAACTACAAAGGACAAAAATTGTGGAGAGCTATGATTACCAGCACCCTGAAAAGACATGACACATAGAAGTCATGACATGCATAAAGCTTAATACTGAATAAAACATCTTCAGCCATGTAAACAATGTTCAAGTACTATCTCCAAAAAACATATTTTTTCCTTTTAACACATTTTAATGCTTACACCAGGCTGAGAAACTTTGACTTTGAGCTAAAAGTTTCACAGGAAAGTTGGCCTTGGACAGAAGCTTATGTATAGATCAACAACCTCCTCCTCCCCCTCCCCCTCTCTCTCACATACACGCACAATAACTTTTGAAATTTATCCTTCAGTTTTCTTCTGGTTCTTTTTTTTTTTTATTTCTTTTTTTTATTTTTATTTTTTTAATAGCATTTTGTCACGAAGACCTTTAGAATAAGGGAAATAAATTTAATCTGATTGGCTACTGAGGAAAATATCTTTTCAGGATAAATCAAAGCATTATAAGTAAAAAGGTAATCAATTTGTAGTGTGGGGTTTCAGAACACCCGGATTAAAAAGGGAGATTTGAATGTAGGAATTCCGGTCCACAAAACACAACACAAATTTCAAGAAAAGACAACGCAATAAGTAATGTTGTATAAAAATATGAAAAAATTGTATTTGATAATATATATATATATATATATATATATATATATATATAAAAACAATTTGTACAATTCTTTGTATCTTTTGTGTGATAGAAAAGTGTCTTTTGGATTTGAGTGAACGTTGGTTGAATATAAGTGTCTGTTTGAGTCTGTAATTAACAGAGTAGTAGCACAAAATTGCTTTTCTTTTTATGTATCAGCTGCTAAGTAGTTGGAAAAGAAAGTGTTGAAAAGGAGTGTGAATGAGAATTCCCAAGGGGAGAGAGTGAGTGTCACATGGAGATAGTAGTAATTGGTAGAATGTGTGTATAAAATGATGAATCAGTCTAGTAATTCTGTGTTACTTCTCCTTTCTGGTTGATGAGAGATGTGAAAAGACTTACGGCCGTTGCAGGTGTCTTGTTTCTCTCTTTCTTCTCATTCATGGCGGTCAAGTTGCTGATGGATTTGTTTGTTGACACTGGTCTCTTTGATGTCAGCACCTATCGGACTGTGTGTATCTGACACTGCGCCTTTTAGGATTGACTGTCTCAATGACTGACAGATCAATTGCTTGCTTAAGTGACAGATTGACTGACTGCTGTCTCTCACTGACCCTCTTGACTGACTGACCTAACTGTGACTGGTCAGGGGCCTCCTTAAATATTGAATTCTGGTCACGTGGGAGGATCCCAGAATGATTTTTTTTTTTTTTTTTTTTTTTGAAGCTGTGAAAAAACGTTTTGCTGACATATTTTGAATTTCTTGACTTGTCAACCAATTAGGATCCTGGCTTGTGAAAAAGTAAAGCTTCTAGCCATTTGGATCCTCTTTTTCGGAGGTGGGGGTGCAATTTTACTTTGGGTTTTTCCCAAATGTTGTAGTCATTTGAATTTGATTTTGTGGGTGTGAAATTTATTGTTCTCTTTGATGGATAATATAGAATTTGTATCCTATAGTAGCAATAAGATTGGTGAAACTTTTGATCTTTAAAATAAGGAAAGACATTTTGTCATTCTTGACTAACATATTTTTAAATTATTACTTTGATGTGCAGTACAAAAATATTGGCTTGTTTTTACCAGTAATTAGCCTTTTTGAATTTTTTGTTTGTTTTTGTTTTTCTAATGTATGAAATTAAAATAGTTAATTTCTTTGATTTATAAATGCTTTTTTAGCTTTAGAAAGTTGTCTCTTTTTCAGATATTAGAAATTACAAAAAGTTGTGGTTTCTGTTATTTTAAATTGCTGAGGATATTTAATCATTTATTCATGTTCCCTGAGAGAATGCAAGAGTTATCACGTTTTTACTATAAAATCATTAATTTAAACAATTTAAAAAAAAAATTTTTTTTAAAATAATTTTGGAATTTGAACATTGATTAGTTATTAGTTATATAAGCCAAATTAAGTTTTATTTTGCTTTTAGTATAAAAAAAGGTAAAAATTTTAAAATTTCCGCTAATGATCTGAAAAAAAAAAAGCAATGTTTTTGAAAATTTTTTAATTTAAAAAATTTTTTTTTTCCATGTTGGTGTTCAACATAAATATTTGAATTATCAAAACCTTTTGCTTACATCTCCAAAGTGTTTGACAGGGTCTGGCATGCTGACCTTCTATGCAAGCTACTGGGCTATGGTATAAGTGGACAATTGTTTGACCTAATCCAGTCATTCCTCTCAGATTGCACAATGAAGGTAGTATTGAACAGACATGCCCCCCCCCCAATACTCTCAGATGCAGGTGCCCTTCAAGGCTCTATCCTTTTCCTTATCTACATTAATGATCTTCCTGATGAAGTAAGATCCCAAGTAGGCATATATGCAGACGACACTACACTTTTACTCTTGCCTTGATCAAAAGTCTGCTGAGGCTGACAAAGCAAACATCGCTGCCAAGCTCTAAAAGGACCTCCAATCCGTGGTGGACTGGGGTAAGAAATGGCTGGTGAGTTTTAATGCTTCTAAAATGAAGCTGCTTTCTATTAATCACCACAGACAATCACTCCTACCCCCCATTAGCATGAATCAGTCTAGCCTACCAGAAAGTAAAATGCTACATCTCCTCGGGTTAACTCTCGCAACAGACCTCAAGTGGAATGACTATATAGAGTCCATAGCTAAATCCACTGCTAAGAAGGTTGGTTCTCTGTGCAGAGCCAGGAAGTTTTTTTCCCATCTGAAACAATCCTGCACATATACAAATCTACCATCTGCACCTGTATTGAATACTGCTGCCATATCTGGTCGGGGGCTCCTGCTATCCACCTAGGGGTCCTTGACCAAATCCAACAGCGAATCTGTATTGTGATCGATCTCGACTTGGCAGCTTGGATACAGTCACTTTCTCACCAGTGCAATGTGACTTCCCTGTGTCTCTTCTACAAATACTTTCATGGCTTCTGCTCAGATGAACTTAGCTCACTGGTAACCCCCCCCCCAACCCCCCCACCCCACCACCACCACATGAATTTGCTCAAGCCACAAGATTAGCAACTAGGTCCCACATTTTTAGTGTGAAACCAATAAATTGTAAATACAAATTCTACTCCAGCAGCTTCTTTTCTTGCACTTCCCACCTGTGGAACTCCCTTCTGCTTACTTGCTTTCCCGACAGCTACAATCTTCAAGACTTCAAATGTAAGGTCAATAGTCATCTCCTATCTCATTAACTTGCTTCTTCCTCCTCTCTCTCTCTCTCTCTCTCTCTCTCTCATGCTTCTTCATCCATTCCACTCTCAGCAGTATTCTCATCCTTCCCCTACCCTCTTCCTGACACCCCCTGTAACCTGTCACTCTTTCAACTTACCTCATATGTAACCCCCTGCTCAACAGTGGCAGTAAAATGCCTTGCTTGGGGTGACACTATTATAATATTAAAAGAAAAAAGAACCACTACTGTATTTGTAAATGATGTTATTGAAAGTTACTATAAATCAGAATGTTATCATTTTGATAAAACAACAGCACTTGGGATTTGGGTATTCTGTTTGTGCCTTATTTATTTTTAAGAGCTCTGTTTTTATTTAAATAAAGTCTTTATATATATCTTTTGCCATTTTCTTTCTGTCTCTCATATATACTGATTTATTCAGCTTTCTAATTTGAAGGCAAATCCTTTCAGAAATGGAAATCAAATAGCAGGTCTTGGGAAGAAAAAGGAAATTATTTCAATAAAAATAATCATTAGCTCTTTTCACTGCTTGATTCTTCAGTTGTCAGGTTATATATAATCAGTTGTATTCATAGTATGACATAGACATTGGTAAATCACTTGCAAAGATTGATTCTCTCTCTGTTTCTCTGATTATTTTTCCAGTTAAAATTAAAATCCAGTCTCACGGGTATCATTTCTGTTACGTCATTTGTTTAATTTATTAAAAAAATATTTTTACTTTATAAAAGCATTGTGACTGATTCTGATCTTTTATTTGTAACATAAATTGATTTTGTAAAGTTATTGTCAAAAGCAGTTACTCTGGAATAAATATTAAATAACTTGAATATTGTCTAGTGAGTTTGAAATATATTATAATATAAAATAAAATTGAATACCTTTGAGATACTTTAATTCTTTGGTTATAATAGTTTTTTTTTCTTTTTTCATTTTAATTTTGATATTTATCCATATTTTATGAATTGAATCAGTTTGTGTGAGGTGATTTTTGAATTCTCATTTGATGCTGATTTCAACTGCCACCCCTTCCCTCTCCCCCATGTTACAGAAGTCATTTTTTTTAGGTTTGATTACTGCTTAACATATCTCTCTATTCAATATCTGCAATGACATGGATTTGCTGTTATACTGCAGATCAGGTGTTTTATTTTTTATCTTATCAATGATTTATTTGCTTTTCTATAATTTGTATGCCTTTTTATTGTTGATAATTGTTTTCAATAAATAATTTTGTATAAATTTTGTGCATCAAATTTAACTTGTCAAGTTTTTTTTATTTCTTTTTTTAACTTTATAGTTTTGACCTTTTAAAGATTTCTTGTATTTTTTTTTCTTGTATATTGAAGCAACTTTCTCTTTGAAAGTGTAGATCCATATTTATACTACAAATAACTTCAGACAGAAATGTAGATCTCATCGTTAATGAGGATCTTTGTTCTAGATTTAGAGACAGGCTGGTTTTGTATAAATAATTCATTCAGTTCTGTTAAAAATTTTTATGATAAATTCAATTATGTCATATTTTAAGAATCTTCAGTATGGCATGTAAAGCTAAGAAAAACCTATTTATGATAGTTTTTTTTTTTTTTTTAAGTTTAATACTATAAATACAGAACAACAAACGATTTTCTTATTTTTTAAAATCAAATATTTCTATAAAGTTAACCAAGCTGATTTTGCTTAACTAGGGGTATAGTGCCATGAAATATACTAATGATACAACATCAGTTATACAATGACTAAACATGCAATTTCTGAATGACTCTAATGCTGTAACAATTAAAACTCCCTACTTCTGGCCACAGAAGAAAGGTGTTGACATAGTTAGGATTCTTGTACAGAAAATTTGTTAATTGAACTTGTTTGTTGATTAATCTTTTTATATGAACCTTATTAATGCTCCACTCCAAAAATCTGGTATTAATCATAAAAATTAAAATTCTATATGTATTATAGTAATTTATTTATTAATTGTTTAAAAACAAAATACTACTAATACTGACATAAATGTTATTTGAAATGTCTGACAAACTGTATCTGACCAGGCCTTCGCTATATATTACCAAGACCTGGAAGCGATGAAATGTGACGTCATGGTAGTAGTCATGAATTAGCTTAGCAGCCGTGTCTCTCACTTCATGACAATGTTGATAATCACAAAGCCTTTTTTTTTTTTTTTAATAAAGATTTTAAAACTTTTTAAAATGTAACAAGAAAAATAAGAAAGACACATGTTTTTGATTTATGCTGGTTTTATTAATTTTAATTAAAAATAAGGAAAACAATAATTAATAAGAAAATATAAACATTATTGTTGACTACTGACTGTCGGTCGTGTTTGTAAATAAACACAGTTTTAAAGACAAAACTTTTCGTTTATTCGTCTAAATTCTAAAAATTTAACAAACACTGCTTAAATTTTTATATTTTTAATTTAATTATGAAAAATCACAATCACTTTTGTTTTAATTGCAAGAATTTTTATTTTTAAATCAGAATCACTCAAATATAGCAATCAGGCAACCATTAGAATTTAGGAACAAACAAGAAGCAACAATAAATAAGCAAATTAATTAAAAATATTAAAAAATGCAACAATTTAAATTCAAGCAAATTAATTCAAACTAAATAAGTTTAAGTTACTGTTTTTTAAAAATCAAGCTTATAAAAGTTTTTTTATGTCTCAAAATTCAGTTGAATGTTTGAAGTTTTCTTTTTTTACTTAACTTCTTACAAGTAATATTATCATTTTCCTTGCTACAAAAATTATTTAATAATGTATTAGAAGAGCTCCAGATAATCATTTTTTCAATGCAGTGACCTTCACCACATGAATCAACATGAAAAAGTTCATCATTAGCCAAAACATCCAATGTTATGTAGACTATTTTCTTTGATTCATTGAATGAAGAAAAGAAGGATTTTTTACAAGTTTATTAATAACAATATAATTGTATAGTACTAATATCTTATTTTATTATATTAATTTAAAAGATATATTATAAACAAAGTGCTTTCTTTCTTGTGCTACGGCAAAAAAACTAATTTTTTTTAGTAAATTTTGATTTTAGCGACTGTTGAAATAAATGGTGATAAAATTTTAACTACTCACTTTGCTAAATGGACTTGTAGTAAAATTCTCCCTTTTAATGGCATGTTTCCATTTATCAAATAAATGTTTATTTTTTGGAAACGAAAAACAATGAACTTTCGGTCCATTTTTATAATTCCCATTGCAATTTGGTTCTGAAAATAAGTTAATGCTAACGGACGCCGGGTAGTAAAACAACACTACTAAGTGTGACGTCAGCAAGTCAACTTTAATCATAGAACAGGCCTGGTAATATAGCGACGGCCTCGATCTGACACAGTCCATTCTCTGTACACAAACTTGTAAGAAAAACATTTCATCCGTATATTACCTTTATCAGACGGAGAATGACTGCTTGGTCATATTAATTAAACATCTGTGGCAAGGTGATGTTTACCAACTTTTAAAGCTTTTTTTTCTTTCCCTCCATGTATGCAAATTATGTACATACTGAAAACAACAATTTGACATTGTTGTTGGGTGTGTACATTTAGCATAGCTTATGTGTTCCATCAAGCCTTAATTTTTGAAATCAGATATTTTTCTGCCTTTGTCTTTATTGGTTTTAACTTCCTGACTGAATTATGACAATTAACCTTGAGAGTGCTGTTCTGTTGCTGAACTTTGGTTGCTAGTATAGTGAAGCAAGTGCAAATGCGTGTCAAAGTATCCCCTCCTCCACGCTTAAGAGAAAAGAAGCTGAAGCAGTAACTGTACTAGAATAAGCTTAGGTTGAAAGTTAAAGATTTAGCATTTTTCCTAGCTGAGATCTGTCAAAAAAAATCTTGCTATAAATATTTGAACCTGGTAGTTGACAAATATCTGACGATTACAAGAAGTCTCATGAAAAATAAATTATGGAATTGATAGAAAACGATCAATTATCTATTTTTATTTTTATTTTTTTTTAATACAATTATATATATTTTATTAAATTTATTGAAACTTTGATCTTGATACTAATAAGTTATAAGTAGCAATACATCAACTAAAAACAAAACAAGTGAAAAAATAATTCATTCCCTTAAATTGGCACAATTCCTTTTTCCTCCAGCTCTCTCTCTCTCTCTCTCTCTCTCCCCTGATCCAGTTGAACGATCTAATATCAGAATGCAACACTTTTTTTTTTTTTCCCCCCCTAACTTTGATTTCAAAACCTTAATTAAAATGAAAAACTGACAATGTATTGGCTGAAATGTCTAATATTTTTTCTGGTAGTTTTTAAAATTTGTTAGTTTAATTTTTTTATATTTATTAAAATGTAATAAAATACAAAGAAAATAGGTTCATTTTATGTAAATAATGGAAGTTGTTTTAGATATTAAATTTAACTTTTTCTCCCTCCCCTCCAGCTATATGAAAACATTTTGGAGCTATTTTACTAATAGTCCCAAAATATTATTATGCATATTTCACTAAAATTTTTTAGTTGGTTGTATTTGCATATCCATTATGTCAGTGTTATGGGACAGCTTTTATACTTGGACAGTTCTTTAAGCAAATAAGCCCATGCTTGCGGGTGGGGGTACTCGTTATGGTGTTACTTTTATTTTCACCCAATTTCGCCTACACTTTTTTTTTTTTTTTTTTTTTGAAAATTTGATACTTACAAGACATTGAAGGCAAGAGGGACAGAGAATACTATGTATAACCTACCTGGCAAGCTTGAGTAAATGGGTGACAGAGCAGAGTTTAGGAAAGATAGCACAAAGATAAAATTTAAGAGCTATAAAGGACAGGAAATTGTGGTTGAAATTTATAAAAACTTTTTTTTTTTTTTTTTTCTATCAGGGAATTAAACTTCTCAAGTCCACTGTTATTACTCTAATATTGAGGAGTTTCTTTCCTAACCTTTTGTTTTGGGTTTATAAATTTAACATTTTGATGAAATCATTACTTTCTGTTACTTGGTAAAGCTTTGTGATATTTTTTTATTTTTTTTATTTTAAGCACCAATCTATAAGGTCTGATGAAGGATCATCTTTAAGACCAAAAGGATTCATTCATTTGTGGTAAATCTTAGTTGGCACATTACTGATATCTTTTTCTAGACTTCAACTTCATTGTACCTAAAGTTTTCTATGAAGGAAATATAAAACTCATTCTGACTTTAGATGTGTTTTTTATTATTATTGGATGTATAGTGTATTCTTTTTGTTTTTATAGTTTTTTTAAAAAATGGTCTTTCTCTTGATAAATGGGTAATAAGCTTCACTGTAAACTTTATTTTTAATATTCTTTTAAGATAAAATATGTAATGTATATACAGTACTACATATATTTACTTATAATAACATATATTTAACTGGGCCCATACTTTTTTTTTCTGTTTCCAGGACGTTTGAAATCCCAAGTAAAGTTTTGTTGATTAGAAAAGATCAGTTTTATAATTATTGAATTTCTAATTACAATAGCCTTGTAAAAAAAAAAAAAAATGTATTGTAATAATTTAAATATATTTGGGAAGATTTAATTTTGGTTGTAATTATAAGAAAATAATTTCCCTTCACAACTATCTTTAGCATACTAAATTGTCATTCAACATTTCACCAGCCTTCTTTGAGTGTCTGTCATATTTGGTAACGTTCTTGGAATTTTTAACTCAACTCTATATTCAATCTGTGGAGGTAGATTGTTCTTATCCTTTAATCATGCAAAGTGAAAGATTTTGTATCACTTAATATGCTCCACTCTATTTCACCTTTTGTATTGCTTGTCTTTTTCTTTTATTGAACCAAAATATGACCTTTCCACACTATCCAATTTAAGGAATGAAATCACATTTCCCAGGAAACCAGCTATATTTTAACAAGTATTTTAATCTGCTTGGTAAAATCTTGGATTAATTCAGTGGGACCTTAAAACAAATGTCTGTATTAAAGGGGAATTACTTTTCAGTAACTTTTCTTCATTAAAAGTCCCCAGATGGTATTTATTTTTCTGCTAAATTTGCTGGGCTCTGTGCTGATTTGGATTTTCATTCTTCAATGCTGTTCTGTTTTGATTCCTTCCTACAGGAGTTGATGACCACCCTTACTGATCATACAGGATTAGCTATGCTTGATTTCAATGTCTCTTCTCATATTATGGATTTTTACTAGACATTTTTTTAATCTGTGTATTTTCTGCCTAAATAAATTTATCTTCCAAATTATTAAATCATGTTTTATACAGTTATAAAAAAAATTTGATGTTTATACTGTATATACAATTCTATATAGTGTGTGTTATATAAATCTCATTCCATTTCGAATCACTGTTGGCCACAGGTGACTCTCTCAGAAAATCTGGGAATGTTTGCAGGTGTTTCTTAATCAGATTTATTGATAAATCCCTAATATTAGATCTGTATCTTTTTAATAATTTTCAGATCAGAGCATCTTTAAATATTACTGCAATTTTTATGCCTTACTTAATAAGGCTTTTTGACAGAATTCTAATATCTCCAGTTGTTCTTAATGGCATAAGATTGTTACAAAATATATATATTATTTCACCTTTTTTTTTTTTTAAGTGCTTATGCACATACACACACACAAAATTTATATATATAATACTGTCACTCTCAACTCCAGAAACCAAGTGATTCTTGTTTGATGGTAATCTCTTTAATTCTTTGCCTCATGCTATCATCTCTTTAGTTAACAATTTGATACCCATTTGTAAATAAAGAAGTCATTCAACATCATGATTGTATAAATTTTTAATTTGGGAATTTTTGTTTTTCAAATTAAAATGGTAATAATTTTTTTCTCCATGTATTTGTATTTTTAGTATTTTGTTGTCTTTTTTTATTTGCATAATATACCAGCTAAGCTTGTTAGGGATTACAGTCAAGATGTATGACAAAGTAATGTACCTCAAATAGATTTTAATGATTTCCAAATTTCAGTGCATTCTTTGTAGCCATTGATTTTATGAAATATTTCCTGAGGTTTGGCCTTGGTGTCTTTTCATTTCTTCAGTTATTTTACCTTCAGACTTCAGAATACTGATACCATGACTATGCCAGCTGATAGAAAATATTTGGTCTCTTTTTGAAGAGAATTTGAATTATTACACTTCAGCTAGTTTAATTCTTTGAAGAAAATAGTTGACCCAATTCTCATTTGCAAATACAAACAATTCTATGAAATTAATTCCACTTTATCTCTTGATAAGGTATCATGGACACTGTTCTTAGTGAATTTTTCCTTTTTGGTCACAAGCCCTGTGAAAAAAATGTAAATATTAGGTGTGATTGGAAGTTGATCAATGGGAAAATCATTCTCAAATTTCATTAGCATTATTTTCAAAGTTTAACATGTACTCATGTATCAACAAGTTTAACTTTATACTGCTCAATTCTGTGCAATATTCAGTAATTCACAAAATAACCTTTTGGAATGTGCAAGGGGTGTCATCAATAATGTCTTAGAAGTGGGATTGCTGAGGATTTCAGATCTTTCTATATGCCACCCCTCCCTGGTTTACTCACTCAGTTTTGATCTAACTTAATTCATATCTCCCACAACTGGATACCTTTTCCTGCACTTCCATTTCAAATGAATTTTTTTTTTTTTTGTTAGCACTAACAGACAACAAAACCAAAAAAAAAAAATCAAAAGTGAATTACTTTGAGATACACAACTGTTGTAAAATGAATGCTATTTTTCATTGTCACGAGCTTATTGATACTTTTACATACACCCTTGTGCAAATTAATTGAAACAAAATGTCTTCTTAGGATCTTTCCCACTCTTCCTAATCACGTATACATCATCCATTGGTATTGTTTTTTTCTTTTGACCGCATTTTTCTTTACGTTTTGGATTGATCGGTCCAGTTTGTTTCTTCACTTTGATGACATGACTGACAGTTGAAAGGCGGACACCAACAGTATCCATTCTCTCTGTAAGGCTTCCAAGTATGTTTGTGCAGTGTTACAATTTTTGTATGATTCCTTGGAGTAAGATTGATTGCAGATAATGGGCGTAGACAATAGTGTCTGGGCATGATAAAAAATCTGATGCAATCATGGACGACACAATATTTTTCAAGGTCAAACAAATTTCATCATACACCCAGAAATAGATTCATGTTACTGCACACCACTCCAAATGACCTAATCTGAGGAAAACATAGAAATGGATTACACCCTGTTGCTCCAGTGGGTCTGACCCAGACCATATGGTGAAAGAAAAGAAACTAAAGCAGATGTTTCAATTAATTTGCCAAGAGTGTATATCAGTTTGAGATCAAATAATGTAGATATTGTATTGAACAGGTGTAGAGGCTCATCCCTTGTTCCCTGTTTAGGATGTGGTTTCCGGCTTTTTCTTTTCCAATCTATCCACTCTTATGTAGCCCCCTGCACACTAGTGGTCTTACTGCCTTGCTCGGGGTGATATGATTAAAAAAAAAAATATTGTGCTATAGTTATAAAGTGTTAAAATTAGTATGTATCTTGAATTTCTCCAAAGCTAGAGGAAAATAACTAATTTTGACCATCTTAAAATGTTAAGTAGAAAGTGTTAGCTTTTTTATTTTTTAATAGTTTTCACTTATGATAGTGAATTAAGATTATATATTAAGCTTGAACCTACAATATGTTTTATAAGTTGTCTCCTTGTCATTCTCATTCAGTTTTCTCTCAATTTTACTTGATTGAATGCCATCCTCAGTGGTCTTGTCTAAACCTTGAACTTTCTATTTATGGAGCTTATTACAGTTTACATATTCTTGCTGTCAAAAAAAATAGCTGCAACATTTAAGTAATTTTGCAGTTGTGTTGTAGGTTCAGTACGTCATGAATACAAAATTAGATTAACAGCAAAATTCAGATAATTTATCCTTTGTTTTGTCACTTTTCTATAAATGAAAACTTTTACAATAAATGAAACTAATTTTTGATTTATGTATTATGAAGAAAATAAGTCCCAAACATTCAATATAAAGAAAAAAATATATATAATGGTAATATTAGCCATTTCCTTATAAGGAAACACTTGACATTCACAGACAGAACAGCCAGTGCTACCATCTGTTGAAATTTATAAAATCTTTCTCTTTAAATAATTTTTCAGGAAAATATATTTTTTGGCTCCAGTAACTGTTACTAATATTTTTCAGTATTGATGGAGCATTCCTTCTTAATCTCTTGTTTGAAATAATAGAAAACATTAGAATTTTGATATTTTCTCTTTGAATTACATGTGCAGGTCATTTTCATTGTTGTTGAAAGTCCTCAAGGGATGTGATTTCTGTTACTTGTTACACTTCTTTGTTATTATGTAGAGCGAGTTCACAATATTCAAAGACTGGTCTTTGCCAAGACCTACAGGCTTGATTTGCTCAGTCATTTTTAACCATTAGATATTTCTGAATTATATTTGGCACGATACAAGACATTGAGATGAAAAGCTTGTTATTTAAGAACATTTTTGTCTACAATTCTATTGTTAATTATAAATGTTTTACTTGAAAAGCTTATTTTATCTGCAGATGTAAGTTGGGCCAAGAACCTTTGCATATATTTTTGAGTATTTTAAATTTGAGTCTTTTTTGTCACAATTACAGTTTTTTTTTTTTTTTCAAATGTTGTCTTGCATCTTGCAGCAGTTCTGCTTTTCAAACATCAAGTTAATTTCAAATATTATCAAATCTTTTATAGATCAAATATTTTTTTAAAGTAATGAGTTTTTTTTCCATATTTGATTTAGTCATAAATAATTTTATGAAATTGAATTTGTATAATCTTCATCTATAAATTTGGAGCTGTATTTTTCAAGACTATACTGATGCTTATTGAATTAGGTCATATGGTTATTTCGGTGAATATCCAACATCAAATTGATATTTTTGGCTCACTTTATAGAATATATTAATGTAAAATTAATATTAAAAAGACCAAAATTTCCCTATTGATCTGCAAAGGCTAAATGAAGATACCTATTTGTCTGGTCTCCTTGTGGCTCCTTGCCACATTTAAAACTAAATTTAGCAATGATAGAAAACAAAAATATAAAATTACAAATGTTATTGCCAAAAGAGAATTTAGTATTTAGATTTAAGATGAATTTTTAACAAAAGGAATTATTCACCTAATTTAAACCCTTTTTATTTTGTTTTGTTTAACAAGTTGGTTTATTTGCTATATTAAATACTTTGAAAACTTAAAAAAAAAAATGAATATTTTCTAATATTTTTAAACACATTTATGTTTTGAACCTGTTTGTATATTTTTCTTGAATAATTTGTTACAAAAGCAAATGAAGGATAACATTATGAAATAACAATATTTTAATTCAGCTTGTTGAACTTAAAGAAATTTAGTTTGTATATCTTTTGTTTGAGTAATCAAATTTTGTTGTGAGAAGTTATTTTTTGTTAGATTAACCTTCTAATAAGGCTTCTATACTGCAGTGTTGTAGGCACTTTGATTTATTTTGAGCTTTTGATTCAGTTGGCTTTATTGAATCTCTCATGCCAGTCACATTTATTTAAAGAATCAAATCTAAAAATAAGGTTTGCAACAGAAATAAGCTCTTTATGCAGAGAGGAAGTTTAATTTCTGTTCTGATCAAGTGCTGCAAGTACTTTGACCAGGAAATGCCAATGAAATATTGAGGGTAATATACTAAGGTTATTGTTCTCTTTGTACTGCCTATTGTTATTGAAGTTCCTATTTGTGAATGTCAACTAATCTCAAAATTAGTTACATGGGCAACAACAATAATAATGAAAACTGATGACTTTCAAGGACTAATTTAAAAGCGCTTGATGGTCATAAAAGCAATTTTACAGTATTTTATTGGAATTATTTTATGATTCAGATCACTTTAAATTTTTATTATGCAACTATTTAATAAGTTGTAAAATGCTTCTCTTTTTGTTCACTTATTGCGAAAGAAATATTCCCCCTCCTTCAACAAAAAAAAATTTGTTTAAATTGCAGAAACCCAACAAAGAGAATTTTTCTTTGTTGGGTTTCTACAATTTTCAAATTTATTAAAATTTCTATTTTTTTTTTTTTCTTTAAGCTTTATTTATTCTGTTGATTGAAGATAGGAATGTTTGAGTTTATATTAAACTTACCTTCGTACACTCCAAAAAGATAAATGCACAATATTTTAATCATTGACTATTTACTAACAATAACTTATACAAAGAGAAATAGAATTTAATTAGCATATTTAGTTTGCCATTCAATAATTGCTCCCTTCAGATTTAAAATTGTTTCATATTCTTTATAAAACAATGATTAATATTTTTCATTTATAATCTTAAAGAATATCCAGATTGTCTTTTGTAATTGTTTCATGCATATTTTAAAATGTAATGTTTTAGTTTTTGGATTCATTTAAATACTTGGTGAAACCAAGCTAATGTTAATACATTTTTTTTCTTTCATTAGATTATGCATGCCGTTACAAGAAAAAAGTTATTTGTTGTATACCTACCTGTACATAGGAATAGGATGTTCCTATTCTCATGTATGTGGACACTATTGGAGAGAGTAGAGCAATTATACTGACTAGCAGTGACTAGCAATGTATCTATTTCATGCAGTGTGTGAGTCTTGTATTTGTGATATACTATTATCCCCAACCTCTGTTTTAGTGATTACTCATGCAGTAACCTTTTAGGTTTACAGCCTTGGCAATGAAGATTGTGCAGTGACCAAAATACAACATTGGCACGAAAGATTGTGCTGTTAGCAAAAATACAACATTTTAGTGTCTAGGATTACAACTTTAGTCAAATTCGGCATTTTAGTAACAAAGTTGTGGTGTTCACCAATACATTTTAGTGCCGAGATTTTTGGTGGTGAAAATTTATGCTAACCTTAAAAAACAAAAAAAATCACCAACACAGTATTTTGTGACAAGTTTTTTTTTTTGCGCTGTACTCAAGTAAATGTTCACTCCACGAACATAGTATTGGCATAAAAACACACAAAACTTACCAAGTCAAAGGTTTTCATGTAAAATACATTAAGGAATATTGTTAAAGCTTTTTTTTTTTCTTCTTTTCCTACAAAAGATTTTCAAGGATTATGTGATATTAACCAGTTGTGCAAAAACAATACCAAAGGGGAGAAATTTTTATTTTTTTTTTAAGGATGAAAAAAAAAAAATATATTGCAAAAATCTAAAGATGGAGAAGTTTGAGTTGTTGGAAATTGTCAAGCAACAACAAAAATAACTAGAACAAAGGCTCGAAAAGTACAAGGAATATAAAGATTGATTTGAGTATTTTCTTATGAAGCAAGAAAATAGTAAAGGCAATAAGTTTAACTACAGGCCTGAAGAAAAAGTAACTTTTTACATTGTGTTGCCACAAATGCAAGTCCATTTTCAAGATGGACTGCATAAATTGGTTTGATCAGAAAAAGGTCACTGGTTTTACAAAAATTAGGCGATCTTGAACATAAAAAATTTGTAAATTATATTCTATCAAAAAAGACAAGTGACTTATCATTCAATGAAACTTACATTACTTTCAGAGCTGTTCAGCCCCAAAACATCATTTCTTAAAAGATGGAAGAATATGAATTTACTGAAAAATGACAAGGAAGACTTCACTACATTTGCAAGTATTGTGAATATTCAGTGTGAGAAATTCAAATTGGCAGAACTGATCCCTGACAATTTCAAATGCTTAATACTTGCGCAAGGTTTAGTGTTGGTTAAAGACAAATCAGGAAGAGGGTTCTAAATAAACTTGGGAACAAACCCAATTTAACTCTGCAAAACCTGGTGGAAGATTGTTAGAGATGTATAAATGTTTGGCAGAATGCTAAAAATATTGAAATAAATGCTCTTGCACATCAAAAAAGTGTCATAAAAATAAAACCGTGAAGAAGACATTACTTCAAACTCCTGCTATGCTTGTGGAGGACTACATTTCTATGTTTGTCCATTTAAAAGCCAGGAATGTTTTAGTTGTGCAGAAAAGGGCACACAAAAATCTCACTGCAAGACAAACATTAGAAAGCATGTTAAAAATTTTGTTAAAATGACTAACAATAATGAATCATCAAGTCAGAATACAAGAAAATTTGTAGAGGTGAAAATCCTGAAAATGTCTAATTGCAACTATATTGTGATTCTGATTTAAGCATAATTAATGTTTATACTTGGTGTAAAATAGGAAAACCAACATTAATAATTTAAAAAAAATATAGCTTGTTCAGTCACAGGTGAGAAAATTAAATTTTTGTAGGTGAGTTTATTGCAAATGTAAATTTAAACAAAAAATGTTAAAATCAAAAATATTCATAATAAAAAAGCACAAGAATTTTTTTTTGTACTTTTTGGATGGAAAAATTTAAATTATTCACAAGCCCAGTTAATTCACTTTGCCAAAAGGTGAGTTCTACCAACAAAATGGAAGCTCTAAAGAGAGAATTAAAAAATTTTTTCCCAGAGGTATTTTCTGGTGGTCTTAGCAGGTGTGACAAGTTAAAAGTGAAATTTGAGCTGGAAAGAAAGCATACAATCAGTTTTAAAAAAAGAAATATACCATTTGCGTCAATCAAACAAATAAACGACTAACTTGATAAAGACTTGAAAAATTCGGTGTTTTGTTCAAGCTTGAGCATAGCAAATGGGCTTCGCTGACGGTATATATTTAAAAAAAAATGTCGAAGGAGATATGCATATGCTCGGAGTTTTCTACTGGCTTAAACAATGCTCTCAAACATTATAACTACCCACTACTGTGGCTGGAAGTTTTTTTTGTGTGCAGTTTAGTGGAGGTAAGATCTTTTAGATAATTTTTTTTTTTTTTTAAAAACAGACCTTAGCAATACCTATCTTTTAAATTCAATGAAGTTTAAAAATTTTTGATCATAAATACACACAGAAGATTATATAAATTTAATTGGTTGCTGTTTGGCATTAAAGTTGTTCCGGCTATCTTTCAGTAATTAATGGACACTATGCTAAGTGATCTCGACTTCACATTTGCATGCATTAATGATATTTGCGAAGAAGTAAAGACACGGAAGAACATAAGAAACATGTTTTTGAAGTGTTTAAAAGAACTCAGGATTATGGATTCAAGCTAAAGGATGAAAAGTGTGAATTCTTTATGGACAAGATTAAGTACTTGGGACAGATTATTAACAAGGGTGGTAGAAGATTGAAAGTAGCTTACTACAGAGTTTCCTGGGATTAGCTAGCTGCTACAATGTTTTTATGAAAAACCTGCATTGTTTGAGAGTGCTGCAAAATAAACTTTTGAAAAAATACTCAAAATGGGTTTGAATGTCAGATTACGAGAAAGCATTTCAAAAAATAAAAAATATATTCAGATGTATTTTTGGCACACTGTCCTAAAAATGGTACTGATCGTGGCAAGTGACATGAATGTTTATGGTATCAGAGCTTGTATTATGCATAAATTTGAAGATAACTATTAAACTGATTGTACATGCATCTAGGAGGCTTCTTCTAGCAAAAAAAAAAACAAAACAAATATACTTAGTGATTGAGATGGAAAAGTTTAGAGATTATCTTTTGCCCTTAAAAAATTCTGTAAATTTATTCACCGGAGAAAATTTATATTGCGGATGAATCATAAATGGTTGTTAGCAATTTATGGGTCGAAAAAAGGATTGCTGACTCTTGCAGCTAACAGATTGCAACGATGGAGAACCATTCTTCTAAGTTACGACTTTAGAATGGAGTTTTTGCTGTCGATTAAGCTAAGTCATGCAGACGGATTGTCCCTGACTGATCCCAAGGAATAATGAACCCTTCAAAGACAGTCATTGCTGCTTTACAATTAGAGGTAGAAATTAAAAATATTTTGTGCAGTACTATATAGAAACTATCTGTAACATTAGAGGATATAAAAAAGAAAACACTGAATGACTAATTCATTGAAATGAAAAATAAATGAAAAAAATAAAACACTGTAAAGCTTATTCAATATGTGGCGATGTTTTCATGTACAGCAAAAGAGTAGTGGTACCTCTAGCACTACAAAAAAGAATCCTGAAGGGATTCCATGCAGGACACCCTCGTATATCCAGTATGAAGAGTGTAATGAGAAGCGATGTTTACTGGTGTAACATAGATAAAGACAGTGAAACTTTGGTAAAGTCATGCAAAAGCTGTGCTTTGGCGGCTAAGGCACCACCAGTTAAGTTTAATCCATGACCAGAAATTGACCGTCTGTAGTCATGTCTTTGTTGATTTTGCTGGTTCAATGAAGGAATCATACTATTTTGTAGACAGGTTTTTGAAATGACCAGAAATTTTCAGATGTAAGAGTCCAGTCATACGAGTAGTAATACAGTTTTTACATGAACTGTTTGTGAGGTTTGAAGCTTTTTATTTAATTGTTTTTGATAATGATACACAGTTTACATTAAGAATTCAAAGAATTCTGTAAGATGTTTGTGCTAAATAACATTATAATTGCCTCTTACCATCCTAGAAGCAACAGCCAGCCAGAGCATTTCGTGGGTACCTTTAAAAGAGCTTTTAAAAAAGCCAATGGTGAATCCACAGATGCAGCAATACAACAATTTGTTGGTGTATAGAGTTATACCAATTATAAAAATGTTCCTTCAGCCATGACTCTAGCAGAGATTGTTTGTGCATAAGATACGATCAGTGTTTGGTAAACTGATCCTCAATGGAAAAAAAAAATATGAGCATGCAGAAAAAATCTGGAAAAGACTTTTACAGTATTGGTCAGGTTTTTTGCCACATGTATCTGTTGAATAAGACATATTGGGAAGTTGGTACTATTGTCTGAAGAATCGGAAAATGATATATCTGGTTAAGGGACCAGAATTAATGCATAAAAAGCACTACAACCAAATAAAAAGATATGGAAAGGATTGACATCGACCCTAAAAAGAAAAAAAGTATTGACTTGGGAATGAGCTAATCTAAAAAGTGGGTTGTTGTATACCTACCTGTATACAGGAATGGGATGTTCTATTCTCTTATATATGTGGATGCTATTGGAGAGAGTAGAGGAATTATATTAATTATCAGTGTATCTACTTCATGCAGTGTGTGTCTTGTATTTATGATATACTATCTTTCCCAAACTCCATTTTGATGATTACTCATGCAGTAGCCTTTTAGGTTTACAACATTATTATTGGAATCATTGTGGATAGGGTTATTTAATTTTTTCTTATATATTATATATATATGTGTGTGTTTTTTTTTGTTTTTTTTTTTTTGTTTTTTTTGAAGTGACATCCCTGTTAATTTAAACAGTGGTCTTAATGTCAACCAACTTAGAAGTTCTACTAAAGACAAATGTCCTTCCCAACAAGAATTTGAACATGTGCTTCCAGTCATTTTTAGCTGAAGTGTGCCTTACTAGTTAGGTTTTTTGTAGTCTCATTGATAAGGTACAATTCAGTTAGAAAATTGTATGCAAATTGATAATTTTTGTTCTCCTTTTTCACTAATACAAATTGGATACTACAATTTCTATATGCATCATGAATATGTCAGTGTATGAAAATGTTAATATTTTACTAAATCAAGTATTGGAAGGTTTTTGATCTTTGGCAAAATACTCATTAATGTGTTTTCCTTTTGGGCAGTCCAGAGGTGATATTGATTTTTCTAATTTTATCTGTTATCCTTTGAGTCAGCTAAATTTTCTTTTTCTGTTACAGCAAACAATATGCTTATCTTAGTAACAATAGTAGCAACTAAAGAAGGTAGAAAAGTAGAAAATAAGCTGATATATATTTGTCCTACATCAATTTTATGCATTATGCAATCATCAGGTGCATATTACAAACTGACTGTTTGAATTTAAGTTCATTTGCTGTTCATGAGTGAAATCTTATAAAGTTAAGGTACTGCTTTTTAATAATAATAAAATTTAATAGACGAAGACTACATGGAGATAAAAAAAAACTAAAATTTTTAAAATCAAAAAAATATTAAAATACAGAGATGAAATCAAAGGCGTGTAATTCATAATTATTAATAGTAATATTTGCGGGAAAAAGAAAGTGGGAGTGAGGAAGAAAAAGGCAAATGTATAGCGGAATCTGTATCAATATCAATCAGGGTCTAAGAATTTAAATTGGTACTTTTTTCATATAGCAGCATGTGGTCATTAAATTGCATTTTTTAAATAGATTAGTTATTTATATAGTTTAAGATGACAAGTTTTTCTTAAAGCCATAAGTTACATATGTCTTCTTTTCCACTGTAAGATTTGGATTTAGTGACGATATTGGAATCTGATATAAGATAATAGGAAATGTTTATCAAGCTAACTTGTTTCACTTTCATTAAAACTTTATCAGAGGAAAGAAATTCAGATAGTTTTACTTCTGTCTTTGATTTTTGTTAATCAAGTTTCATGTACATTCGAGTTTTTAAACTAACATTTGTATAATTTGTGGCATTTCAAATTTGAGGAGAGAGAATGCACCCATCCAAAGTTTCAAGAAATGAACAATTTCCAAGCCTACCTGAAAAACCTTAAAATATTACTTTATGTAAGTGTATAATAATTTTTGCCTGTCTCCATCACATTCTCTTATGTTTTAATTTTTAATAAAATTACCTCAGAATTTACCTACTTAAACCAGAAGAGAGGCAGGATACTCTGGAGGTTGTGGTTAAAGGCAATGGCAATTTTATTGCATAAAATTATTCTGTAATATTTCAAGATATTTTTGGGTAATTTTGGTAAATATATCAGTTAAAATGAGATGTCAATGTTATTTTCATATAATTTATACACTTTGTCCATCATATACACATTGAGAGAGTGGAATCACAGTCTATGGTATGATGATTTAAAAGCATTTGTTTACACCAATATTTTTTGGCATAATCTCCTTCCTTTTGAATTCACTAATGGACTTTATTTGCAAAGATTGAACATGTGTTGGACTACTGACTTATTAATCACTTTTTTTGTTTATATTAGTACTTTTTTTTTATTTTTTAGGTTTTAAGGGAGGGTAGGAATGACAACCATGTGTGAGTTCATAAGGCTCTTCAGCTAGGCATAGAACTTGCAGGCAAATTTGTGTATGATGTATATATAATTTAAAGTAGGAAGATTTTCGAAGTCTTGAAAAGAACACGTGTCCTCAGGCTGTGAAGTATGCCACCAATAATAGGTTGATTAAACACATTCATATTAAATATTTAAATGTAAGAATAAATAAAATGTTCCTGTGCAATTGCTAGTTTATATTGTTTTTAATAGTGCTTTAATCTTGGTGATATGGATTAAGCTTTTTATATAACATTTATGTCGACTTGATGATTAGAATAAACATGTAATCTTTTGTCACACTATTCTTTATGAATAAAATTCCGACATTTTTTTTATTTTTAACACTCCCATGCTATTTGCTTGATAAATCATTACAAATCAAGTATTTACTTGCTTGCAGCCAACACTTACACTGGATTCAAATGTAAAGCAGTTAGTCAAGCAATAACTTGTTAACTTTGCTGCTGTTTACAGATCACTTATCACACATGCATCATTGATTTGACTTTTTTTATTTTTTATTGTTTTTTTTTTTATTTTTTTTAATTTTATTTTAAACCAGTACTTCCTGTATTTGTATACATGAAAAAAGTAGCAGCAGCTGTTATACACTCTGTCCAGAAATTTTTTATTTTTATAATCGTGTTACCCCAAGCAAGGTATTTTACTGCCACTGTTGTGCATGGGTTTACATAGGAGGAAAGTTATGAGAATGAGTGATAGGTTACAGGGGGTGTCAAGAAGAGGGTAAGAGAAGGATGAGAATACTGATGAGTGGAGTGAACAGAGAAAAGAGCATGAGAGAGAGGATGCAAGTTAGTGAGACAGGAGATGACTATTTTTACATTTAAATACTTGAAGATTGTAGTTGTCGGGAAAGCAAGTAAGCGGAAGGGAGTTCCATAGGTGGGAAGTGTGAGAAAAGAAGCTGCTAGAGTAGAATTTGTTTACAATTTATTAGTTTCACAGTAAAAGGGTGGGATCTAGTTGCTAATCTTGTGGCTCAAGTAAATTCATATATAGGGGTATCAGTGAGCTAAGTCCATTGGAGCAAAGCCGTGAAATTATTTGTAGAAGAGACACAGGGAAGCCACATTGCGTCAGTGAGAAAGTGACTGTATTCTAGCAGTCAAGTTGAGATCGATCACATTACAGATTCTCTGCTGGATATTGTCAAGGACCCCTAAGTGGATGGCAGGAGCTCCCGATCAGATATGGCAGCAGTATTCAATGCACGTGCGGATGGTAGATTTGTATATGTGCAGGATTGTTTCAGACGGGAAAAACTTCCTGGCCCTGCACAGAGAATTAACCTTCTTAGCAGCGGATTTAGCTATAGACTGTATATAGTCAATCCACTTGAGGTCTGATGTGCAAGTTAACTCGAGGAGGCGCAGTATTTTACTTTCTGGGCGACTAACCTGATCCATGCTAATGTGGGGTGGGGTAGCAATGATTTATATATGATCCCACCAAAAATATTTCTAATTCTTGTTGAATTAGATGTTTTGTGCTAGTAAATTGCTAATATACTTCCAAAGTGCTTGGTTTCTTGATTAATAATTAGTAAAAGATGTTCATTTTTATTTACACTCAAACTATTTCCCTCTTCTTTATCACGTTTCTTCTCTTGAGATTTTCACCTTTCGTCAGATGTATATAGAGCTAAATAATCTACAGGGAAATAAAGAACTGGACCATTATTTAATTACAAGGATAGACTATTCTTGTTCCATTGCCCATGTCTAGGGATATCTTGTCTGTTTTTTATTTTTAGTACTGTTCAGTTATTGCTTGCCTGTTTCCACTGAGTCCAGTACTCACTGCCTGTTCCAGGGATTGAACTTGAAATTACTATCACCAAATTCACAAACCAACACTTTAATCCAGTGGAATAGTTCTTTGTGGTGAACTTGAAGCCTTATAGCTAACCTGCCTTCTGAGTAGTGCTGCTGCATGTTATACTTGAATGTTGAAGACTGCTCATTCTTTATTAATGGCTCTCATATTGTATGTATTTCTATGCTAGGCCTGCTAAGCAGACCCTTGTAGTCTAGTATATGCACCGATTATTTCACTCATTTAACTCTACACTGTTCTTTTTTTAGTATTTTCACTTTATTCTACTACCCTTTTCCTGTCTATACATCATCAGCCATGCCTGATTTCAGCATTTAATTTTGTAGTTAAATACACATTTTTTCAGTATTCAGCAACTATGAATAAAAAAAAAACACTTGTGAATTTGATACTTTCCTGAAGATTTCATTAAAAAAAAAAAAAAAACTCCCTGAAAATACCAAGAGATTCTTTGTTTGCATCAAAAGAATAGCATTTCAGCAAAACCAGGTGATGCTGGTACTTGAAATTCACTCATTCACTCAAGATGCTTCAAAATCTCATACAAAACTTGAGAAAATCTTGATCAGTTACTGTAATTTGTTTTTGTAAGGAATATTAGTGAGTTATAAGAGCTCATATAGAAAATCCATCAGAAAGTGTCTGAAAAATTGCCCCAGATACATCAAGTATTGAAATCTTCCATTCACAGCATGTTGTCCAATCAATCACATGTAGTATTGATGCTAGCTAAACTGAAAAGTTTTTTTTTTTTTTTTCTTTTTACATGCCACAAAGAAGCCAGGGGGCAAAGATGATCCAAGAGTATCCCGATTTGTAGAATATCATCTGGTACTTCATTGTTGATGGCCCTGACTACTACAGTTCTTTTTTTCTTTTTTCTTCCCCATTTATGATCAACAAGAAACACTGAAAGGGTTACTTGTAAATTGGCTGGAGTTATTGTCTGAAATGGCTGTACAGGCAATGATGTCAAGGTAGTGTAAATGGACAAGAGATACTAAGATACAGTTTGATGCTAAAGCTAATAATAAAAGAACTTTCAACAAGATAATCAATTGCCATCCAGTAAAGACAATAAAGTGGCCTGTTTTGTCTCCAGACCTTAATCTCATAGAATATATTTGTAGAATGATGGTAATACATCTACACTGGTACATTTTATAATTATGGGTGGAGGGGATGGTTTTAAAACATTTTATAAAAATCTCATATATATTGATGCATGTTTCATTAATATAGACAAGTTTTGGCAATTTATTTTATGTAAACTTTTTTTCATATTGTCTGATAAGCTTAATAGCATTATCATTGAAAGAGGGAAGAAAACCGCAATATTGATACATGTTTTTATTTAATCTTTTTTGAGCTTTCAGCTTACATCAGCCATTATCAAAGATGAAAATAGTGTTTGTTGTAATGGGCAGTTCACGGATGAACGATAGTAGTAGTCGTCTATTTTGTTTGTGTAGAGGATTGGCAAACACATGCGTGCATGCTGGAAGCGAAAATCGCACTACAGCTTGTGGCATCTCACATGACCACACGAGAGTGGGGGTGAGAAGTATTAAGTATGGAAAGCCATTGGGATAACAATCGCTTCTGTTATCTATTATAGGCATTTGAGAATGTGTGTGGAGATTTCGTAGTTAATTTTGTTCAGGTTAGGTTTCAACTGTTTTATGTATTTGGCGTCAAGTATTTTTAGTTTTTGTTTATTGTTTTTATGTTTAAGTATGGTTGTGTTTTTGACGAGGATTTTACGGAATTGTGTATGTGGCCTGGTATGTTGTTTTAGATGTCTAAAGATGTTGGAATTGTTGTTTAAATGTAGCGTCAAGCATTGTGAGAGAGAGTTTGTAGTGTGACCAA
The DNA here is from genome assembly GCA_037127315.1 of Ascarosepion bandense. Lineage (NCBI taxonomy): Eukaryota > Metazoa > Mollusca > Cephalopoda > Sepiida > Sepiidae > Ascarosepion > Ascarosepion bandense. The sequence goes on along the minus strand of JBBBDQ010001129.1, from coordinate 4,164,509 downwards.
CATTAAATATTGTTTAATTTGTTGGAGACAGGGCACTTGAATTTGTAGACTACGTTGGTTTTTTTCAAATTGCTAACCGGGGGAGAAGAGTCATTGTGAATGAGTGAGTTGTATATACTGGATTTAGAGTAGTATATGATTAACTTAATTTTTTTGCTAGGATTTGTTATATATCCCCTGTAATACTCAGGGGTTTTAATAACATTTTACCTTGTGTCTTCATGTAAGGTACTCAAAAGTAGATACATCAATATATATGTTGTCATCATTTTAGATGGCATGCCCTACAAATATTTTGCTGTCATTTTTGACGGCATGAGCCCCCTTGATATAGATAATCTTCATTTTTCTTTTAGCTTTCCAATTCTTTCAATGATTAGCACTTTTAAAACTATAGGTTTGTCTGTGTCTCTCTCTCTCTCTTCTGTTCACACAGTCACAAAACACAAAAATAAATTATATTATGGTCAAAACATGAGGATAAAATAACAATAATAATTCTAATCATAAGATTTTTCTTTGTATCCACTCGTAATATGTTTAAGTGTGTCCTCAATGGGGCAAAGTCACAATTTGCTTAAAGAATGAAATACCATGTAGCTTTTTACAAGTTTGGTTCTGGAGATTGCTGACAGCTCTGTAAGTATGTGTGGAATAAGAGTAAATCGTCAATCCCTTCTCTCTTCAATCACTTTGAAGTATTGGTATCTGCTGAAAAATTTGATTCTTTTTCAGCTCTATTCTCAATTCTTCAGGGGTATCTTGGCCTGACTTTTACCCCTAGAATAGAATATCTACTTAGTGATATGCACCATAACTCTGCCCATGGTTTCTGTTATCTTTGTACTAAATTTCCGAAAGGCTTGTGAACTTGACAATATCCCTGCAGTTACCCTAAAGAAATATACTCCTGAACTAGCTTCTGTTCTCTCAAAGCTCTACAATGGATGCCTTGCTGCTTCTTGCTTCCTACTTTAACAGCTTGTCGAAAACCCTCTTCTGTAATTTTGCTCTTTTAAGAACTCTAAACCTTCTGATCCTTTGAACTATTGTCCTATTAATCTTTTTACTTCTTTTTCCAAAGAACTAGAAATTCCAATCAAATTGGTGAAGCATCTCACTTCAGATTGCCTTTTTCCAGATAAACCATACGGCTTTTGTTTCTCTATGTCTATTGCCAATGTGTTAATAATTATTACTGGATTTATCTATGTGGCTTTAGCTATCTTGAAGGTTTTTAACAGGATTTGGCATGTTGGCATTCTCTACAATCTCAAAGGCTATGGTATCTCTGGCCAGATATTTAACTTAATTTAATTGTTCTTAACCATAATTACCTGATTTATTGTTGTGTTGAACAGCTTTTCTTCTAGATCATTTTACAATAATGCAGAGGTCCCCCAAGGCTCTGTCTTTGGATCTATGTGGGTTCTCTTCATCAGTGACTTTCCCAATGTCATCAGTTCCCATTTCGCTATTTATGCTGATAACATGGTTGTTTATTACTGTCTTACTAGTAAGTCTGATAAGTTTGACAATATTAGACTAGCAACTACTCACAAGAATGACATCCAACTAGTTGTTAACTGGGGCAAGAAATGGCTTGTAAATTTTAACATCTACAAAATAAAACTACTATCCTTTAATTGTTATAAGGAACCATTTTTAACATGGCTGATATTAACCTCCAGGAGAGCAACTTATTAAACCTTCTTAGTTTTACATTTTCTACTGAAGTTAAGTGGAATGATTCTATTGAATCAATTGCTAGGTCTGCTGCTAAGAAGGCTGGTTGACTGTGTCGTGCCAAATAATCTTTTCAGCAGAACCCATCTTGCACATCTACAAATCTATCATTTGTCTGTGCATTGAATATTGCTGCTATATCTGGTTTGTTGCACTGGTTATACTTAAGATTCTCAACAAAACCCAAAGAAAGATCTGTGATGCCTTCTTTATCAGCCTATGGTTCACCGAATCCACAGATAGCTTCTTTCTGGTTGTTTGAAACATTCGATTCCTCAGCTCCTGGCCTGCTTTGCCCTCATGTTGTGGTTAGTTTGATCACAGACAGGCCAAGAGTATCCCCACCTTGGGCCAGTTCAAACAGTGAAGATGTAATAGAAAAAAAAAAATTACTTGAAAACTGATGAAAAAATATCATTATTTATCTTGATTATAATATACAATAATTTTGTTTTTTAGTGTTTCGCATGCAAGATTGTCAATCTAAATTGTACCAAAAAAGGAGTTTTAATTGATTTTGGTAAGTCTGGCTCAAATCTGATGTCGGGATTGTTTTCTCGGCCTAAATCTTGGCTCTCTCTGTTCTTTAATTTGTTTCATACATTCACTTTTATTGGTGTCGACCAAAAACTGGTGTGGAGGTATGAGATTGTTGGAAAATTGGAAAAAAAAAATGATTTTCCAAATCTGGTGGTCTCCTCCTCTCCATTATGGTTGCAGGCAATACTCCTCCCACAACTCCTTCCTTCTTTCTCAGTTGGCTGTCTGCACCTGTGACTTCCTGGTGGCTGCAGGCATGTCCTCCTACCTCCTCTGTATTGCTTTCTTAAAAACTATCATTCACACCCACTTTTCCTTTGTCTGAAACTTGGACACAATGAATTGGCTTTCTCAGGGTGAATCATTCAACATTTGCAATTTGTTTTTACCAAAACAAATTTATCAGCTTGAATACTCTTCCCTTCACATAGCTTCGGATACTTAACACCTGGTTTTTCTGTTGATTAACCTTTTCACTTCTTAACTCGCACTTAGGGTTTTTACGGTTTCTTTTATTGGCCAACTGTCAATACCTAGATTAGATGTCCCTGGCAGACAGCTGATTTTTCATAAGTTTCAATCTCTGGGAACAGTTTTTTATATAATTTAACCCTTTACAGGAGAAGTCTATCAGTATGCCTCTTCATATATTTAATTAATAAAATTTATTACTAATTACAACTAGCAAATAGTGTCACAGATATGTAATGTTATCAATCTTGACCTGGCATCTCTACTTGAATCACTTTCCCACTGCCATGATATAGCATCTCTGTCTTTTCGATAAATATTTTCATTTGCAATTGTTTTTAAAGATCTCACTTTCTTGGTACCTCGACTACATGGATTTAAGTGTGCTACTAGATTCGCTACTGGATCTCGTTGTTTCACTGTTGAAATAGCTAGATGTGACTAAGTTGTATGCTAATAGTTTACTTTCTTACATTTCTCATCTGTGGAACTCTATTCTGATTTCTTCTTTCCTTGGTAATTACAATCTTCAAAAATTTAAATTAAACATTTACAATCTTCTGTCTTTCTGAATCCTGTTCTTTTATTGTTCTTTATCCTCTCTAAAATATTCTTATTCTCTTTTTTACACTCTCAGTAACCCCTTGCTTCTTGCATTATCACCTTTCTTAGGGTAAAATAATTCTTTCCTTTTTTTTTTTTTTTTTTTTTTTTTTTTTTTTTTTTTTTTTTTTTTTTAATGAAAAGAACTTTTCTTTTTCTTTCACATACAAATTTTCTATTTGTTTTTATAGCACTTGGCTGGTACTACTATTACTCACAGGATCCAGGGATTGCATGGGATGATATATCTTAATAGGATGATCCCTTTTTAAGCAGAATTTACATAGTGTTTAAATTTGATTTGTAATATTGAAAGACACTGAAAAAGTTTTGGCCTAGTTCTTTTCAAAGTCTGATAATTTTTTTTTTTTTTATATATAACATTAAACATTGAGAGTGTGATAAGGGAACAAAAATGTCTGTTTTTTTTTTTTGTTGAGACTAAACTTCAAGCTACTTTAATAAGCTAGCTTCAATCTGTCCCTTGCATATTACACACTTTAGATACTTAGATATCAATAGTTTGACAAGAAGTTGTGATAAGATAGGTTGTATTTTGTGTCCAGGGATCACTCTGAAAATGGGGAAATAAAAAATTGAGACCACGTTTTTTAATTTATTTAATTTTTAAAAAAGCAAGATATCAGCAGCAACCTTCAGGAAGATACACATTGTGTATGGAGGGGATGCTGTTACAGGAAAAGTCTCAGAATTGGCTTCCAAAGATTTCAATCGGGAAATTTTTTGGTTCAAGATGCACCTCATTCTGGCCAGCCAACTGAGATTAACTACAACAAAATGAAGGGGTTAATTGACACCAACCCTTGTTATATGACCTGGATGATCACAGATATTCTTCAAATATTTAAGTCAAGTGTTGAAAACCATCTGTATCAATATCACTATATTAGCAGACTTGATGTTTGGTTCCCTCATCAGTTGAATGAAGCTAACTTTTCTCAATGCATTTCCATTTGTGATCCTTTGAAGAAACCTGAGGAAAATGTCTTTTTTTTTTTTTTTTTTTTTTTTTTTTAAAGAACAGTGGTGAAATGAAAAATGTGTTGTCTATAATGTATAAAGCACATGACTTGGTAATTCTTTCAATTTGGAAGGATTGGAACAGTATTGTCATTAATATGCTTCTCTCTATGAATAGGTCTACCAATTCAGATTTATACTCTGATCCTCTGATCAGTTGGACAAATTAAATGTAGTGATCCACCAGAAGTATTCAGCACTTACCAACCTTAAGGGCATTGCCTTTCATCATTACAATGCCAGATTGCATATTTCTTTGCAGATCTGACAGGTTACTATGACCTGGTTGAGAGGTTTTGCTGCACCATCTATATTTGCTTGGCCTTGCACCTTTTGATTTCTTCAAAGTTGATTGAGTGGACAGACCATCAACTCCTGAAGAGGATGTAAAACTTAACTTGGAAGAGTTTTTTCCCATTGAAAACAGGAAATTCTTTGAGCAGGTAATAATGGATCTGTTCACAAGATGGCAGAAGATACTGGAATGAAATGGTAATTACATCATTGACTGAATAAATGGCTTTGTGTTTAAAACTGGTTTTATTTTTGCTTTAAGAAAATCAAATATTTTGACCAACCTAATATTACAAATTTCTCAAACATTTTACATGTAAATAAATTTACATAAAAATTTGAATCAACATTTTGTTCACAGGGATCAGCATAGTTTAAAAAATGAGTAATTTTAAAAAATTTTTTTGTAAAATTTTTCTATGAAAATCTAATAATTAGTATACTGAATTTTTTTAAAAAATTTTTTTATTGAAAATAATATCATAGTTGCCTGTTAGGTCTTTTATAATGTGCTACTGTGTTAAGCTTACCATATGAGTAAACTTACCTTGAAGCTTTCCATCTTGACTATTTCTGCAAAGCCGCTATCTATGTTATTCGTTCATTTTTGTTATTGATGTCATTTTTAGGGCTTAGCAAATGCTGCTTTTCAAATCAGCTAACCAAAGCTGGGTTAAAAACAATTGTTAATTGGTGTATATAATTAATTCTTTCATATATTTAGTTAAAATCAGAAAGTGTAATGTTGTGTAGTGGATTATAGAAAGTACTATTTTAGGAAATTTAAAAAGTTCTTTTTTTTTTTTTTTTTTTTTTTTTTCCATATTTATTATTGTACATTAGATACTTTCAGGTTGCACCACTTCAATCTAATGGTCATTTTGTATATATTCCTTAATAGGTTTGTGAGAATTTTGTTTTACAACAAGATTTATACATTTCTCATAAATGAACAATGTCATTACTTATAATTTATCTGCTTTCTGTGTAGAATCGTATTCTTCAAGGTAAATGGTTTGATTGCTAGGAACAAATATATATATATATATATATATATATATATAATTTAGACTGTTGGAATTGGTGCACTTCATAGTGTCAATTATTTTGTTTTCACTGTTTACCAAAATTGTTAACCAGCAATTTAAAATCATATATTTAACATTTGGCTTATTAACAAAGGAATACTTAAACTTAAAGTTATAGTTGGCTAAATGTTATTTTTGTATATTTTTTAAAATTATTTCCTTTGTTTTTCGTTTCTTTTTATTGTGTGCAGGATAGTAGTTTGTTTTGTCACAAGCTTTTCACCTCCACCACTTTGTCTTTAAGTTATTATTTATTTAGGTAGTTGGTAGCGCACATACTCATCAGGTGGTACCATTTTGGGATATTTTTTTCTATTAACATTTGACTAATGAATACTAGAGATTTTAATTTAATTTTGTTTGGATTTTGCTACTATAAATTTGTTCTGCATAGTGAGTTTTAGATTTTACTTTTAAAGAGATCATAAATTGTATACACACAAAATAATAAAATAATTCTTATTCATTATATGTTAGTAAATAGTTCAGATTTTAAAATGTCTGATAGATTTGATGTTAGATAATTGTGAAATTACATGTTAGTAATATTTTGTCATTTTTGTTCTATTTTTATTCAGATGAGTGTCAAGTGGTATGTTCAAGCTGTAGTTGGAAGTTAACATATTTTGACTACAGTATTTACATTATTCGAACTATTGTTCTCATCTTCATTGCCATTTGTGTGATGTTTCGGCTGTTGTATGCTCTGGCCTTCTTCAGGTGCTAGGAATTTTGAAGGATACATGGCCCAGTGGATATAGACGTTGGTTACTTCCTGTGACTTGACCCAAATAGTTGTGAGTTCAATACCAGACTACAGCAGTGCTGAACAAGTAACTTATAGGGTTAGAGGGAGGTAACTCATGACTTTCAAAAGAGGCACAACTATGTAAGGAATGAACTTCATATACCCTAGTGATAAAGGGTTCGGTTTGAAATTCCTAGCACCTGAAGAAGGCCGGAGTGTGCAATGGCCAAAATGTACAAATGGCAACAAATATGAGGACCACAGTCCGAATAATGTAAATACTACCTCATCTCAGAAATATAGACAAATATTTTGACTACTTAAGGACATTGTCATAAATGAAGGAACCATTATGGCCCTGAAAAAAAAAAAGCAAATTAATTTAATATCCTGTGTAATTTTTATTGAATGTTGTTCAACTTATATAATATTAAAAAATAGTTTAAAAAATATATATTTTCACTAAAAATTTGGTCAAAGCATAAAATGAGAACATTAATGGACAAAACTTTTCCAGTTCATTATATGGAACCAAACAATGAATTTTTCCATTACACTTGAAGAAATTATATGTATTTCAGCACCTTATAGAAAAAAGGCCCAAATATTGACATTAAAGTTGTTTTGATATCTTCTATTTCTACATATGTCAAGAAATTATGCTTTTGCTACAGAAAATTAATTACTAAGTCTATCAAGGTTTGATTAAATTTTAGTTGCACAATTAAACAAAAACATAAATTCTAATAAGAGCCCCCTACTTCAGAAAACAGTTGTTTTAAATTAAATATATACCATGTATGTAGATAGCGTTTTATTTTAAAGTAGGACAATTTATTATTTTTGAGGACATTATTGGCATTCTACACCATGTATATTCTGAGCAGTTCACAAAATAAGTGCTTTGATGGACCCAGTTGAAGCTAGAAAAATTCTCAAATTTTAGTAGCATGAATACCTTGTCAGCACTTGAATTATCTTATTTTAATTTCAATCTTATTTGTTTTTAGGATAATTTAAGTGTCCAATTTAGAACCAGATAATTGGTTTTAGTGAGAATTATCAATTTATTTTGAAGTTATTTCAACTTATAAAATTTTCAAAATGATTAATGAGCTTAATGAACTCTTGCTTAGAAGATGATGTAACATAATTTAGCAGTTTGCTAGCACAATTTGTCCTTTTCTGTACCAAATAATGATTCCTACCATTGATTTAGTTAGCAAAAAATCTCAAGACATGTTGTGGGTTATTCATTTGGAAAAAATATGACCATTAAAAGATATAACTGTCCTTTTCTTTGATCACTATAGCTTCTAATAATTTGGATTTTGACGTCACTTTTGATCCTTTAAAAGAACCAAATAATTAAATGGAACTCCAAGTTTTGTCATATTGGCATTAGTATACACTCTGCACCTATAGAAACAACAAAAAAAAACAATGGGTTAAATTCCTCTGTTTAGTTAATTCAATCTGGATAATTCAGATGGTATGTTTTTACAATAATAATAGAACAGCAAATTAGACCTCAAATGGACCAATTATATTTTGTTGGTTTGGCCTCAATTTCATGAACATGAAAATATCACATAGCTTTGGATAACATTAGTGTCTTAGAGACAGGGCAGTTTTATTCTAAATTGGACTAAAGTTAAAAGCCAATTATCTTTGTATTGAGAAGATTTAAAGATTTGGAGTTTTCAGGACAAAATGTTTTAAACTGTTTTCCAATAGTAAGCCTACAGTATCGCAAATTTTATTGACTTTTCTCATTCAACTTCTTAAGAGGACATTATTTCTGGGTTCATAGCACCATATTTGGTTCACTCATTTATGAACATATTAAAATTTTGTATGTTTTATTTCCTATTGCTCCATCCTTTTAAAGAAAATAAATTTACTATTTCATTTTTATCCTTATTAAAGCTGATTTGGTAGATTTCTATTTCTTTAAGCAGGGCATGGAAAAAATATATCAAAGGTTAGAATGATAATATAATTGAATCTTATAGTAAGCAGAAAGATTAAAACAAAAATTTATACAAATCACTAACTTTCATAACCTTGAATAGTTTGATGACTAAAAAAAGGATATAATTATAAATTCATTGATTTGGGTGCTACTTTCTTTTGTGATAGCTGAAGAAAATATTCTTTACAGTTTTTTATAATAATTATTGATGATAGCTATACAAAGTATTTTATGTGAGCAAAAAAATGAATATCGATAAACATCTGTAAAGACAGTATTAAAAAAGACGAAAGTATTTTATGTTTGGAACATAACTGGAATCTTGTGGCAAACATCGTTAGTAAAAAAAAAACCCCCAAAAAAACATGTAAGCATGTATATTTGACTTATACAATGCATTTACAAACCTTTTGTTCTTTATACCATTTTTAATATCACAAACTGCACTAGTTTACAGTGTAAATATGTATCAACATATTGAAATTTTCCTTTCATTTCAACTGCTGATATCTCCATTTTTGAGGCTAATTTTCAAAAAATTAGTATGTAATCATAATTTAATAATTTCTCTTTCTATAGAATTCTTTCTCTTTCTATAGAATTCTTTCTCATGTATGTGTGTTTTTTTTTTTTTTTTTAATTTGGACAAAATAGAACAATATTTTGTCCAAAGAGTTAACTTGAATCAGTTATTCTTATTTTCTTAAAAATATTTAATAAAAGAAACTAGTATTATACTGTTTACATTATTTGGACTGTTCTCCTTGTCTTTGTTACCATATTTGCGACATTTTGGAGATTGTACGCTCTGATTTTAATTTTTAGGTGTTTGAAATTTTGAACTGAACCCTATATTTCATTCACTGGAGTAGATTGTTCTAGTTCCATTAGTCATGCTACTTCTAGATGTCTCAGTGTCTGTTATCTCACTTTAACTCAACTCAACTCTAATTTTTTTGTTCACCTCTTCTTTAGCCAGATGTTGAACACACAACTCAAGTCGCTGGATCCAATCAATGCTTTTGTCCAATGGGCCATGTGTCCTTGAAGGTTCAGTTCAAAATTTCAATCACCTAAAAAAGGTCAGAGTGTACAGTGGCCAAAACCTGAATATGGCAACAAAGATGTGGGCAAGTCTGAATAATCTAACTAGTGTAAATAATTACAATACCTCATATCAGAAATATAGACAAATATTGAAATAAACGGGGTATATATATTTTTAGTTTAAATTTTGCTTATTTTTGTTAGTCCATTAACAATTTAAATAGAACTTTGTTCATTTATAAGTATCTCCACAAACTTTTTGAAAATTTATAAAACCCATTTTGAATAATCTAAATATCTCTTTTGGAGTTAAATTTTGCTTATTTGAAAGTTAACAGCTTATCTTTTTTTTTCCTTACAAACTATGTTTAAAAAAAGATTTTAACTTTTTAAGATATTTTTAAATCATTGCTACAGTCATTCACTGAATCTTCATTCTTAACAAATAAAAATAACTTTAAAAATAAATGACTGACTGGATTTTGTTAAAATAATTTTTTATTTATTTTTTTTAAAATTTTAGTGAAAATGTTTATAAATGGTAACCTCTGAGCTCTCATAACGACAGTAACCTAATGTTTAACCTACTTGAAAATGGTATTGAACAGTTACATCTTTCAATTCTTAAAACATATCTTTATTTTATAGAAAATTCTCTTATTGGAAGAATTTTAGATTTGCAGTGCAATGGGAAATTTACAAATGCATAATTTTTTTTCTTTTTCTCTTCGCATTTGACACACACACACACACACACAAAAAAAAAAGACGACCTGAAGGAGACTAACACCACCTTTTTAAATTTGTTGCTTTTCATTTTTTTTTTCAGTGGAATCTTATCGATTACACCCTAAACTTTCTGATTGACAAAAAAAAAAATTTGTAAAAATTTCAACATTTAAACAATTTTAGGTGGGGGACTCAGTTTTTCATACAACCTATAGTAAATTGACCCTGTGCAATTAACTTTTTTGCTAGTGCATATTCAACAACTGAATCTTTTGTGAAATTTTTTAATAAAGCAATTCTTGGAATTTCTGAGGAAGATGCCATTATAAGAACTGAAGAAAACTTGAAAAAGACAAAAACAAGAGCAACAACTCATCCAAAAAATAAAACAAAACAGTGACCACAATGTGAGTAGTTCTAAAATGGAGGATCGATTTACTATAACATTGTATGAGAAACTGAGCCCCTCCTAAAATTGTTTAAGTATTGAAATTTTTTGAAACTAATTTTTTGATAATCGGAAACTTTATGTAATAACCAATAGGACTGCGCTGAAAAAAGTAAAAAAAAAAAAAATATGAAAAACAACAAATTTAAAGGTGGTGGTAGTCTCCTTCAGGTCCGCCAAAAAAACTTTTCAATTTACCAACTTTCAGTGAAAATCCCTTTTGGATTTTATTAAGTTTGTTTTTTAAGTAATGTCTATGATGAACTTTCAATATGTTCAAGGTTAAATTAATTTTTTTAACTGGAGTAACATCGTCAGTGATTATTCTCTTATGTAAGTGTAAAAGATTTTCTCAAACACCCTCAAAATTTTAAAATTTATGTGATGTTTGAAAGTTGGTGTGGAATTGACCAAAAATATTAAAAAATGTTTACATCATTTCATCTTCAATCAAACTTAAATATGCTTAAGTACAACCAGACTACATCTTGGCTGGAAACAAAATCAGCAACTGAGTGGCAATCAGTAGTTAGCATTTCAAGAAAGCATGTGAAACATCTGTGACAAAGACACAAGCAACAAGCAGTACTTTTGAAACTTTATGTACAAGAAAGAATTGGTAAAACTGAGAGGCAAAAGAAGGGAAAAAGTGTGAAGCTGCTGCTGAGAAACGAAGAATCATTAACTCAGTCATCAAGTATGGGGGTCCTGTGAAGTCTATTAAAGATGTACAAGAAGCAGTGGTTTGGAAGCACTGAAAGATCAATTTAGATAACTGAAGGTTCTTTTTGGTATCAAGTTCAACACCAGTGGAAGTAAATCTCAGTTGGAAGCTGCTCTTTGCAACTACTTGACGATAGGAAAATTAGTTGATTCCTCTCTCTCTAAGACAAAGAAAAGAAAAGACACTGATTCTGAGCATTTTAAGCAACTCTACTAGTTGTGATAAACTACCACCACCTCAGATGACCTTCAGTTAAGAGCACCAAGGCCAATGGATTGCACTATATTATGACTGCAACTTTTACATTGGCCAAGTCATTGATATTGCATCTCCATTCAGTACTGCAATAAAGTTTTTATCTCTGACAAAGAGCAGAAATGATTATTTCCAATGGTCTTTGTTAGATGATATTGAACAAGTGGTATCAACATTTGACTTCAGATGGAACTTTGATGTAATGCCAATTTCAAGTGATGGCTGGATATGGAGTGTTCCAGATCGATTTGTCATATCAGACTTAACAAGGTCATTAGTTTGACAAATCAACATGAGGAGAAGAAGAGCTGGAGAACTATTCACAATATCCAAGAAGTCATTTCTATCAATTTAAAAACGAATAAGTTTAAAGAACTATTATAAAGTATTTGTTTTTTTTTTTTTTTTTTTTTTTTACACAAGATGAAAATTACATAATTACAAAAACATTTCCAAATTTAGTTAAATTATCAGTATTACTGTATATGTATCTATACTTCTGAGATGAGGTAGTATCCAAATTATTTACATTATTTGGACTATTGTCCTCATCTTTGTTGTCATATGCTCTGCCCTTCAGGTGCTAGGAATTTCTAACTGAACCTTTTACTGGAGTATATCGTTCTTATTGTTTGTGCGAAGCCACTTCTGGTAGTTATGAGTTATCCCCCTTTAACCTAACTCCCTAACTAAATCATTTATTCATTATTACTGATTGTCATAAACTTCTCAACCTGTTAACACATTTGAAATATGGTTAGACTCAGTGTTTAAGAAATAGTTTTATTGTAAATTTCATGCTATAAATAAGTAATACTTATGTAAATCAGATTAATTTAACATTAAATTTGCTAATTTTCCAAAAATCATGTGTCACAGATGTCTATTTTATTTTTGCAAGATTTTTACAATTGAGAATTAACTTTTGTTTAGTAAAAATTATTTGAAAGAATAACATCAGATGATTAATACTGTGTTTATTTAAAATTACAGAAAAATATTTGCCTCCCTACAGTCTGTACCAACCTATATAAGAAAATTTCTTTGGTCTGAAGACCATCAACAAATTTCTTTTACTGTTATGGGTTGCTTTTGTGCAATGTATTGCTTTTTCATAAGAAACTTTAGTTGCATTCCTGGGATGTACAGATAGAAAAGTTAGTGCCTCCTTTGAGATTTTTATGCATCAGGGATGCAAGATGTGTATCTATCAGCATCTCTGAACATATTACAAAAGATATTGATATTACAGTGAAGAGTTTTGAATTTCCCATCCTAGAATTAATAAAGTTTCATAGTTTCAGACATGTATCCCCAATGTGGTCATGTTAATTCTCCAGGGCCTTACACTCACCCACACCAAATTAATTGAAATTTATCACAAATGTTCCCCTTCATTATTTTGTGCTAGTTCTGATTGGGGTGTGGGCTTACAATTTTCCTGTTCCATCTCTAAATTAAGGCCATGCAGCATTGCAGAATCTGTGTTTTCTTTTTGAAAATTAAAAAATAAATACTTCCATACATTCAATATTTCTGAAATTTTGTGTGTAGGACAAATAAAAGTTGTAGAATTTAAATATTTAAGTATTTTAACCCTATAACTGATAGAAAATATTATTTTACTCACCTAAATGCATGACTCCAAAATTAACAATTTTTTACCTATGTAGCTTACAGTCTGTAGAAAATTTCCTCTTCAATTTTCATAATTTTTTTCTACTATCTACTATGCCTGCTTGTTCACCAAAAGAATTTTGTGAGGGGTTCAAGTCAAATTTAGAAGATATGACTCTGCCAAGTTTAGAGTTTTTTTTTTAATGTACATGCAGGATTTCGGTGAAAGATTATAATTAAAGACAATCATTCTAATGCTCCATGACCTCTCAAATGTGGATATTTTGTTAAGTGACTTCTTAAACCATTCAATAATATTGTTTTTGATTAATTTAAAAAAAATCATTTAAATATATTTTACATATATTGCTTTTTTTATGGATATATTGTCTTTAACAAGTGGTAAATATTGCCTCATGCATGATAATCAACATTGCATAGAATATTTGTAGATGGCATTTAAACATGAAGTTAAAAGAAATTCTTTGTTTTTTAAAATTTTATTTGGTAAATTATTTTATGAAACAAAAACATTTGATTTTTTCATTCTCAAGAAAGTGATAATAAAAATGAATGTGAATCTTTAAAATGGAATATTTGTAGTTGGCACTAAACATTTATATAGTTGAAGGAAATGCTTTCATCACTTTTTTTCCAAATTGTTTTTTATATTTTTTTACAATGTCTAAATTATTTTCATGAGACAAAAACTTTTTTTTTCCGTTCAGAAGAAAGTGATTAAAAAATGTAACTTACAAAGTCTTTAAAACATTACATTCTAAACTAAATTTTGTTTTGGATATAATGTTTTGCACAGATAATTTATCCATCTTAGACAAATGATAAACTCTACCATTTGGTGTTGGAGGGACATTAACAGTGCACAGAATATTCGTTAATTGTACAAAACATATCTTTAAAATCCTCTTTCCAGTAAAATGAATGTAATGGAAGAGCTGGGTGCATGAACTTAATCAGCAAGTCCTTATTTTCTGTATCAATTTCCAGGACCATGCTAATCCAAATTTTATTGTCACCATGCAACAAACTCATCTTAAAACAATAAATTTCACTGGTTTTTCTTCAACACAAGAGAAATCATATATTAGATCATAGTTTTCATCTTTGCTTCATTCATTGTTTCATGGCTATGACAAGTAGAATAAATTGATGAAAACTTTTTGTTCCTGGGACTGTATGTGCATTTTCAAATTTCATGGTGAGGTTCCTCCTTGCTTTCTCAACTTTCTCTTTTTCAACCAGAATGAATTTGATAACTTTCAATTGCAGATTTGCAATATTCAAACAGATTTTGTGGAAAGGATTTGTTTGGTAGTTGGTCTTGGGAGACCTTCTTTTGACACTAGACTTTTCACTGTCCTAACTATGCCATCACATGGTCGTTTACCATGACTTGTTGCAAGAAAATTCCATTTGACATAGTCCTAAATCTTTCTGATGGTTGCATGAATTGCTAAAAGTTCTTATAATTCTTGTATTGTGCTGTGCAACCATCATTAAAATACTCAATATTTTTTAGATTTGGCAAGGTAGCTTTGATTATGCCTATAATTGTTTTTCTGTATTATATAAACAAATGCTATATCATGTGAGTTGTCACTCGACATAATGCAGAAATGTTGATTTTTGCATTTCGTTTTCAAACTTAAAGTAGAGTACTACTAGATGTAAAGTACATTGTGAGGTACTTTAAGGAAAACTCTGGATCTCGTCTTTAACTACAAATTTGTAGTTCTTGGCAAAATCCCCTAGAAACAAAACTTTATCATTAATCAAATCTTTTCTTTTGCTTTAAGTACCTGGATTGTGATTTAGCCAACTAAGAATGAGGTGCTAATTTATTCAGTTGCAAAACAACTAAATCAATGTAAGTTTGACAGAATTCTTTTTGTGTTGTCAAAGTCGATCGGTCAGTTGTCCATTGGTAGAACCATTTATTTAGCATTATCAATATATCCTTCAATGGTGTCATAAAGAAATTTTTCAAGCTGCCTTGATGATTTAGGACAGTTTGGGCACCTATGGATCATACACTCTCTGCTACTGATATTAATGGCAGTATATTTCACGAGATCTTGATATGATACATTCAGTGATTCCAGTAATAATTTCATGTTTTTGTGGATAGTGTATACACGTACAGCATGTGTACCTGCACTACTAGCAAGGACACACCATTTTGGCTTTAGACTTTCGAAAACTCCAAAGATACTGTTGCATTCTGTTCCTTGAATGCTCTGAAGAATTTATTTAGGTTGCACAAGATGAGTCACTTCTGCTGATGAGTATTACATTTAATACTAATATAGTTTTTCCTGTCTGGCATCAACCGAGTATATTCATCATCTTGGTAAAATGCTTCCACTAGCAGGCAAAGACTTGACTCTTTTTTGTTCTAACGCGGCTAAAACATCTCTTTCCAAACCCAATTTGCAAGTATTATATACAATGTGTTCTGAAACACCAAACACATTCATGACTTTTTTGTGTAGCCAGTCGGCAAGTGTCAAGATTTGTATTTTCATTTTAGTTGATTCCACTGTCTTCACTTTTGCTACAAGAAGCTCTATCATTTTTTTTCAAAGCACTTCATTTTATCTAAAATCATATCATTCAATAACTCAGTGTCAACATTTAATGATCTGCCTACTTTTGTCTTTATACATTGCATTGCAGAAGAAATTTTTTTCTTACCTAAATGAGCTTTTCCAGAGTAATGAAGCCCTTTTGTTTTCAGTGGAAAAATGTCAATGGCAGAGAAACATTGATATTTCTCTGCTCTTTCCACAGTAAAATATTTGTATCAGGCTCTTTCATATCCTCATCTTTTTCGATATCAAAATTTTAAATTGAATTTTTAAAAATAAAGTAGTTTTCTTGAAATTTTTATTTTAGTTTTAATTGAAAGCTAAATGATTAAATTTGCTATTTTCAGTAAGCAAAATACTCTGGCGTATTTCAAACAAAAATTATTGATTGGAATCTAAAATTTTTCAATTTTTTGTCCATTTTTAAGCAATTGACATGTTTGTAAACAAAAGTTAATTCTCGTTTTTAAAAATCTTGCAAAAATAAAATAGACGTCTGTGACACATGAGTTTTGGAGAATTAGCAAATTTAATAAATTAATCTGATTTACACCAGTATTACTTATTCATATCATGAAATTTAGAATAAAACTATTTCTTAAATAGAGTTCAACTTTCTGACCTTTCCATCGTTGTGTTAACAGATGTGAGATAAGTGTATGGTGATCACAAGTGACATAATTGTACAATTTTTTTTTTTTTAGTTAAGGGAAGAAACTCTGAAACACATCTTTTAATTTACACATAGAAATTACCATACCAAAAAAAGTTCAAATACACAAAAAAAAACAAATCTTTGAAGTACTTTTTAAAATGTTTTTGAAAATTTATAAATTATTATAATTAAAAATAAATTAAAGAAATTCTTTTAAAATTTCATTATTAATTAAAAAAACTTTTTTTTTCCCAGACTATAATGTCCTTAGTTTATATTATCTATCAAGTTAAAAGCTTATCAAATTAAAAATGTCATAGTTCTATTACATTTTTTATTTTACTATTTGGAGCAGATTTTCAGAAATAAAAGCAAAATTTTTCCAAAGAATAAAGAATATTTACATCCCCTGATGAGTCCTGCGTTTAACTAATAAAACCAATTCATAGTCAACAAGGTCTGCTTGTGATGGTAACGGTCTGTATTTTATCCTTATCAAGTCCTGTTCTATAGGCAATAAAGCTCTACATCCATTGCATCCAACTGATCAACTGAAATTAATCTGACATGTTTCATCTGTTAACTCAGTACAAGTAGAACAATACATCTTTAACTGAAAAAAAGAACCTGTCTTACTAGTTCACACAGGATAATTGAAGTAAAAAATCCAGGTAGTTAGGAAAATGCCAGCTTTCTCCTTGGATTCTTGGATGGTAAGTGACTGTTTCAGGAATGGACAGACCAGTGCCAGTCCTGATCATAAGTCATTCAAAGTTCCCAGTTTGAACTGATTTCATCTTTATCACATGTATGACCTGGGTGCCACAGATCTTATCCCTACCAAGATAGTGGTTAGGGTTAGTTAAGGGACTAAATAAGAATGGAGAACCCTTTGATACAATTTTAAAATGTTACAAAGAATTTTTGTACCTTTTTAATAATTCTTATCAAATTTTTTTCAGGATGAAAAAAAATCATGTTCTTGTTTCATAAATTGATCGTTAAAATTTGCAAAAAAATATTAAAATAAGAATTGTACAGACTTTGTTTATTCATTTTTATTATCGCTTTTTCTGAATGAAAAAGAAAAAAACATGTTTTTGTTTCCTGAAAATAATTTATCAAAATAAAAATTGAAAAACAAAGATTTCAATTTCATGTTTAGTGCTATCTACAAATATTCTATGCACTGTTGATTATCATACATGAGGCAATGTTTACCACTTGTTAAAAGACAATCTATTCATAGAAAAAGCAATATCTGCAAGATGGTTTTATTAATTTAAAAAAAAAACAATCTTATTAAATAGTTTAAAAAGTCACTTAGCACAATATCAACATTTGAGAGGTCATGGAGCATTAGGATGATTGTCTTTTAAGTATAATCTTTCGCTGAAATCCTATATGTATGTAGAAAAAAAAGTCTCTAATCTTCTTAAGTAAACTTGAACCCCTCATTAAATTCTTTAGTCAACTTCAGCAGGTGTGAGGAAAAAGATATGAAAATTGAAGTGTCTGTATTTTCTACTGACTGAATGTATGCTACATAAGTGAAAAGTTGATTATTTTTGGAGTCATGCATCCAGGTGAGTAAAATAAAACTTTCTATCAGGTATAGGGTTAAAATACTTGGATATTTGGATTTTACAGTCCTTATTTCTCTTACATTTCAGAAATATTGGCTGTATGGAAGTATTTCTAAAAAAAATTTAAAAACACTAAGATTCTGCAATGCTGTGTGGCCTTAAAATAGAGACAAAATAAGAAAATCATAAAAAAAAATCAAATTGGTAAGGTCTAGCACAAAATGATTTGGCACACTTTCCTGATTCATGAAGGGAAACATTTGGGGCAAAATTTCAAGTAATTCGGTGTCAGTTGGTGCAGTTTTCAACTTTTTGCTTGTGTCTTGACATGGAATGACCCCATGGATACTTTTTGTAGCAAGTTCAGCATGGTATACTTTTGACATGATTTTTGCCCTAATGCCAAGTTGTGCTTGTCTTTTTTTATGTTGTATAAATATAGTGTGTGTGTGTGTGTGTGTGTGTGTGTGTTTTTTTCTCTGACACACTACTGAAAAAGTTGTGGTGTAATGGATATTGGCTCATGAGAAATCCCAAGTTTGAATTACATTTACTTAGATGCAAATACCTTTGGGAAAAGTATTAATCCAAATCTTCTTTTTCCAGCCATGGGTTAAATAGCAGGACAGATTAGGATCTGTTGCCTTGGTTGGCAAATATCTAACACAGAAATGGCAACCTACTGTAGGAAAATCTTCTGCCCAGTCAGTCATGGCTTGAAAGAGACATTGTCTATGTGGTATAGTGTATGGCACATGACTGACTGATAAAAATAGCTTTGTCTCTGTTCTATAAGTATAGGAAGAAGTTGCAAGGTATTAGCTGTTGAAATGGAAATTACATGAAAATTTGCCTGTTTTATATTTTTTCAGAGTAAAACTTTAGGCTGGTTTGACCAAAGAACTATTGATTCCATTGGAATTATCTTTCTTTCACTTTTTAAGAATACTTATATGGCATTACATTTATAATGATTTTTCACTTGGTTGATGCCTGCATCTTCGATTATACATTGTTAAAGTTGACTTTTGGTCTAATAATGCAAGATTAAAAAATTTTATGAACTTTGAATGTTCATAATCTTGTTACTTATTGAGTTACCAAGATTAGTTTGGAGCTACTATTTTTTTTTTTTTTTTTTTTAATAGTTTGTCAAGATCTCTATGCCTGTATTAAATGTTTTTAGTTAGGGATATTTATTAATACTGTATTTTCTTGCCCAGTATGTAATCTGGAAATGGAGATTGCAGCCTGTAACAAGTTGAATCAATAAACCTATGAGAATGGTAAGAGGAAGTAAGATAATTGTATACATAATAATTAAAATTCAACAAAAATAATTATTGGAATGGATCCATTAATAGAATCCATTTGTCTTGATTTGGTTGCTACTAGTGTATTTACGTTGTCTTTTTTTTTCTTAATCTCTTTCACATACACTCACAAAATAAATCTCTCTCTCTCTCTCTCTCTCTATATATATATATATATATATATATATATATATAGAAAGAACAGTTTTATCATGCTTTAATATGGACATGACCATGAAATTACAACAACAACAAAAAAAAAATTCCATAGTGGATAATTTTCACTTTCTAATGAATGCTAAGCATAACTGTCAACCATTACATTTGAAGCAAAAAGAAAAAATACAGTAATTTTTATCAACACAGATTTGTGCTTATTTTTTGTTACTACAACTTACACCACTGAAGATGTTCTCGGAAGGAGATTGAAAGTATATGGGAACATTGAAAAATGGACAATAAAATCAACTGTAGAAGTTCCAGCGCATTTCTTACATCTTTCAGTTATAATATATGAGAGATTATCTGTGAATACTAACAAATTTTATTAAAAATAAGCAGACATAATGTTTGCATTTTATTTAATCTGACATGCCTAAAAGAATTTGCTGCCTCTATACACAAATTTTATACACACACACACACACACACACACACACACACACATATTTTGTATTTAGGCAGCAATCTTTTATGCACAAGTTTCATTAAAATATGATAGAAGGGATTAATGGTTAAGTTTTTTTTACATAATTTTTCATATGATCTCATGATTTTTATTCTTTTCAGAACATAAATTATATAAATATTGTCCAAATGTTTTCTGAGCACTTTTGGCTGTACTTTTAACCATTGAGGATAGATTTTATTTTATGTGTGACTGAATATGTGTAGTGCTTATGTATGTGTATAGTCATGTTTGTTTTATATTCTGAATATTGTAAGCACATTGTTGATGTTAAAAATGTTGGATTTTTCTTTTTTTATTAATGCTTCCATTATTTTTAGTCTTTTTGTGAATATGATATTTGTGTTATCAACAAGTATATTATGGATAGTTTGGTAGGTCTCAAGTGTGTTTAAATGAGATCAGATTGAACATTGGTTTGAGAGGTGCAAAGTTATTCTCATCAACTGCATGGTGGTGTGTCCACTGTAATTATTTACAGATCTGGACTGATCAAAAACACAATTCTTCAAAAGACTTGTAAATTTGTAAATGATATTAGTTTGCTGTAGTTAAGTTTTAATTTTTGTGTTATAGATAATTTTTTTTTTTTATATAATGTTTCAAAGTGAAGATCTGTCCTGTTTATAATTGTTATGCATTTAATTCTTGAAGAAAATATTAATGTTGTTATTTTCCATGTGTTGATGTTGCTATTAGTCACATTTGAAAGGAAGCCATTGTTCATGAGGGTTTGTTTAAAGTTATGAAGTTCTTTGAAGAAAAGATGGTGAGAAGATTAATTTTCGTATGTTCTCATAAAGAAGTTTTTAATAAGTGATTTTTTTTTTTTTTTTTTTAAATTTTATTTTATTTTTTTTTACATTTAAGATAAAAAAAAAAAGGTGACAAGAATTTTTACCAGTGCCTTTTTTTTTTAATTTTTATTTATTTATATTTTTATATATATATATAGTCAAGTAGTGAAGGTATTATTATGAGACTCCACATGAACAGCCAAAAATGTTTTTCTTGCTAAGCTCATATGTGAAATTGAGGACAGAATTTTTTTTTCCAAAATATAGTTTTAAGATTATCGATTTCGTTTTTGAAAGTATCATCTACATAGCGGATATATATTTTTGGTATGGTAACTTCTTGAAAAAATCATGTTTTCTACATGGAACATATAAGTTAGTTATAGAAGCACAGACCGAAGGAGTTTCCCAGGCTTACTCTGTTAGTTTGTGTCTAAATATTACCGTTATGGTTGCAGAAGGGGGGGAAAAAGTGTCGGCAAGTAAGTTTATTTTAGAGTATTAGAATTGGTAATTGGTGATGGGATTAATTTGTTTATTTATGTATTACATTGGACACACAACTGTGCAGTTGATGAAAAGATTAACTTTGCACCTCGCAGACCAGAATTTAATTTAATATCATTTAAACACACAAGGGAACTTACAAAACTCTCAATATAACATACTTGTTGATAATGCAAATATCATATCATCATCCACATGCAAAAGCTAAAATTAATAGAAGCATGATTAATAATAAAAAAAACCCAACACTTAAAATCAATTATGAACACAGCAACAATGTGCTTATTGTGTCTGAAATATAAAACAAAGCTTTACATGCATACATAACATTACACATATTCAGTAAAATAAGATCTATCCTCAATAATGGTTAAAAGTGTAGCCGAAAGCGCTTAGAAAAACATTTTGACAATTGTTATATAATTTCTGTTCTGAAAAGAAAAATTACATTAAAAAAAAAAAGCTTAACCATGATACCATGTATATCATTTTTACTGAAACATATATGTTTTAATTGTATTATATATCTTTTTGTATTTAACAAAATATGTTCTCTTTTTTGCAAATTACTCTAATTTTTGTATTAAATATATTTTTCTCACTTGATCTCTCTTCTTTTTCTACTTCTTTGTATTTTTCCATGATTTCAAAGTTCTTTCAACTGGCATTGGGCTTAGTAAGGCTGCCACTCAGTTGTCATTGATTTGAAAATTGAATGGCTGGCATCTTGAATTCAGATTTTATAACTATCAGCTATCATTAGTATTTAAAGAGTTTGATTAAAAATATAAAAAGGTCACTTATCAGATCAATATTAAAGATAATTGGTTCATATTGGCATAAATTATTATTTTTAATTTTTATTACTTTCATTTTTATTTCAATATGCACTTGATTGGAGAACTCGAGTTTTAATTATGTGCTAGTATTCTGTGTAAATAAAAACTTTCATTTCCAGACATGTATGCAAAATTGCATGCTTCCTGGCTTTACATGTTTTGGGTAAATCTCTCAATCATGACTCACAAAATATAAACTGTTAGCATCTGTTAAGGAATCTGGATGTTTGACTATTTGGCTAACAAAAACACAATTTGCTGAAATTGTAAATCTGTATAATAGAATACATCTCAATGTAGCCGATATGGTGCATTGTAGCCAGAAAATGTTAACTTAAAAAATGCTTTAAAGCTAATAATAATCCAGGTGATATGTGGGCTAAGTTCCCCTCAACTACGTGGAAAAAAGAATTTTATTCAGAGTAATAACCTTAAATATCAATTTTAGTGCACTATCCTACACTTATTTTCACCTGAGTTTTAAAAAAAAAAAAAAGGCTAGATAATACACAAGAGTCAAAGTGGTCTGTTATGGAGAAAATTCAATAATAATTCCTCTCACATTGTCATGATATTCTCCCCAGGGAGGGAGCATTATGTTGTCTAATATAGTTTTGAAAAATTCTTAATAATTTGAACATTGATTTGTATGTACATGTGAAAAAACTAAATCTAGTTCACAAGGCATAACAAATACTATGGTACATTATGTAAATTCTAGAAAAAAATTAACCACCTCATACTTTTCAAAGTTCATATTTTTATTTTTTGAGGGGAGATGCAATAAAAGAAAGGTTTATTAATGTCAACTAATTGTTCTTTTCTTGATAATTAAAATATCAGGTTATTGCACCTGTTATAAAAATTAACCAAAATCTTTACTCTTATGACACCCTCTCTTATTTATAAATATTGATTTCAGTATTATTGTGATGTTGTTCGTAAACTTATACTGCATCGAGTTCAAAATCTTGTTTAGACATTTAAAAATAATTTTAAAGTTGGGTAACTTTACTATTTTCGAAATTAATTGTGATCATATTAGTGAAACTGTCTCTTGCTAAATTTATAATGCAGCAAATCAACACCTGTATATTAGGAGCTTGAATAAGTTATCGCTGTTTTATGGCAGATGGCGTTCTCACAGCTGCGTACATGTAATTTCAGATAATAATACATCTATAAGGAAGTACTATACGCAAGCTTCAAATTCAGTGTATGTCATTTTGCTGAAGTGTAAACAACTTTGTTCTTCATAGCGTTAAACAAGTCAGATTTTGTGCCAAAGAAAATGTACTTGTAGGAAATTTTACTGCACAAAAATCTGCAACTGAAGCACACAGTTCTCGTTGAGACTTATGGCAGCCATGCTCTGTCAGAAACAACATGCAGAGATTGGTTTAGATGCTTTAAAAATAATGATTTTGATGATGTTGAAGATAAAGAACACTCTGACATACCGAAAAGTTTGAAGTAAAAAATTGGAGGCATTACTTTATGAAGACTCATGTCAGGTGCAAGCTGAACTTCCAGAAACATTAGGAGTTGATCACACAAGTTTAAAAATATTTGAAAGCATTAGGAATGATTCAAAAGCAAGGACATTGGGTGCTGTACACGTTGAAGTTGAGAGATGTTGAACAGTGTCTTTCTTATCACGTGTGAATAGCTGCTTCAAGGCAGAAAAGAAAATTTTTTTTTTCTTTTTTTTTTTTTGGATATCATGACCGGTGATGAAAAGTGGATCCACTACAATAACCCTAAGTGTAAAAGATTGTGGGTAAGCTTGGCCATGCATCAATATAAGTAGTAAAGCTGAATGTCCATGGTACAAAACTTTTGTTCTGCATTTGGTGGGATCAGCTGGGTGTAGTTTAGTCTAAACTATCGCCCGGTTCACACTCCACCCACGTCTATTGAACAGGTGAAGAGGCTTATCCCTTGTTTCCTGTTCAGGTTGTGGTTTCCAGTTTTTCTCTTCAAACTTTTCACTCTTTTTTTTTTTTTTTTTTTTTTATAAACAATTGGAGTAGATAGTCTAAACTATTGCCAGGTTCACACTCCACCCACGTCTATTGAACGGGTGAAGAGGCTCATCCCTTGTTTCCTGTTTAGGTTATGGTTTCCGGTTTTTCTCTTTTCCAATCTTTTCACTCTTACATAGTCCCCTGCGTATCAGTGGTGATAGGATTAAAAACAAAAAAATCTGCTCAAACCAACTAAAACCATCATGGAGATTACTTTCAACCACAAGTGATGCATTTGAGCTGAGTATTAGAGAAAAAAAAAAAACGTCTACTATACAAGTGAACGTGAGTCATTTTGCAACTTGACAACACTAAGCAACATGTTACAAAATGAGTGAAAACCTACTTGGAAACACCTTAATGGAAAATCCTACCCTACCCACTGTATTTTCCAGACATTACCTGTCCGATTATAACTTGTTTCAATTGATGACATGTGTCCTGGCTGAGCAGCACTTTCATTCTTATGAAGGTGCCAAAAAATGGGTCGACTTGTAGTTTTCTTTAAAAGGTGTGCTGTTTTTCCAACATGGAATACAAATTCTGACAGAAAGATGGGAAAGAGTAATGGTTATTGATGGACAATACTTTCAGGGACTTTTTTTTTTTGTGCTAATATTTGTAAATAAAACATTTCTTTTCATGAAAAATCAAGTTAAAACTTGCTCAAGGTCCTAATAATTTCTAACTAGAATTAAAAATGAACAGTAAATAAAATGGATTACTCTTACAAAAACCTTATTTTTGAAACAAATTGAACACTTGCTAAGTATTGAAAATTACTTTTTCTGAAAGTATTGAGTACATTTATTTGTTGTTACAAATATTTTATATCCTTGTACTTTGACAAGTTTTAAATAGTTTTGCAGTCTGCTTCATAATATTGCATGTATTTGGGGTATATATAAAATTTTAAATACTTCTTTCGTAATCTGCTTTTTGCTGCATAAGCATTTTCATTTCTAAAATGAACACTGTACAATAATTCTGTACAAAAACAATTGAAATTGAAAGCAATTAGATTGCTAATGGAGAGTAACTAGTTAGAAACACTCCATCATGGCAGATAACTGAAATCTCTGATTACAGGGCATAAATTTTGTAACTGTAATTATCAATAGCAAGCAACTGCTTATAAATTGATGGAGTGTGTGTGTGTTAGAGCTATATGCCTTTTTGTTGATATAGCATAAACTATGATTCATGGTTCTTTATAACAAAGTTCAGTGTTTATGAAAGTTGCTTTAAAAGAAGCTTGATTTGACAAATATATTTTTTTTAATTGTCATCATTGCTTTAGTTGAATAAAGTGTAGCAACCAGCTTTATTAATTTTATACTTAAATTTGTGTTAAACTGTGACCTTGATATTTATTTTATTTATTTTACACTACTGATGTAATAATTGTCCTTATTCTTTAAAGATAGGGATTTTCAAAGTACAAGGGTAATTGCTATCATGTAGTTTCTTTTTTTTTTTTTCATTTTTTTTTTAATGACGCCAATGAGTTTTAATCACTTCAATGAGTTTTGCATTGAACACTATCTATAAAGGCTTTATTTTTTGAAAGCTGTGATATACTGATATGTAACTCTCAATGCAGGTACAAACTAAATGTGGTTGTTGTCAGTGGCATGCAGAGGTTTGGTGATATCCAGGGTCAACTGCTTGATTGTATGTCCCTAAGATTCAAGTAAGGGGGTTTCTACATGGCCTCCTATTTAGAAATGTGAGAAAGAAAGGAATTATACATATGTAAAAACAGATGAAACATGAAATGAACACTTTATTTAAATTAAATATAAACTAAATTTTTAATTTACTATTTGATTGGATGCTCTCTTGATGTGGATGTCGGAGGAGGGGGTCATTGCATTTTCCTTCTGCAGGCTATAAGCTGTTGTAAACTTAGAGGAAACTACATAGCTATGCTTCTGTATTTTGTGTGTGTTTTTATATATATATATATATATATATAAAAAGTGTATGGAGGCAGCAAATAATTTTCTAAACATATACTGTTAAATATAAGACATTCATTGTCTCTTATATTTAACAGTATATGTTTAGAAAAAAAAAAATATATATCTAGGCTAAAGAAGACCGAATGTTTTACAATTTTGAATTTCCTGGCATTTATTTTTTTATAAACAGTGCTCATACAAGAAATATTGTAGAGCATAATCATAATTTAATTCATAATTATGTATAGTCATCTGCAGACAGATCTGTTTCGCTGTATCACAGCTCATCAGTACGGTTAGACTCCAGTTGCTTTTAACCCAGGATTGAAACCCGACCGAACTGGCATCAGTCAGTGATTCTACCTCTGGGCTATGGGCGCTCGGTAGAAGAAGGCAGACTTTTTAGCGCATATATTATCATTATACGCGCCCAATAGCCAGAGTGCTCTAACTCATTATCGAATGAATGATGCGTACATGCCAGAGTAGCTACTGTTTTTTTTTTAAAGTCTCCCATTCTTCCAGGGTGTGAGAGTGTAAATAGTCATCCGCAGACAGATCTGTTTCACTGTATCACAGCTCATCAGTACAGTTAGACTCAGATTGCTTTCAACCCAGGATTGAAAATAATTGATTGGTATAGTCATTTGATATTTGAACTCAGAAATTATGAAAGCTTTACTGCTTGCTTTTTAACTTAAAACCTGTATCATTTATTTTCAGCATCCTTAGCAGATGAACTATGGCTCTTGTTCTAATTTTAGTTTCTCTTTCTCTTCAGTGGTTGATGTAAATTTTAATGAAGTATTTTAAATTCAAAAGAAAAGAACTTTTTTATATATTGTGTGCCTATTGAAACCAACTTGTCTTACTGGCCATTGCATTTGAGTTTAATTTTCATTTGGTATCACACAATGGTGGCCTTAATGCCAGCCTAAGTGAAAACTAGACTTCATTTAAGATGTACACTTTGAAGATTTTTTTTAATATATATATATTCCTGTTTATTTCTTTCACATGAAGAATTGATTTTATTTATCATCTGTTCTTATTAATTTGCAGGTAAAAATCTTTACAACAATGAACATGTTGCAATTAAGTTGGTGAGTAAACATTTATTTTACATACTTTCAAAAAGATTTTCAAAATTTCAGTAATAGAATTTTAGTAATATTCCATATCATCTTCAAAAAAATTATTGCAGAAAAAAAAAAACAATATACCCAAAAACAGGGAGTTAAAAAGATTTTGCTCTACACTTTATCTGTTAATACATTTTATGAAACTAATTATTTTATTTAGAATCTTGACATAATCCTCTCCAGTTATTAGATATTGTTTTTTTGTTTTTTTTGTTTTTTCCTGAACACAAATACATTTGAAAATTTAGGAACTGTTATAAATAAAAGTACACTGTTCTTTGATATTTGACTTCTGAAGAGATTATACAATAAATTGGAACAGTTGGTTATGGTAGTTGTTTTATATTTGGAAGTTTGAGAGAGAAAAACTGAATTGAAGTTTTCCCTCATGACTAAATCACATTTAAATCACATTTTAAAATTTCTCTTTGTGTGTGTGTGCGTGATGCTTCTGAGTGATATTCATAATGTGAATTTGTTGCAAATTCTATTTCTATTGAAGTAGAATATGATCAGAGGAACTATACCTCTTCACGTGCCGAAGAAGCAAACTGTTGATTGAATTGATACTTCTGATGTGAAAGCACAATGTAGATTATCCATTCATTGTCTTGTCTATTCTTTTAGTTTTTTTCAGTATATTTATTTATTTTTTTAAACTAGTTGGAACATTAAGCTTAAATGCAAGAGATGATTGTCAAGTTTGAGTGGATAAATTCTTGACAGTTCCTAAATGTGGCATTTTGAAAGCTGATATCTGAAAACCATGTAAAATAAATATTGCTGGCAATAGTTTTCAAATGTTTAAAACAAGTTTTTTTTTTTCTTAGTCACAATTCATAGCAATATTGTATTTTTTTTCTCCAAGAGATATATGTAATTTTTTTTCCAAAACTTTCATTTGTTGAAATTGTCATCTGAATAATTTGTTGGTAATAAAGCAATTTTAAAATCTTTTTCTTAAATAGCAAAATTGTTAGTACTGAAAGAAAAACTTTGGTTCAAAATATCTAGTTATACTCTCTCTCTCTTTTTTCTTTTCTTTTTATGCAGTAATCTTTTATCATCTGTAGTGTCTACTTTGTGTTACAAAATTGTTAGTTATTTCAGTTAGTTTAAGTAATAATCATAAAACTCTTGAATTCCAGTAACTAAGTCATTTATTCAGGAGAATTAGATTAAGCTTTTTTGAATATGAATCTTCTTATTCTATTTGCTATGTCATTCTTGTTGTTTGATGAAATATGAAGCATTTAGATGAGTAATATGTTACTGTTGCATATAATATTTTGGGTTTTTAGTTGGGGGATTGTAATATTTGTGTTTTCTCCACAATGTAATCCCCGTGCATAAATGTGAATTTTAATCACCTATATTTTCACAAATTTATGGTTATTGTTTTTATCTTTGGTATTAGTGATTAAAAAAATCTTAAAAACTAATTCTCTTGTGGTGTCCCTTTATTGAATTATTATTATATGGCTTTGTGAAGTTTAAAATGAAATAATACTGGGTCTATGTAATTCTAGGGATAATTCACATATATGAACCACATGGTATACATTAGCCAATGTTTTTCATAAACCCTGAAAATTTACTTGCATTTTCAGTTCATTATCATTCATTGCTTAAGTGTTTTTTTCTCTTTTTTTTTTCCTATAAAAATGATCATTTAAATACCATATCAATTTTGAAAGTTTGGATGAAATTGAACGAAATGGTTGCTAACTCTTTGTATGCAAACTAGTTTGAGGAAGAATACACGTCATGTGCATATGTCTTTTGAATAGCACAATAAATTTTGTGAAGGTCAAGATATGTAAGGTGATAAGATTTGTATTTAAAAAATTAACTCTTTATCAGGTTTTTTTTAATCATGGAGACTTTCTGTAATCATTCTGTCGTTAATCATTTCAAGTTGGTTATTAAATCCTTTCATTTGCCGTCTTGTTTGGTTTTACTAATTAAATTCAAGTTAATGCATTGCTCATTTATTTTTTTTTTGTACTATGTTTGGAAATGTGCACTTCAGGTGATGCATAATAGCAAAAGTTGAAGATGCAAGCAAATTAAAACTTTCAGTGTTGGCCAATGTCATGGCTTACACATGGTTTAACTGATATAAGCCCAGTTTCATTAATTAGTAGCCAAACTCATATACTTGTTCATAATTTATTATAGACTGAATCTCTTATTAATGAAAATATCTGATAATATTTATAATAAATTGACTCTCTCCGATCTTGTTTATTTGTAATCCTTTCTATCCAGATCATTCAATGAATTCTCTGCGTTCTTTAAATTTATTTTAGTGTGAAAAGTTTATTATTATAATTTGATTTCTATTGTCTATATTACTCCTACCCTCAATTTTTCTGTGTGCCTGTAATTGTGGCCTTTGTCATTTCATTTGTTGTAGTTTATCTCGGTAGCCAAAATTAGGTACATATAAATTATAATAGATTTTTATTTTTAAACTCTAAGTATACTTTGTAATGGATGTGTGTTGTGGTGCAGTCGATATTGGCTCGGAACGAGAAATATTGAAGAGCTGAGTTCGAATTCCAGTTGAATTCCTTGCATTCACTTATGCACAAATACCCTTGGGAAAGATATTAATCTATCTCTTCTCTCCAGTTATGGGTTAAATAATAGAACAGATTGAGTTCTATAGCCTTGGCTGGCAACCAGTCTACTGCAGAAAGCAATGGCAACCTACTGTGGGATAATCTTTTGCCCAGTCAGTCATGTCTCTTTTTCGAGGCATGATCGCCCAAGCATGTATCATGTATAGCACTTAACTGGCTGACTGATACTTCATAAAAAGATGAATTCAAACTTAATTTATACTCTGTCAAAAATCATGAAACTTTTTTAACTATGGCCCTCAATTAAAGTTACATTTTTATTTTTAGTATTGTTTTTTCCTAAATAAAAAAAAAAAAATTGCCCGGTTCACACTCCACCCACGTCTATTGTTCCCTGGTTAGGATGTGGTTTCCGGCTTTCTCTTTTCCAATCGTTTTACTCTTACATAGCCCCCTGTGCATCAGTGGCATTACCGCCTTGCTCGGGGTGATATGATTTAAAAAAAAAAAAAAAAAAAAACTAGAAAAACTAAAAAAGTCTATTTATATAGTTTTACTGAAATTTTACAATGATCTTTTTATATGAATAAAATATTTATTTATTATATAGAAATAGAGGAAAACTGGTTTTGCAAAATTTCATTATCCCTATTAAAATTATGAAACTTGAATCCTTGAGAGTCCAATGTATTTAAACTCTTGTTTCTTATGTTGCGTTTATCATAAAGGTGGTGAATGAAACTTAATCATTTCTATTTTCCCATTACACATGTGGAAATGTCTGTCTATATGTACTCCATACTGTGAAGGGATATCTCTCTTAGAAAGAAACCTTTCTGCAGTGGATATATCCAGTTTTATGGTGTTTTTATTTTTTTGCAGTAGTTTATATTTGGGGTCATCACATTTTTTATTTAACTGGGATGCTTTATTCCAAACCATAGCGTTTGATCATCTGAACCTAATTTCTATCTTATTTGAGGTTGGTAAGTTTTATATCATCAGCTATGACACTTCAAAAATGTTGTTTGAGCTTCTATTTGGTTAGAAGAAAACATCTTTTGACCAGTTCTTTAAGGAAATCTCTTTACAGAGATTTGTTAGCTGTGATAGTAGATGATAGCAACTTTTGAAATCATTGTTTTACACATGTGATTGTAAGAGTATATGACTTTTGTTCAGAATAAGTAAAATATTTCTTAGATCAATATTTAACAAATGCCAAATAATAACAATGATGATGATATGATAATGAAAAGAGGACCCTTATTCTAGTTGTGAATTTCAGGCCAAAGTAGATGATACTGAGAATTCTGGTTTGAAAGCACAAACACTTTCCTATTGATACATTAGATATAAAAAGAGCTTGTTTGGTTAGAAAATTAAATAGTGGTTGGTGTGTGTGTGTGTTGGTGTGTGTATATCGCACTATATATATATATATATATATACACATACACAGCTGAACTAACTGTTGTGTTCTTCCAAGCAGAAATTGAGGGCCAACAGTTCTAATTAAGACTGTTGTTGCTGGTTAAGGCATTATCAGGCATCTTGAAGAAGTTTCAAATATTAAAACCAGATTTAATTTTTTCTTTCATTTGTATAATCTCCTTACTAACACTATCACTGATTTAATACATAACATTTTATAGTATATTTATTTATTCAATCTTACTCTCTTGAAGGGTAGTATTATGTCAAAGGTAAAAGTAATCTTTTTATTTAGTCTTTGTAAAAACTTGAATTTTCCGTTTTAAGAGTAATATTTATTGCAAAGTTTTAACATTTAAAAAAGAAAAAATTAAGCTATTGATTCAAGTTTTTATCCTTTCACCTTTATTGAAAATTGCATAAGAGTTCATTCTTTGATACTACATCTGAGGTTGTGCACTATTTAAAATGTTAAGCTCATACAATGGTTTGGACATAACTGAGAAAGTAACTTTGATTATTATTATTTTTTTTTAATTTTATTTTTCCTGTTCTATTGAATATTTTAACAATTGAAACTAATATCTAAACTATTTCAACTGCAACTTTTAAGTTCTTATTTAGAGAAACTCATTTCAAATAAGTTGTCTACATTTACTTGTGTGATATGATTTAACTTTTTGATCATCCAATGTTTGAGATACAAAACTTACATATCTTGTAATATTGTGCAATATTTTAACTTCATGGAATACATTATTTTACTATAAAAATGTTTTTACACTATCTACATTATTCGGACTATTGTCCTCATGTTTGTTGCCATTTGTATAGTGTTTCAGCTGTTGTACGCTCTAGCCATCATCAGGTGCTAGGAATTTTTAACCAAACCCTTTATTACAATCACTGAGGTACATCATTCTTATTTCTTGTATGAAGCATGAATTATCTCCCTCTAACCAGACTCTCTAAGTTACTTGTTCACCACTACTGTAGCCTGGTAGTGAACTCACAGCTCTTTGGGTCAAGTCACTGGAACAAACCAACATCTATATCCACTTTAAGAACAAGAACAACTGAATTTATGGGACTTATAAATCTAATGTTCAGTATATATCAGTAACCATTTTTTTACCAGAGTTCATATGGCAATTTTTTTATTGCAATGGTTTTCTCTAGTATTTTTACCAGAGCTCATATTGCAATTTTTGACACTAATGATTTTCTTTCGCACTCCATATTACTGGTTCCTATATTGAATTCATCTCTATGCTTGGTTGGCTTAGATTTTTGTAGCCTAGAATATGCACTGGTTCTTTAAGTTTATGTAGTTTCCAGTAGCTCCAGTTTCTCCGATAATCCTTCACATAGGGTAGACAGATTGAGGTTGTTTTCTGAGAGTTGTTATCCTCATGAACCCTCATGTCACTCTTTTTTTCATAGTTAACTATATGGATGATCTTATTGAGTTCACATGGTCTGGACATCCTCCTGGTGTGGCCAGTGTATGAAGGTGTCATCAACGTATCTCAACCATAGTTGGCTTTGGAGCTGTGGATTCTAATGCCATCTCTTCAAAGTATTCCATGTATATGTTAGCCAGTGATAGTGATAAGAGCAAGCCTATTGCTAAGCCTTTATCCTGCTGATATATATATATATATATATATATATATATAAAATCTGGTCCTAATCTAAAGTGTTGTTTGTGTGCACAGAGTTAGCATCTCCATCTAGATAACCTTATAGAGACGGCTGAGATACGTTGATGACACCTTCATACTCTGGCTACACCAGGAAAAGACTTAGATGCTCTGGGACCATGTGAACTCGATATAATCATCCATACAGTTAACTATGGAAAAAGAGTGACAGTAAACTGGCATTCCTAGATGTGCTAATATCTCGAACAGAGGTGGGGTTCAAGACATCCATATTCTGCAGGCCATCATTCATTGGATAATGCCTCAACTTCAACTCCCATCATCCATACAATATAAAGAAAGGGAACATCTGCTGCCTGCAAAAGTCATAAGTGGTGACCCAGAGACATATAAACAGGCAATGGTCAGTATAAGCAGTACCTTACAACATAACAACTATCCAGGATACATGACAACAGCTCCAATGAATGTGAAAGGGAGGGTTCATGAGGATAACAACTCTTGGAAAACAGCTTCGGTCTGTCTACCCTATGTGAAGGGGTTATCAGAGAAAATACAAAGGATCTGTGGTCCATATAACATAAAGATGATCTTCAAAAATGGTTCTACACTTCGCAAGTATCTCTCATGAGTAAAACCCCCAACAGAGGAGGATAGGACCAAGAATTGTGTGTACGCCATTCCATGTAGCTGTGGAAAGAAATATAAAGGAGAAACAAGCCACCCCCTTAAGGTAAGGCTACAAAAACATCACAAGACCATGACCTGAGGAAGATAGAAAAATCAGGCGTAGCAGACCACATATGGAAGAAGAAAGAATCACCGCCCCCTATGGGATGAAGTTGAAATGATACATAGAGAACACCACTGAAAACTATGAAAAGCACATATTCTAGGCTACAAAAATCTAAGCCAACCAAGCATAGAGATGAATTCAATATGGGAACCAGTAATACGGAATGCCAGAGAAAATCATTAGTGTCAAAAATTGCAATATGAGCTCTGATAAAAATACTAGAGAAAACCATTGCAATAAAAAAAAATTGCAATATGAACTCTGGTAAAAAATGGTTCCTGAACATTAGATTTATAAGTCCCATGAATTCAGTTGTTCTTGTTCTTAAGGACACATGGCCTAGTAGATATAGATGTTGGTTAGTTCCAGTGACTTGACCCAAAAAGTTGTGAGTTCAATACTTAGAAAGTTTAGTTAGAGGGAGATAACTCAAGCCTGAAAGAATTCTTTGCACAAGGAATGAGAATGATGTACTCCAGTAATCGTAAATTCCTAGCATCTGAAGAAGGCCGGAGTGTACAATGGCCGAAACATCATACAAATAGCAACAAAGATGTAAATAGTGTAAATACTACCTCATCTCAGAAATATAGACAAAAATGTTTTTATTCTGTATGTTGCTTTTTCTTGTCAGATTTGATCAAAATTTAGTTTTTGGAAAATGGTTGAGCTACTTTTAAAAATATTTTTTAATTTTAAAGGATTTTTTACTTTTGATCAGTTTGTGACTGAAATTTCAAAGTTTCTACATGGTTTTGAAAAATTCACTATTATGGATGAGTTTACCTTCTGGGTTCCTCTATTTGAGATGATTTTTATGCCAATACTAAAAAGTCCTACAAATATGTGGGTAGCTGTCAACATGATCATTCTAATTATTTATGTTGGCATTTGTTTAGTTTGTAATTTAATTTTTAAAACTGATTATATATTTCTAATGGAAATTTATAATATTTCAAATGTACATATTTATTAGAACATTTGTACTGTGGTCAAGTTCATTGCTTCTTCTTCTATGTGTCTTGTCCCTTCTGGATAGGGGGTGAGATGTGGATTTAATTGATATTCATTGGCTGAGTAGGATTGCAAATGTGTGAATACTAAACTGTTTTTGGTCTCTGCTGCTCCACTTCCTCAAGTCTGGCTAAACATCAAAATTAAAAGAAAAATTATTTCTTTATCTGATCCAATTTTCCAGTATTCCCTTATAGAACTGTTATTTTTCTTTGAATTGAAACCTTCAGATGTGCATTTCAATTGATTCTCTCTTTTGGTATTTAGTAAAATTTAGAACGCAGCAGCAAGAAGTTTTTTTCTCCCCTTTTCTCTTTTTTTCACCCACAAGTAAAGTGATAACACCACTAAGATACAAATGTGAAAAAAAAAAACTGAGGAAAAAGGACAATAAAAGAATAGGATTCAAGAAGACAATGGAAGGTTGTGACTGATGTTGCATTTGAATTTTTGAATAACATAGTTGATAGGAAAGTAAAAAGCTGGAATAGTTCCACAAGTGAATTATGCAAGAAGGAGAAATTGTTAACATGTATCTTAATTACATTTTGCAATTTTAACAGTAAAATAATGTGAATATAATACTGTGTTTATTTAGTAAAGTCAACGTACCAATCATTACAAAAAAAAAAAAAATGATAGCATCAGCCGTTAAAAAGTAGTCATTTTTTCCTATTTTACTGTTCATTATTATTATTATTATTTATTATTATTATTAAATATCTTTTATCCTGCTCTTTCTATTGCCCAACAATTTTAAGGAAATATTTTTTACTATGTGTTGTGGAGCAGTAGATATTGGTTCTGAATGAGAAATCAGGGAGCTGAATTTGAATTTGTTGCATTCACTTGCACACAAATACCTTTTATAAAAGGTATTAATCCATCGTTTCTTTTTCTAGCTAGGGTCAAATAACAAGACAGATTGGGTTCTGTAGCCTTGGTTGCCAACCAGTCTATCACAAAGTAGTGACAACCTATTGTGGGAAAATCTTCTGCTCAGTCAGTCTTCTCTTTCGAGACATGATTGCCCAAACATATATCATGTATGACACTTATTGACTGATTCTTTTACTATTGCTTGTCATATAATTTGAATTTTGAATACATTTTTGTTGAAATCTTTGCTGTTCTCCGCAAGAAGTTTTTGTGCAATTTTACCCTTGACTTGCACCCGATATTTTTCCTTTTGTTCCATTTTGGATATTTGACTTTAATCCACTATTTATATAATTTTATTATGTGACTGAGATATGTATATGCTTATTCTTAGTTGTACGAGTTGAAGATTTTTATACTCCTGAAAACTTAGTAAAATGTATAGTCTTATTGGTCTGTAATAGCAAAACACTGTTGATGCTTACTTCTCAGATATCTAAATAAGGGTTACTAGAATATTAGACTGAATTTATAAGACAGTACCAGATAGTTAATATATTCACATAATTAATAAATTGATTTAATCTTTATAAGTTTTTGTCAGATTTGTGTATATGAAAGAACTTGTTTTAAGGCATTCTTGTAATAATGGCCAAGTTTTGATTTTATTTATATATTTATTTATTTTTTTAAGACTTTATGCGGAATTATAAATATATTTATTATCAGGATAATATTTTACAAATATTTCTAATGTTGGAATTTTGTTCAAGTTGAATAGTTATTATTGGAAAACTTCAAAGGAAATGAAAGGAATTGACTACAAATTTTATTGGTGAATTCCTATAATAATAAGTATAAAATTGTCTCCTGTTTATAAGATCTTAAATAAAAGCAATCTTTGTAGCTTACAAATATTATTAAAGTATTTTTGAAATTCTATAAAGAACACAATATTTGAATTGAAATTAGCGAATGACTGGATGAGAATTAGAATGTAAAAACCTTTCTGCTATCAGTAAAGAACAAAACTAAATACTGTTTTTGTATGAAACTTTGTATCATTTAAAGATTTAATTTTTGACCAGCTTTGTTATCTTATTCTTTTAAAGTTAATAACCTGCTTTGATGTTAATTAGAAGGAAGTCATGTCATTAATTTATTTATTTATTTTTTTTAATTAAAATGTGTTCAACTCAGAAATTAAGATTTACATGATATCCTGTTTTCTAAACTGTATGCCATTAATATTTAGCTCTTAGCATCTACTTTTAGCCTTAATTGTAATGTCTACCCACCACTTTCCCCAAAAGCGCTTATTCTGGATCACTCATTTCCTGGGTTTTAAATGAGCCCAAGTCCCAATTACTACTTTTGATAATGGGTGTATACAAGAAAGTAGCATCACTGACAATCCCCATCCCCATTATCACTGGCCATTCCCATGTTTTCTGTTCCATATCTCATTCATACTTAGCCCATATTTGGTGTCAGTGTATGAGGACAACTTCTGGTAGGCAAGCTTTGCACAAATACCTGTTTCACTAGAGGAAATTGGAATTCCTATCAAGGGCTTCAAAGTACTTCAGTTTGACTCATTAACAAAGCAAAACTCAGATATTTTAACAAAAGAAGCTAATTTCTGTTTTAAAATTTCACTGACTCTTCTCTTTTTCTCTCTCTCTCTCTCTCTCTCTGTATATATATATATATATATATATATATATATATATATATATATACTCACACACATGAAAAAATATTGTGTATAAAATGTAAAGAGAAAATATATAAGGATGGATTAGTAATAAAATTTCTGTACCACTCTGACTTCAATTTTGTTACTGAAATAAATAAATATATATATATATATTCTGGTTGGAGTTGTAAGAGTGATGTTTTTATTTTACATCTTTATTAAAAATTTGACCAGTTTGGAAGCTGTCTCCAATTTTTTATAATCATGTTGCCCCAAGCAAGGCATTTTACTGCCACTGTTGAGCAGGGGGTTACATAGGAGGAAAGTTATAAGAAAGAGTGACAGGTTACAGGAAGGTGTCAGGAAATGGGTAAAAGAAGGATGAGAATACTGACGAGAGTGGAAGTGGACAAAGAAAGGAGCATGAGAGAGAGGATGCAAGTTAGTGAGATAGGAGATGACTATTGACTTTACATTTGAATTCTTGAAGATTGTAGCTGTTGGGAAAGCAAGTAAACGGAAGTTAATTCCACAGACGCGAAGTGCGAGAGAAGAAGCTGCTGGAGTAGAATTTGCGTTTACAATTTATTGGTTTCACAGTAAAAGGGTGGGACTTTGTTGCTAATTTTGTGGCTCGAGCAAATTCATGTATGGTGGGGGAGCTACTTGTGAATTAAGTTCATCTGAGCAGAAGCCATGAAAGTATTTGTAGAAGAGACACAGGGAAGCCACATTGTGCCGGTGAGAAAGTGACTGTATCTGAGCTGGCAAGTTAACATTCTAGTAGGATTATGGTTGGTGCATGTTTACTCATTATGTTTTGGTCCTTTCTATAGAAACGGAATGCAATAAAATTATCAGAATATGCAAATACCTTATAAATGACTTTATCAAAGATGTCATTTTAATAAATTTTAACTCTTATTTCCACATCCTATAACAATAATTCTCATTTAAAAAAAAATAATTAATATGAAAAAGATAACTCTTTTCACATTTTGTGAGCCAACTGATGACTTTCCATAAATTCAAATGCCTTAACATAATCCAGAGTCTTTCAATAAAGAACCGTATAATTGCTAGTTTTGAAGCATGCCATGTTAATTCAGTAGTGTATATCTTATAAACCAATTGGTATTATTAGATTTAGAGCAAAATAAATGCTCATTCTTGGCTGACCAAATCTGGCTGGTCCATTTAAAAAGGTTGAAAGCAATTTGTATATCGCTATGAATTAAATCCTCTTCAGATTTACTCATGTTCAGAAATGTTATTAAAATCAATATTTTATGCTTGCAGGTCATTTCTCCAACAACCTCAGATTTCAACATCAAAGACCTAAAGCAATTTTTTTTTTTTTTAAATCAAATGAACAAATTCTAGTAGAATTCTAAGTAAGAATCACTTTTCTTCATGATCACTAAATAAAGTGGCCACTGAGATTCATATTCAATTTGTAATACAATCTAAATTAATCCAGATAAGTAATTATACAATTTATATAAATGACATTCTGAATGTAATGCTCCACTTCCGTGGAAACTACTACAAATTCAGGAAATACAATAGCACTATTTAATGGGGAAAATTTCTATTACAAAGTACTATTGTTTTTGTGAGCAATGAACCAGAGCCTGCCGTATTTGTAAACACAGCTTCTTGCTGTTGTCACAACTAAAACATTACTTATCACCTAACTAATCTCATATATACTGTTTGATCTCTATAAATGTTTGGCAGATCTCAATGAATGTTGATGGGTAAAGTCTCCCGCACCCCCATACTGACGAATTCAATGCCATATATGTTTCATACATTTTCATGCTAGACACCATTTTGCTACTGTTACAATGTATACAAAATTATTGTTATTAATAGGGAAAAGGATTATTTTATTCTCATGTCACCAGCACCTACCGCTGATGTTATGGACTAGCATAATTAAATGGAAAACATTATTTTTAAAGTGATACATTGAAATAATAGATTTACTAACTCTGGTTAGAATAGATGTTCCAGCCGAGATTTGAAATTCTGCTTTGAGGCTTTAATTCCTATGAACATGTTGTTTTTAATTTTTTTTTTATTTTTAATTTCACTGAATAAATGTTGATACTTGAAAAATAAAATGTAAAATATTAAACATAAAGTGGGATTAGTTAAAATTTATAGGTTGTAATTAAGTATTCGTGTAAAGGTTTATAAACTTTTGTAATGGCCTGAACTATTTTCTAAAACTAATCTAAGTAGTAAAAGATTTCCCTTTTGGAATTTTTTTGTCTCTTCAGTTGGATTATAAGAATTACTTTTTTCTTTGATAACAGTTTAAGTCTTTGAATTAAATTGCATGTGTTCTGTAAAAAAGAATATTTAAATTTATTTTGCCTTTAAATTGGAGAATAATACAAAATTGCAATTATTTCATAAATCACTTGAACTAATATCCTTATTTTTGTTTCACTCTTTGGATAGATATGTTCTTCAGTTCTCTTTTTATTTATAGGTTGAATCTTGAAATCTTTTACTACTGTTCTATTTGGATTTGTTTATTTTTGTCTGTTTCCTAGAATATCTATATTATAAACTACATATTTTGGCAGATTTACTGTATCAGTTAAATTCTCATTTTAATGTAATCTGTTTATTTTACACTTATTTAAGTGTTTTGTTCCTTTAGCATATATTTATAATAATATTAGTTTTTTTTTTTAAAGGAAACATTTGGCATTCATTGACCATGCATACAGTACTGCCTTTGTTTGAAAGTTATAAAATCTTTCTCTTAAAACAATATTTCAAGAAAATAGGTTTCTCAATTCCAGTTATTGTTATTGCTCTTTCCAGTACTGATGGGGGTTTCCTTTCAGCCCTTTTTATTTGAAGTAGTCAAGATGTTAACATTCCACACTCATTATTTTCTCTTTGAGTTGCATGTGCTATTCATTTTACTTGTTGTTGTTGTTAGTCCTCAACTGATTGGTTTTCTATTATTTGGTACAGTTCTTTCTTTGTCAATCTTTAGCACCAGTCCACATTGTCCAAAGAAGGAACAAAAATCCAAAGGCTTCACTCACTTAAAACCATTTAGGATTTATCAGACATGAAGTAGTTTCGGATTTCCTAAA
Source organism: Ascarosepion bandense (assembly GCA_037127315.1). Classification (NCBI taxonomy): domain Eukaryota; kingdom Metazoa; phylum Mollusca; class Cephalopoda; order Sepiida; family Sepiidae; genus Ascarosepion; species Ascarosepion bandense. Next base: position 4,123,857 of record JBBBDQ010001129.1, on the reverse strand, counting down.
ACCCTATGGAAACATATTCCATAATTAAATTATCTAAAACCTTTGAAAGACATTTGAATCATGTCACCAGCACCTACCTCTGATGTTATGGACCAGCATAATTAAATGGAAAACCTTATTTTTAAAGTGACACCTTGAAATAATAGATTTACTAACTCTGGTTAGAATAAACATCCCAGCCGAGATTTAAAATTTTGCTTTAAGGCTTTAATTCCTATGAACATGTACTTTTTAAATTTCACTGAATAAACCTTGACACTTAAAATCAGAATGTTAAAAATGCTATTTTTACCTAATTCATTTTAGCTCTTAGAATTTTAACTTGATCGTGAGGAAATGTTTGAAACCATTTCTCTTTCAAGTGTTGTTAGTATAAAAATTGGGAAAGATCTATTGACTAAATCACAGTAATTATTTGTTCATTGTGTTTATATATTGTTTAAAAATGATGGAGGCCTTTCTTTTTCTTTAGAAAGAAACTTTTTGTTCAGCACTTCAGAAAGATTTGTTGTAAAAAAAAAAATGCATACAAAAAATAAATGGCCAAACTGAAAAGTGCATGGGGGTAAATAAGGAGCCACAACTAAAATAAATTTATTTCTGAAACAATAAATTGATGTAAATAAGCTGTTGAGAATGTTGTTAAACAGAGAGTGGAACATAAGGTTAAGAGTTTCAAGGCTTCTATGATTTTTTGATCTTTGTCCAGTTTATTTAAAACTATGATTAGGTAGGAGTAGTTGGATATTTGTCAATAAGGTGTCAGTGTAACTTTGAGCTTCTCTGCTGTCAATGTGTGTTTTCTTTGATACTATTCTGGTGTTCCCATCTTTCACTAAGGATGGTTTACCCTACGTGCAAAGCTGTGCTGTTATTTGCCAATTTAAATGTCAGTGTGAGACTGATTATGTGGCATGAACCAACTTACAGTTGGAGACCCAGATTGAACAGTGCATACCTTTTCCTATAAGACAGGATGGCATCCACAACAGTATTTGCTTGACTCGGTCGTTGTGCCACTGATTGAACTACATTTGATGAACAATCTGGATGGTGCTTTAAAATATTTTGACAAAGTGATTAGGGTAATGCACAAAGCTTGGTTGTCTAAATATTTTCGTTTTTTTAAATGTTCATATCAATCTTCATTGACCGACTTTGTGCAGGCAAAAGGAGAACTTTCTTCGTTCTGTCTCTCATGGGTGGGTTAGAAGTAGAATTTTTTTCTGCTTTGTATACACTAGCAGCTTATTTATATCCACTAAAAAAAAAAAAAATGAATCACTCTCAGTAAGTGTTGGATGAAAAAAAGATTTCTTTTTAAAGAAAAAGTATGTGCTCCATCATTTTAAAAAACAATATATACATTCGGTAGTATAAAATTTTTGTTCTTATATAGGATTGTAAGATAAATTATTACTCACTATGTAAATTAAATTTCTCCTTTGAAAGTAAATTGTGTGTGTGTGTGTATATATATATATATATATATATATATATATATATATATTCTTTAATGTGCTTTGTCCTTTCAGGACATATGCGATCATGGTCTTCCATGTCCCTCTATCCCTGGTGGCTCTTAGCAATATTTCTCCTGTTACATCATGCAACCCCTGTTCTGCCATCCACCTGCTCAGGCCAGTCAAGTACACTGTTTTCCACTGTCTCTCCTTCCCTCTATCTGGCCTGTTAGTATCAGAATCGCCAAACCCTTTTTCGTCATTGCATGTCCCAGGAACTTAGCTGTCTCTTCCTGATGCTCAGTATTAATTTCCTTTTCATTTCCATCCTTTCCAAAACCTTATCATTGCAGCGTCCTTCTTTAGAACCACATTTCATTTGCCTCAAGTTTTTCCTTCATCTTCGATGATATTGTCCAGCATTCACTGCTATATTGAAGAACTGACTTCACATAGCAATCCAGTACTCTCTTTTTTGTTTGTAGTGAAATTTTCCTGTCTCTTAATACTCTGCTCAACTTCTAAAATGCATCTTTCGCTATGCATATTCACCTTCGGACCTCTGTGTCGCACTTTCCATCTTCCGTTAGAACACTTCCCAGGTATTTAAATTTTTGTACCTGCTTGATTTTAGTATCCCCCACCTGTATTTGGAATTTTAGGCTGCTCTTTTTGCTGATGACCAGGCATTCAGTTTTCTTGCAGTTTATTTGTAGTCCTTTCTTGTCACTCTATTCAGCTGCCTTCTGTAGGAGGTCTCGTAGTATTTTTTTTTTTCCCGTGTCCGCTATCAACACTGTATCATCAGCATATGTTCAAATTGTGGCATTTGATGACAAATCCTGGCATAACTTTTAGGGTCTTCAGAATAGTCCTGCTGTACAAGTTGAATAGATTCGGTGAAAAGACACATCCTTGTCTTATGCCCCTTTCTGTCTTTGTATATCTGCTGAATTCGTTACCTGTCTGTATGTAGGTGGTTTGCTGCCAGTAGAAATTCTTGATTACTCTTATGTCTTTCCCAAATTTGTTGAGGCTGCTGAGCATCTCCATCAATTCTTTGTGGTGTATTTTGTTGAATGCCTTTGCATAATTGATAAAATATAGGTACACATCTTTTTCATTTGTATTGCCCTTTCAGAGAGCATCCTAATCATGAACATGGCATTCCTTGTTCCATTGTCTTTGAACCCGCACCATTCTTGTCCTATCTCTGGCCTGATTCTGCTTCTCACTCTATTCATCAGGATTTGGATGATCAGTTTTATAATGTGGCACATTAAACTGATTATTCAGTGCAGTTTGCACTTGGCTTCTTAGGCAGTGCTATGAAATTGGCTTAGGTCTTCTGGTATTACACCACTATTTAAAACTTTATTATTTCTGTAATTTCCTCTACACCGATTTCTTCCAGAGCTATCAGCAGCTCTATTATAATGCCGTCTGGTCCAGCTGCTTTGTTTTTATTCAGTTTAGCTATAGCAGCTTCCAATTGAGACTTTAATATTTCCAGTCCATCCTCATCTTTGTGTATTATCGGTTGCTCTCTCTTATCATGGAAAAGATCTTTTATATATTCTTCTTATTGCTGGAATATTTCCTCTTTCTCCAATATGATCGTTCCATCCTTGGATTTTATACGTCCTGTTGAGGACCAGGTTTTTTTTTTCCTGTCAGTTCTCTTATTTCTTTATGTATGTCTGCATTATTAGTCTTGCCCAATCTCTCTACTTCTGCACATTTGTTATTGAGCCATTCCTCTTCAGTCTGTCTGCATTTTCTTCTTATTTCCTTGTGTAGCTCCCTGTACTCCATTCCATGTCTTGGCATCATTTTCTGTCTCCTTTGCATCATGTCGAGAATCTCTTCAATCACTCATCCCCCCCCTCCTGATTTCCTTTGGGCAATGCTGGTTGCTGATGTCACTAGTGCTTCCGTTAGTGAGTCCCATTTCGAGTTTCCTTTTCCAATTTGTTCTTTGTATTTGTTTTTCACGCTGTTAGTGTATTCTTTCTGCAGTTTGTCATTCATGAGCATGTTGTATTACAGTCTTGGTGCTGCACTAGGCTTCTTTATTCTCCAGAGTTTACCCTTAGTTTGCAGATGACTGAGAAGTGGTTGCTTCCACAGTTGGCACTTGGATAGGCTTTGCATTGAACCACTGCTTTTCTGAATCTCCTGTTCATGCTTATGTAGCCTATTTGATTTTTCGTGTCTCTTCCTGGGCTTCTCCATATGCATAGACGTCATAGGTGTTCTTGAAACTATGTGTTAGTTATTACCAAGTAATTTACTGTGCACCATTGAAGCCGTTTTTCTCCTTGTTCATTGCGGATTTCTAATCCAAAGTTGGCAGTCGTTTCCCCTTTCCTCTCTTTACCTACTTTGGCATTCAAGTTACCCATTATGATTCTAATTTCTTGGCTTTTGCACCTAGCCTTGGCATTGTCCAGTATGGAGTAGAATGAATCTATTTCTTCCTCAGTGCTTTGTGTTGTTGGTCAGTCAGTTAAGTGCCATATGTGATACACGCTTGGGCGGTCATGTCTCGAAAGAGACATGACTGACTGGGCAGAAGATTATCCCGCAGTAGATTGCCATTGCTTTCTGCAGTAGACTGGTTGCCAACCAAGGCTATAACCCAATCTGTCCCGCTATTTAACCCATAACTGGAGGGAAGAGACGGATTAATACCTTTCCCAAGGGTAGTTGCGCATAAGTGAATACAATGGATTCAACTGGAATTTGAACTCGGCTCCCCGGTTTCTCGTTCCAAGCTGATATCCACTGTACCACAACGCACATGTTGTTGGTGCATGAACTAATAAGTATATTGAAGGGTCTTCCTCTCAGTATAACCAAGAGGACTCTCGGAAAGCTGACAGCTTCCAGAACACATTTCTTCATTTCTTTGTCCAGTATTAAGCCGACTCCTTTTATGTTATTTTTGCCTCCTGCATATATTATCCTGTGGTTGTCGCTGCTGAAGTCTCCATTGTTAGGCCATCTAGTTTCTCACATTTCCAGAATATTGATGTTCAGTTTGTTCATCTCCTGCTTGACATTCTTGAGTTGACCACAGTTATTGAGCATTCTGGCGTTCTATGTCCCCAAGGTAATTCTTTCTTTGTTAGCACCAACGGCATAAAAGGAACACATTTTTTCAAAATTTGTTCCTTGCCCAGGAAGAAACGACATGAGCAACAGGTGTCTCTGGAATGTTACCCTGCAACTGTGTGCTACAAAGAAAGATATATATATATATATATATATATATATAATGTTTTAGAACATGTTCATAATTTCTTCTATATATGTCCTCTTCTCTACAATCATATGGCTGTTTCAGTGTTTGGGACCCAAACACCTCATTGGGAGAAATAAAGGTTTGGAATCATTCTCTGTTTATATTTGGTTTGTTGTTGTCGTGGGGGTTGGTTGGGGTTATTGGTAATTAAGTTAATGTCTCTTGTTTTGACCGGCGTGAAATTGTTGATTAATGGTATTATCTGTTAGAATTTGAGTTGTCATTTTTATGATTGGCTATCATTTAATTGATTGATGTCTGCTGTTAGTGGACCTAATTCATGTATTACCTTTGATCCTGTGTCTAGGTTTTCACTTTGGGGTTTCTTAGACGTGGTAGGGGTGGGGTGTTTTTTCTTTCGACACCCCCCCCCCCCCCCGAATGGTTTTTTTTTTTTTTTTATATTTTATAGTCAAGTTTGGAGTATTATTGCATTGAGGCAAAGTTATTTCAAGAAATCTATATTTGTATTCTTTAGGAAGTAAATGCAAATTAGTGTTTTATCAGTTTTTTGTATAAAGTTGTATGTTTAATCTTAATTTTAAGTTTAGAGGGTCGGTTTTTTTCTTTTAATTTTTTATATTCTTTTTTCTATAAATTATTGTTTGGAATTCTATTTATTTCTTTTAATTTTTTAAATATTTTATTTATTTAGATATTTTTGCATGCATTAGGTCTTGCTTTAAGGATTTATTACGTCGATTTTTCTATAGCATTTTTTATCTTTTATAATAATAAAAATATCTATTCAAATTTCCAGTACTTTTTAGTGTGATTGTAGGTTTAGATCTTACGTGTGCTTACAGTTCATTTTTGTATATGATATAATTATTCTGAAGTAGTATATTTAATCTTGATTTTGAATATATGAATTTTGATTCTTTTTTGAGTTTGAGAGCTATTTGTTTAATTTCGATTTTTCAAGTACAGAATGTTTTTGTATTTAAGTAAGGTTATTGGTGTAGGCTTTAGTGATAGACCTTGCTTTAAGGATTTATTGGATCGATTTTTTTCTATAGCATTTTTTATCTTTTATAATGAGAGTATCTAATCAAACTCTTAGTATTTCTTAGCATGATTGTAGGGTTAGATCCCTAATGTGCCTGCAGTTTACTGTGGTTTCATGTCTCTGATTTAAGAGCTTGTTACTATTTATATATTTAAGGATTTCTATTTTTTCTTGAAGGCAAAGGAAGCATGGTTCTTTTATAGATTTTGCTGTTCTTGCTTTTTTGAAAATTTTTCATTTGACCTTAGGTGTTTTATTTTTGTTTTTTAATTTCCAAAAGTGCTTGGAGAGAGATGTCATGTTTTGTTTTTCTTTGTTATTGAAGGATGAGAGGTGATTGTAAAAGCTTCTTTTAAATACGTTCATGGTATTTCCAATATATATTTTTTCTTCTTTAGGATTTTCTGAGGATGAAATCGAACACATATATATCAGATTTCGTCAAGACATTTATTTGCCATGGGACATTGGTTGGGGTTTCTACAGTTACAGAGGTTGTTATCATGGGACGGACTTGTATTAGTGTTGGATTTATTTTTGCTGTGTATTTTTAATATTTTAGTGTTATGCATTTTGATTATTTTTTTCTAGATTATTGGAACAGCTATAGCTTAATTTTATGGTACTTTTCTTAAAGATTTTGCTTAGAGGGTTATTTTTGGGGGAAGTGTTTCTCTACTAGTTTAAGAAATTTATGTCCCAGCATGAAATTAACTGATTGGTTGAATGGAGGGTTATACCATATTATTTTCCTGCTTCTATTTCTGCTTTTTGGACTTTTGAATTTTTCCACAAAACTGATCTTTTATACCCGCTTTCATTAAGGATTCTATTATAAATTACCTTGTGCTTCTCAAATATCTCTTTGTTGAATGAGTGTGTGTTAATGCGACATTCAACTGATGATGGGATGTATTTAATAATGGATGGCGGGTGATTAGAGTTGGGGTTTATATATATATTGGGTTAGCATTGTTTTTCATGTAAGGTTGGAAAGTGTTTGATACTAGGTCTAATGTTATGTTTAGGAAGTCTACTTGCTTGATATTGTGGTTAATTACTATGTTAAGGCCAAAGGATTTAAAGACTCTATGGATTAATTTTCTGGTTTTATCAACCTTACCTCCAGTAGATTTATCAATTATCATCAGTCCGTCGTCCCTATACAGTCCTATCCTGCTCGTTTCTATTTCCTTATGTGCAGTTAAGTTGTACAGTAGGAATAATCCGGTTAGATCCGAAGCTTCTGCAGAATCTAGTGCACCCATGGATAAATCAAACTTCTCTTTTGAGTTCTTAGTCCACTGTTTGTTGTTGTGGATTATAACTGATTTCCTGCAGTTTCGGATAATTCTAATCTCATCCTCTGTGATGTCCGAGTAGAACTCAGCGAACTCTAGAGCGAGGCTGAATAAGTTTTCTGAAATTGATGGTCCACAATGTCAAATTGTGAAAAAGTAGCCTTATTCTTTCCACCAATTTTTTTCAAACCACTTGATTACGTCCACTGTATCTTTCCATTGTATTAGTTTAATTTTGTTTTTTATTTGTTGGTTGACTCTTTCTAATATTGTTTTACTTATCCTACCTATTTCGGTGTGTGTGGGTGTGTATATATATATCTTTTTTAATCATATCACCCCGAGCAGGGCGGTAACGCCACTGATGTGCAGGGGGCTATGTAAGAGTGAAAAGATTAGAAGAGAGAAAGCCGGAAACCACATCCTAAACAGGGAACAAGGGATGAGCCTCTACACCTGTTCAATAGACGTGGGTAGAGTGTGAACCGGGCAATAGTTTAGTCTATCTACTCCAATTTTGTTCTATTGATCAATATGGATTTCACACTGGTTTGCAAATTTGAAAACAGTGAAGAAAGTCATTTTTTTTATTTCATATTCGCTATATTCATAACTTAAAAAAAAAAAAAACCTATCTTTGGACTGATTGAATATATATATATATATATATATGCGAGTGAATACAGAACGAAGAAAAAATATTTACAACGTCCAAAACATTAATTTAAAGCAGTGTTCGATATATAATATATAGAGCTGTGAATACTTATTATAAATTATATTTCAGAACATGTACAGAATTTTTTTTTTTTTTATCCCCTACAAATAGTACATTTGTTTCGACATTGAAGCTGCATTGTCTCATCAGGCAAAAAAAATTCTGTACATGTTCTGAAATATAATTTATTATAAATATATATATATATACACACAAATAAAATAATTTTTTTTTTCTAAATAGTTACAACTTTCCTGAAAATCTACTCTTAATAGTAAAATAAAAAAAATGCTATGACATTTCATTTTTTTTCGTTTTTAATTATAATTTATAAAATTTAAAAAAATGTCTGAAAAATTTTTGAAAACTGTGATCCTGTTAAGTGAAGACTATTGACAAATTGAAAAGCTTAATAAAAATCTTCATGCACTAAGATTTCTAAAATTTATTTTTTTTTAAATATGGTATTTCATACATTTCAAAATTTAACAACCTTTGCAAATCATCCCTTCAAAATTTAAAGTTTTAATAATTTAATTATTTGTTTCCTTATTTTTTAAATTAGAGACTGTTAGTTTCTCTACTAATTCATAATACCTAAGGTTTAAAAAAGATGAATTAAAAAAAAAATTTTTTTTAAATAAATGTTGATGTTTATGAAAGTGACCATAATCTGGTACCATACTATGTTTTTGGAGCATCCAATTTAGATTAATGACTAACGAATGGTCTGATATGGGCTTGTTAACCCTCATTTTATGGTTGGAATCTAATATTTAGATATTCTATTTGAAAATGAGTTGTCTTCTAACATTGAAGAATAGTTGGTCAGCAGAAAGAATGAATGTACGTCCAGTAAAGCTTTTATCTTGTATACTTTGATGTAACCCAAATTTCAAATATGTTCTTATAACAGGCTCCTTTCAGATGCAGACCAGTCTTTTATGTAGCATGGTATAAACCTCTAATTACCTATTTTGTACAATTTAGTTCAATTCTATGCCCTTTTGCAAGCTAAATTTCTTTACATATTTTTATCAAATTATACTGAGAAGGCTTCCTCCAGCAATTGGACTGGATCAATGGTCCTTAATCTTTCTTTCCTCTCCCAGTGCCATTTTTCAGATATTTGCACAAACTGGTAACTTGTATGCTAAAAGTGCATTGAGAAATAGAACAGTTAATGTAACAAAGTTAATGTCACATGTTCACCAACAGAACTTGGCTGTGACGGCACCAGCCAGGCCATAGTCATTGCACCGGACTTTCAAAGCTGTTGGGCTTTTATGTACAAGTTTTTGCTTCATACAAATATTATTGTTACATGTAAATGCTTAAAATGAATCTAAAAATGTAAATACATTATATATACAAGGCAAATATAATATATTGAGATTTAAGCCAGTTGATGTTCAGATTTACCACATGTGCAAGTTTTATCTAAATTATTTTATATTTTTTTAAATATCATGTCCCTTCAAGATTATGGTTCACTATAGATTTTTTCTTTATCCTGTTATTTAACCCATAGGTAAATGTAGAAAAGTGGGTTTCATGTCTTTCCCAAGAGCATTAGTGCAAAAGACTGTAACAGATGAAAGCAGATTTTGAACTTGGCTTACTGATTCCACTTCCTATGTCAGTAACTGTTAGCCTCCCCACTGTATGTGACAAGAGTTAAATAATCTTACTTCCCTGTTAAGATTTTAGCTCCCATTATGCCTACCAGCCTAAGTGCTCCCAAGTTGAGAATGGTTTATCCAAATGAATATTTCCTATTTTTCTTTTTTCCTTTGTTTTTATGTATGCCTCGTTATTCATGATTTTTAAATGATGCCAAACTAATCCTCCTGATTTCCATCTGTCCTAATTAAAACTTAATTTTCTTTAACTTGTAATGTTTTAAATCAGGCATTCATGATGTTGTGAGGTAACCTCTTGTTCCGTTGCATAAACACTGAAGAACAGGGAATGCCCTTCGAAACAAATGCACTACAATGTTTTGTTTTTTTTCTTTTTTAAACTGCTTAACAGGTTCCTTGGCAATTGGTGAAAGTCCTAATTTTATGTCATTAATAGGACTCTATTAAATCAAAGTAACTGGTTCAGCTGCAAGTAACAAAAAATATTGCTGTATTTACTGTCTGTAAGATATTTACAGGTTTATTATAACTTTGTGCAGTGGTCAACCTCTAATAATAATTCATTGTTTTACATATAGTATTAATATCTGGGCCTTCCAATCTGCAATGGAGTTGAAACTATTGACCAGCAAATATCAGCTGCAAAGTTAATACTAATACAAGCCTAAAAGTTTAGTTTTTGGGATAATGTTGGTAAGATACCACTTACTGACTGCTTTTATTAGAACAATCTAATATCCTAATCACTATTAAATGAAATAATGTTTGTATACTTCTATGTGCCATGTTCCTTCAGAATTTAGGCGATCATGGCCTTCCACGTATCCCTATCCATGGTAGCTCTTAGCATGCTTTCTCCTGTTAGTCCACTTGAACCCTGCTCTGCCATCCACCTGCTCAGGCCCTTCAAATATGTTATCCTTTGCTTTCCCCTGTCTCTCCCTCTGACTTGTAAGTATCAGATTCTCCAAGCCTTCTTTCCTCATCACGTGTCCCAAGAATTTTAGCTGTCTTTTTCTGATGCTCAGTATTAATTTCCTTTTCGTTTCCATCTTTTCTGAAACCTCATCATTGCTCACATGCTTGATTCATGATATCTGCAGTATTCTTCTGTAGAACCCCATTTCAGTTGTTTCAAGTTTTGCCAGTTGAGGTTCTTGATTACTTTGATGTCTTTGCCAGATATGTCGAGGTTGCTGAGCATTTCTATCAACTCCTTGTAGTGTATTTGGAGAATAGGGTGGAATACGAAAGCAATTCGAATTGCAATTCATGTAGTTTTGTCATCATTGCGATTGTGACATGGTGCGATGTCTTGGTGAAAGATCACCTTTTCTTCATTTGTGGCTGTTTTTTGATGATTTTTTTCCTTCAAATACACCAATAATGCTATATAATATTTGCTATTGATGGTTTTTCCTTTCTCAAGGTAATCAATAAACAAATACCTTGTGCATCCCAAAAATACAGAGGCCAAAATCTTGCCTGCTGATGTTTGCATCATGGTCCCTTTGAATGGCTTTCACCTGCTGCTCTCCACTCAGCTGATTGCCAATTTGACTCTGGAGTGAAGTGTTTCATCCATTGTCCCATATTTATACAAAAACTTCTTGTTGCGTTGAAACAGTTGCAAACAACACTTTGAATCATTGACACATTGTTTTTGATCGACTGTGAGCAAACACAGCACCCAATTTGAACACAGCTTTCTCATTGACAAATTCATGCAAAGTGGTAAATATGATATGTTCCACTCCTCTGCTATCTCACACAACTTCAATTTACAATTGGCCAAAATGAATTAGTGAATTTTATTTTTTCCCGTACAGTTGCTGATTTTGAGCGACCTGAGTGTTCAGCATCAGTTGTGTCTGTATGACAATGTTTAAAGTCAGCATATCACCTCTTAACTGTTGTTTCCGATGGTGCAGAGCCCGAATTACGTTTATCAAGCCATTGCTTTGCTTTAACAGTATTTTTTCCCATCAGAAAGCAATGCCTTATCAACATATGAAATTCAGATTTTTCCATTGTTTTGAAAATTTGCAACAGTAGCATCACTTAAATAACTAATTTGTAAACTAATAATTTGATTAGGTCCAAATTTTATCACGTGCCATTTGAAAGTTAGTACTTCATAAAAAAAATTTTTTTTATTTTTTTATTAGTGACGCCATCTTTGTCAGGCCTGGGACTTTGTTTTTAATTTCCCTCATTTGGAAGAAATGTAGCAGAAGTAGAATCATTTGATCCAATCTTTTACTTACTGTGCTAACCAAACTTTTTATTGCTTTGGAAAATATGAGTGATAAAGATTTTATCATGTTAAGAATTTTTATTTAAAGTTCTCTGTATTTCCTTAGGATATGCATTGTTAAAAAAAAAAACAACAACAAAACTTTTCAAATATGCAATAGATGAACATTATAATGACAACTTGAATTTTGGTTTCTTTGCAACTTGTAATTTATTAAATACTTAAGCCTGAAGAAAAAAAACAAATTTTTAATAACTTGCCAAATGTGTTCATTTTATTTTGCCCTATCAGTAAGGGCTTCAGAATATGCTAACTGCACCTCTGCAGGAAGTAAAAGTCCCCCTAGGGACTGCCTCTTAACTGTTGCCATGGGTGGTGTCCCGCGATTGTTGAAGATGAGATCCTGGTGATTAAGGGTTTTAGGAATAGGGTTATACATATACTCCTAAACTCTAACTTGTCACTTTGGCCTCTACTTGTGTGAGACAGGCAGTTGGAGAGGCCCAATCCAATCAACCAGCTGGTCATGTCAAGTCCTGAGTAAGACTAACAAAACAAAATGCACTTACATTTACCATATCAGACATTAAGCTGGTGGGTGTAGGGTCAATAAGACTGAGAACAAGAGTGTTTGACATGGCTGTTTCAACTTCTAAGGAAAGACCATACTTGGATATAACAGGTACTTGGAACCCTCTCTATGTTTAAGTATGCCAGTTATGTAGCTCTGAAAGATTGAGGTGAATGGGATTTCATATAGGACTCAGAGGTGAGAGGGAAGCATGGCTGATGAACAATAATAATAAAGTGCGGGCTTCTTGACAAAATACAACGGGGAATCTGTAACGTGATTGATCCTGTCTTGACTGACTGGCTGCAACCACTCTCTCACCAGCGTGACATGGCTTCCCTGTGCCTCTTCTACAAGTACTTTCATGGCTTCTGCTCCGATGAACTTAGGTCATTGGTGCTGCCTAGGTACGAATTTATACGAGATACTAAATTAGCAACTAGGTCCCACCATTTTACAGTGAAACAGATAAGATGTAACCGTAATTTCTACTCCAACAGCTTCTTTTCTCGCGCTTCCCGCCTGTGGATTTCCCTTCCACATGCCTGCTTCCCCGATGGCTACAATCTCCAGGAATTTAAATGTAAGGTCTATAGACACCTCCTAATACACTAACTTGCATCTATTCTCTCAAACACTCTCACCATCTAACTAACCCTCCTTCTCTGTACCCTTACCCGTCTATCACCCTCCTTCTGACATTTCCTATATCTAACCATCCTTTTCCCATCACTTCCCTGACCCTATGTAACCCCCTGTGCAACAGTGGCAGTGGAATGCCTTGCTCGGGGTGAAATGATTAAAAAAAAAAAGTGCTCAAGAACAACCAAGAGACTACACATTGATATAGACACAGAAAGTCAAAAATTCTTTTTTTAATTCATAGTAGTAGAACCAATAGAAAACAAATTAAGAATGAAGTTGTCACTTTTTTGTAACAGAAAAAAATCTTAGCATCTTGGATAACTACAGAAACAGTTTAAAAAAACAAAAACCAAATAACCCTAGAAATAATATTATTATTAATAGCAGTTAAAGAAAAAGATGACACTAAAATTCTATGAAAGATGACCAAATTTCATGATATAAAGGTAACACACCAATTTTTAAAATTCCTCCAAAAGCATAAGGAGCACTGAACTCTCATTGTGTACACTAGAGAAAATTAAATAATTCTATAAAAAAAAAAAAACAATACATAGGTAAAAAGAGTATCTGTTACAAGTGAAAATGATAGAATTATAGATACCAACACTTATATCATTACTTTTGAAGCACCAGAACCACCACAGGAAATAAAAATTGGATATACAGTTAAATAGAAACACATATTCCAAACCCATTAAGATGCTTCAACTGCCAAAGATATGGACATGGCAAGAATAAATGTACAAGAAAGTTGGTGTGTGGAAAATGATTCTAACCACACAGACCACATACTCAAATGAAACCAAATGCCCTAATTGTAAAATAAAAACTCATAGGGTAACTTCCGGGGACTGTGAAACCTGAAAAAGGAAAGATATATTAAAAATATCTCTACTCAGGAACAAAGAAAAGCATGAAAACAAACTTTAATACATTGTCATATGCAAAAATTATCCAAGCAACATCAAGCTCTGCCTCTGAAAATATAATATCAAACACATTACATAAAACACAAGAACTAACATTTTTCATTCAACACATTGAAAACATTAAAACTAATTGTAAACTTGGCAACAACCCTTAACACTGAACCAAAACAATCTGCGATGTAAATCCAACACAAAATTCACTGACGTCTCAATGACAAAACCCTCAAAACTTTTCAAATGAAAAATTCCACAAACAGAAAACTGACAGAACCAAAAACCAATCAAACCTCACAACAGAATCAAAATCCCCAAAACAGAAGAAACATAATTAAAAGCAAATAAACAGGGCAGCAACCCACAGAGATATATTAAAAACAAAATGGAAAGAACCTAAATAATCAAGAACATACAAATACTCAGTAAAGAACAAGGAAAACAAACAGTATAAAAAGTATGGGAATTTATAGAAATAGATAATCAAATCCCAAAAACACAGTTATTCTTGAGATCCCCCCCACCAAATACCACCCAAATGAGCAAACAGAACACAAGCATCATACAGAGTTGGGTACTTCAAAATTGGGTTAAAAATCAATACCCTATGAAAAACTAAACAATTAAACATTATACCTCACTTAGGCCCACTTGATTTTTGCAGGTTCACCCATTAGACCTGGCAGATTCCTAATCAGATCCCAGTAACAGCAATCCACTCTCTACCCATGTTGTGATTTTGACCTGAAGAGTGGTTTTGTCAATCCTGAACTGCCAGGGTTTTGTTAAGTGCTGATGGTAGAACAAGTGTATATTAGTAGAAAGTAAAATAGTAATTGAAGTAAGACCAGAGTCACTTCAAAAAGTTCAAGTCTTTATAAACAGGTAGAATTAAAATTAGAGAGAATGAATTGGCTACAAATGAGATTACCTCTCTTGGTCATTTCCCTATAACTATATAATCTAACTGCTTTCTAGTAGCAGGCTAATGCAGCCACCATCAATCCTTAAGGTAGCTGTTGCATTTCTTTCCTCCTAACTTCTTGGCATATGGCTGCCTATCATAGCTGCTATGGGCCACTGACCACCACTGGCTTCCTCCTGGGTGTTCCTAACTTCTTATGTCAATAGGGTGTTCATGTAGCCATAGGGAGATGGTTAATGTTTCTTGATTCGGCCTTGTGTCATACATAACCGAACTTCCTACAGCTTACAGATTATTCAGGATTATCATCAGAATTATCAGAAAGTTGAAGCTAGTTGGTTGGAGATTGTGGAATAGTATGTATTAGTGTGGAGTAATGGAAGAATAAAAATATACATTTTGTATGTTAAAATAGAAATTTATTAATGAAAAGGATAACATGAATTGTGGTAGAATTTAATATTCAATGTGAAAGTTAAGGGTATCATTCATTAGAGAATGTTCGTAGTTGTAATTTGTTGGAAAGAGTTTATGTATGTATGTATGTTTGTATGAGCATTTGTTTGGTAGAAATCTTTGAATGGAGAAGTAAAAAAAATCTGCACATGAGAAAGGTGACAGAGGACAGTGTGCGACACTACCTTATGTCCAGTTGTGGTTGAAGTTTATCCCATTACATTTTAGCTTGTCATCTTGCTGCTCCCATCTGACTGACCGGTGCTGATCTGATCAAAGTCATTTATAGTCATCTAGATTTTTTGCACTGGAAAAGTCTTGCAAATTGGTATGAAAATCAATTTAACATCTTTTTTCAAAATCCTTTTTCAATTTGGCAAAACCAGGATTTCACACCTCATTGTGACTTTTTGTAAAAGTGAAGAAGGTTGATTTTAATTCTTAATTTCCTATCTACTACATTCACTCTCTCTTTTTCAACAGGGCCTTACACTTAGTTTCTAACAGGTTTTTTGTGCTCTGTCAACAACTGCTACCACCATCTCATCCCAGGGCTTTCAGGGACTTCTCTCCTTTCCAGTAGGCTTTTCTACTTAGTTCTTAATAAGTCTTCTGCACTCTGTCAACAACTGCTACTACAATCTTGTCTCAGGAACCTTCAGAGCTTCTTTCTCGGAGGTACCCCAATTGGGATTCTCGCTGACTTTCAGGGGCTGCCTTTTCTTTCACTCACTAGCTCCCCCCTCAAAAAACCCTCTGCTTATATAGAAGAGGGGCGGGTGGTTATTCAAGGGAGGACCCTATGTATAATGCTATGGTTAATTGCTGGCTACCACCCTACCACTGTAATGTTTCTTCTCACTAATCCTAATTCCTCTTTCACTTCCTCCCAATGGACACTTGCACTTACATCCTCATGGGTGAGCCTGAATGGAATGAGAATTGTCAGTATCAGTCACCTTTTACTCCCCTTACCTTTGGCTATCTCTATGAGTTCTGAGTGGCCTTTTCATCAAATGCCACATGCACCATTAACTTCTCCAAAATGGTCAGTTACTTGTCCAAAACTACTGGTTGCTGAGATGTCTGGCTCTTTATTTGTTTATGTTCACAAAAAAAAAAAAAAAAGACATAAAATTTTCCTTAAACTAGTCATAACCTCCTATATTGTTTAAATCCTTACTTTTTATTAACATTTCCAATTAATCCATTATTTTCATCAAGTTACTCATAGCCTTAGTTCTACTACAACTCTGTCTAACCATCTTTAATTGTTATTTCTAACCTCACTTCCTCATTACGCTCATTAATTAACCATCATTCTAATTTTGCTGGCCCTCTCTCTCAGCCATGCACAGATCTACAGACCATGACAGTAAAAACTTCAATTCATCAAAAAATAACCATATGTTCAATTTATAGTTCTCTAAAACATGGCCTGAATAATATTAAAAAAGAAAAGCCAACTTCTTACTCCTTTTTACTAATTGGAGATTTTAATGCATACAGCAAAATGTGGGGGCTGAAGGAACCCCAATCAAGCTGGTAAAATTATAGAATCTCTACTAGAATCAACTGATTTATGTATCTTTAATAACTAAATACACATACCTATATTCAGTTATTGTATCAACATCAACTATTGACCTAACTGTATACTTCTCATCTCCTCATGAATTTTCATGGATTTCAATAGAAAGTTCATGATCACTAATGTGGTAGTGATCATTCACCTATATTAAATGTAAACAAGCCTATACCAGAAAAGAATTCAAAATGACAACTGCACAAAACTAACTGGTTAAAATTCAATGAGCTCTGCTCATCCCGAATCAACATGGAAATTGTCAATGAACCAGAACCAATAGTATCCTTGACAAACATACAAACACAAATAGCAAGACAAGCAATACCAAGATCTTCCTTTAAACTATATACCAAATCAAAACCCTGGTTTAAAGCAGAATGCAAAGAAGCAGTCAAAACCAAGGGGGGAAAAAAAAACCCCACTAAAGATATTCTTACACAACCTAACCACAATCAGTATATAAAACTACAAACTTGAGCAAAAGCATGCTGTATAATTAAAGTCCAAAAGAGAATCTTGGCAAAACTACATTCCCAGACTGAATAATAAAACCCTAATAAATAAAACCTTGGAAATAAGGAAAATTAATGGAAAAACATCACAAACTGCAACAGTCCACTTAACCAGGACAAAAGGAGATAAATGCACGGGGGGGGGGGGGGACAAAAAAGAAATAGCTAACCTAATAGCAATAGAATTTTAAAGAAACTCCTCAATGAATTTACTACACTCCCAAAATATAAAAACATTATGGAAGAAGAAAAACTTACATTCACTTCAACAATAAAGAATAGAATATTCTCTTTACTATGACAGAACTAAACAAAAGTAACTGGTCATGATGAAATTTATTATGAATTTTTAAAACACCTGCCAGAAAAGTCTCTTTTCATTCTTCTTCAGATCTTCAATGATATATCATGTTCAAACAAATTTCCAAAATTGTGGCTCGAAATCTGTGATTGTTCTAATTCCTAAGCCCAGCAAAGACCATTTCAACCCAACTGCACTGCACAAACAAGTTGTATTTGCAAAAGAAAATGATAGAGAGAATAGCAAATGCTCAACTAATGTGGTACCTGGAGAGAGAGACACAATCTTATCTTGCTACGAAAATGGGTTCCAGGAAAAACAAAGGAACCAATGATCAACTTGGTATGGCTAGAATCCTTTGTGTCGGGTCATCACTGTGGCATCAATATTCTTCAATCTTGAAAAAGCCTATGGCATCACATGGAAATATGGTATCCTAAAAGACATGCACAAGGTAGGAATGAAAGGAAGAATAGCTATATTTATCCAAAACTTCCTATTAAACTGAACATTCAAAGTATGATGTGGAAGCACAACATCAAACACACACACACACACACACACAAGCAGGAGTACCTCAAGGTAGCATTTTATCAGTTACATTATTATTATTATTACATTATATATCAGTTACATTATTATTCTCAAAATAAGTAGTATTATTAAAACCATTAATACAGGAATTGAAAAATCCTTATTGTAGATGCTCTCTCAATATCATACTCCTCACCAATAAGGCCTTCCCTTGAAAGATAAGTACAAATGCGTTTAAACAAGATAGAAAAATAGACAAATGAAAATGGATTCTGTTTCTCCAAAACAAAAACTGTATGCATTTCTGCAAAAAACAAGCGTACCACCTCTATCCAGAATTAGAATTAAATGGATACTTAATTCCCATAGTCTAACAAATTAAATATTTAAGAAGCATACTAGATAGCAAACTTAATTTCAAGGTGCACATTGATGATCTTAGAAAAAAATGTCAATAGACTTTGAAGCTTTTAAAAGTAATATAGAAACTGAATTGGAGTGCTAACCAAAAAGTAATGCTCAGAATATATAGGTCACACATCAGATCAAAATTAGACTACACACATTAATTCTATCTTTAAAAAAAACTATAAACCATGTAAAATCAAGAACTGAGATTAAGTCTTGGGCCTTATTCATTCAAAGTCTCTATATACAAGCCAATGAAGCATATATATGTCTGAGATGAAAAAAAAATTATAACTCTCATAGGCACTAAAACTACAATCCAACCCAAATAATTTATCAAATCAAAAAAACATATGGGCCTCAATATATCCAGTTCCATAGAAATAAACCAACAGCCATCCCTTCACTTAGACTTTGAATTAATGAAGCATGAGAAGAGATAAAGATCCTGATAACATAACACTAGTAACAGTAAGTAAGGTACCTCTTTGGATGATCTCCAAACCTCACATAGACCTAACATTTTTTTTTGTGTCAATCAGCAAAAGTATGTATGTATGGAGAATTAAGAGACAAATATTGTGGCTATAAACCATTCTGAAAGATTGATAAAAACAGAATAGGTGCAGCAGCCACAGACAAATTCATGAACAAATCAGGCAGCCAAATAATGCATCCATCTCTAAAGCTGAACTACAAGACATTAAGATGACACTTAAAATAATAGAAAACTAAAAAAATAGGGAGTTTGAGAATATTATAAACTTCATGTCTGAGAAAAGAACACAAATCATTCCTATATTCAAGAAATCCTAGAAACTTGTCATCAGTTAACAAAGCATAAAACAATGTTATTGGCCTGGATTCCTAGCCATATAGGCATCAAGGGAAATCAGGAGGCTGACAGTGGCAAAAGAGGTAACGAAAATGAAAATAACCAAAATCAAACTCATATACAGATTATGAAAACAAAATTACACAACACATTAAAAGAAAATAGCAAACACTTCAGGACATGTTCCCAAACTGTATGAACATCAGCTGACAATAAGAAAGGAGAATATAGCCATTGGCTGATTGTAGACAAAGCATGGTACTCAACAGAATAATTGGACACACTCACCTGATGCACAAACATTCTCAAGGCAAAAACTACACCTTGGTGTACCCACTGCAACCAATTTCTCACTGTCAATCATATCTTGATATAATATGAGAAACCCAAACAAAAAAAAATAAATAAATAAAAATATGTAGCATCTATTACCAAGCACAAAATCTTAACATACTTTTCAAAAAATTACTGATTACCCAAATAGGATATCTGAAGAAAATGGAATCCTTTGTTTGGACTATAAATGATTCTTGTATGACATGCTATTATTTTATTTGTATATTCATCACACATACAAACTATAATACTAATTGCATTTTGAATTTGATTACTTTTTATTATACATTTTGTGTATATTACCTTTGTTTCCTTTTCAAATTCTTAAAAGGGATTGTTTTTAATAAGTGTTACAGCAAATCTGACTTGTTATTTTGTACTTGAAAAGAATTCTAAAAATTCAAATAAAATAATGTCACACCTCTTCACTCCGCTATTCTTAATACACTTATCATTCATAGTATTTTGATTGTTGATGTCAAATAATGTGTCCTCTATACTTTTAATACTTATTTTTTTCCTTCTATATACTGATTGGCTACACAAATAAAATCACGACAGCTTGAATGTGTTTAAGACTAAACATCCAGATAATATACAGGGTGGAAAGGGTAAATTATCATCATATCATATTAATTTTGCGCATGCACATTGCTTTTGATTTTATTGACTGCACAGTATCGTTGGGTCAGTTCTGTGGGAAAAAGAGCACCATGATGCTGTTCATCTCACCTGAAATTTGGAAATCGTATGCCATACTGTTTTCCAATTTACAATGGAAACTCCAATATGAACCTTTCAGAATGTTTGTCAGGGCCAATCTGAGAACGGTGCAAAGGATTTGCAAAGAGTTGGATGTATCTAATGGTTATTTTGAAGGTACAGCAGCTAGGAAAACTCACTTAGGTCTTTTGTAATAAAAGAACTCCTGAATTTGTTGGTGAGGGTCTTAAGCTCAATATGGAGGCCTACATCAAGTCTTTTGAGGAGGTAGTGCTGCCCTGGGTCAAGTGAGTGACTGCTGAAAGACCCTATGCCTGGCAACAGGACTCTGCACCAAGCCACATAAGCATGGCTGTAAGACAATTTCTGTGACCACATCAGTCTTTGCATCTGGCCATATAAATCCCCAGACTGCAAGCTTCTTGATTGTGTGGTGCAGTTGAGTGAGAGACCAACAAAGCTTGTTTTAAGATTAAAGATGAACTGAAGGCAAGTCTCTTCCATGTTATTGTTCTGATCACAAAGTTCCAGTAGAATAATACTTGACAAGATGATATCCATGCAACTCAACAGCTTTCCTTGCCATCATATTCATCAGATTTATCCCCCCCCCACTGAAAATGTAAAGGAAAATGTCAGTCAATTAATGTTTTAGTTTAATTTACTTTATGCCATATCAACCTCAATGTGTTATTTAATTGTAAGAAATTAGTTTGTAGATCAGGTTTCATTGACATTTTTGTAAAGAGTCAAATGTATTGCTGGTAATTTTTTCTTCAAGAATGCATTACTGTTATTTTTACAATAAAAAAATCTATTTTTATGCTTTGATAGTGTATTGACCACAGTTTGGAGGGTTAACAATCTGCCAATAGCTGCTACCGCCATGGTCATGGTAGACCTAGGAATAACAGTTCCATGCTACTCAAAACTTTCCCAATGTTTATCAATTCCAAAACAAAAACTCATTTCTGTCAATTTAAATTAGTTTTGAAATACAGCAAAGTAATCTATTAGCTTGAAATTAAAACTAAAATAAAAGCATTAAGAAAGACTTCATTTTTAAATATTCATTTTAAACATTTCTCTAGAGTATACCTACTGTATAGTAAACAGTATTTTATCTTTTAAGCTTTAAGACAGTATACAGTGCATACTGTCTCTTAAAGCTTATTGTTTTGATTTGATAATTTTTTTTAATTTACAATGTTTATAAAAATGACATTTTTCTTGGCAAAAATAATTTAATTTTGAATATTTCATAATTATTCAGAACAAAGTTTTTTTTTTTCTTCAGTAAGATCTACAAGAATTTTTCTCTTATGCAAGTGTAAAAGATTTTCTCAAACACCCTCAAAATTTCTAAAATTTAAGTAATATTTGACGGTTGGTGTGAAATTGACAAAAAAAAAAAATGTTTGCATCATTTCATTGATCAAACTTAAACATGCTTAAGTGCAACCAGACTACATCTTGTCTGGAAGCAAAATCAGCAACTGAGTTGTAATGAGTTAGATTTCAAGAAAGCATACCGAACATCTGTAACAATGACACAAGCAACAAGCAGTACTTTTGAAACTTCATGTACAAGAAAGAATTGGTAAAAATGAGAGGCAAAAGAAGGGAAAAAGTGTGAAGCTGCTGCTGAGAAACGAAGAATCATTAACTCGGTCATCAAGTATGGGGGTCCTGTGAAGTCTATTAAAGATGTACAAGAAGCAGTGGTTTGGAAGTACTGAAAGATCAATTTAGATAACTAAAGGTTCTCTTTGGTATCAAGTTCAACACCAGTGGAAGTAAATCTCAGTTGGAAGCTGCTCTTTGCAACTACTTGACGATAGGAAAATTTGTTGATTCCTCTCCCTCTCTCTAAGACAAAAGAAGAAAAATCACTCAGTGATTTTGAGCATTTAAAACAACTCTACCAGTTCAGACGAAGAATCACCCCCTCAGGTGATCTTCAGTTAAGAGTGCCACTAATGGGATGCAGTATAACTACAACTTTTCCTCATCAAGAATGACCACAGTTGGAATCATAAATCTTTTCATTAGCTACATAGTATGTGCTTCACCATGATTGGTCAAATCATTGATATTGCATCTCCATTCAGAGTTGTGGTAAAGTTTTTAGCTCTAACAAAGAGCAGAAATAATTATTTCCAATGGTCTTTGTCAGATGATATTGCACAAATCAACATTTGTCTTCAGATGAGACAGATATAATGGCTGGATATAGTGTTCCAGAAACATTAACCATATCAGAAGCTACTGAAAAAATAGTTTGATCTCTGTTGTGCTGTGAAGTATCGAAAGAAATTGCAAGGCATTAATTATTGAAATGAAGCCTAAATAATCAGTCAAATTTGCCCTTCTGTGTTTTATATTTTTATGTATTTTGTTTTTTCAGAGCAAAGCTATCTCACTGTTTAGGCTGATCTGATCAAAGAACTATTGATTTCATTAGAATTAAGAATAAATGTGGTTCAGTGAATATCAGCTCTGAATGAGAAATCAGCTGAGTTCGAATTCTAGTTGAATTCGCTGCATTTACTTGAACGCAAATACTTTTGGGAAAGGTATTAATCCATCTCTTCTCTCTCCAGCTATGGGTTAAATAGCAGGACAGATTGTGTTCTATAGCTTTGGTTGGCAAACAGTCTACCACAGAAAGTAATGGCAACCTACTGCGTGGAAAATTGCTCATTCAGTTATGTCTCTTTCGAGATATAATTGCCCAAGCATGTATCACGTACAACACTTAATTGACTGATATGATATTACATTTATAATGATGTTTCACTTGTTTGAAGCTTGCATATTTGGTTATACATTGTTAAAATTGGCTTTTTGTCCAATAGCACATGAGACAAAATGTTCTTATGAATTTCAAATGGTCATAACCTTGTTGCATATCAGTTTATTTGCTACCAAGATCTGTTTGGTACCATTTTTTTTTTTTTTTTTTTTTTTTTTTTTTTTTTGTCATGCAGCTGTAACTTCTACTCCAACAGTTTCTTTCCTCGCACTTCCCGACTGTGGAATTCTCTTCCAAACGATTGCTTCCCCGAAGGCTACAATCTCCAGGAGTTTAAATGTAAGGTCAATAGACACCTCCTAACACACTAACCTGCTCCCATTCTATCAAACACTCTTCTCATCTGCCCAACCCTCATCCTCGCTATCCTTACTCATCTGTCACCTTCCTCCTGACATTCCCTATGTCTAACCACTCCTTCTCTTTACCTTCCCCTATGTAGCCCCATGCGCAATAGTGGCAGTGGAATGCCTTGCTTGGGGTGAGATGATTAAAAAAAAAAAAAATGTCTATGCTTGTATTGAAGGTTTTTAGACATATTGAAAATAAAACCTTCTGTTTGAGATACCTACTCTAATTAACTTTAAAATTTTTATCATCTTTTTGTTTCTGTTCTACCACTCATTCACACACTTGTTGCATATGTTACTTGCTGTTTTACTCTGCTTTTTCTGGTTTCAGTTAAATTTTCTAAGCTCTCTTTCCCCATTATACATCATACAAACTACAACTGTCTTTTTCAAGTTTTAAGTTCTTTGTTCCAATTTTCTTTTAGACTTCCTTCTTGCTCATATGTTCTGTCCATAATATTTTTAGCATTCATCTATAGAACCACCTCTCTCTCTTTAAGTCTCTTTTTTCATCTCTCAAAAATTGTCCATCACTCACTGCCATATAAATTAGATATTACATAGCAATTCAGCACTCTTTCTTTTATTTCTAATGATATTCATCTGTGTCTTAATACTTAGTTTACTTTCTGGAAGACATCTTTTGCTATTCTTACGCACATTCAGATTTTTGTTTGGCTTTGTCATCTGTTACTTCACTAATAAATTTCTCTACTAGCTTGATTTTTAACATCCTAATGCATAACTCACACCTTGGGTTGTCTCTTTTGATGATGACTATGTATTGTCTTTTTACAGTTATGACTATGTATTGTCTTTTTACAGTTAAGATAGTCCTTTCACTTGGTTTTCATTTGCTACCTTGTCTAAGTGTTATATCAGTTTCCTTTTTGAGTCTGCTATCAACATTGTCATCTTTTAAGATTGTCCTGCCAGGTTTTCTGTATCTCTTAGAACCTTCTTGCTGTATAAGTAAAATGAGAAAATGCATCTTTGTTTTACATGTCTTTCTATTTTTATCTATTTGCTGAACTTGTTCTTTATTCATAAGCATTTGTTTTTTTTTCTAATTAGAAGTTATAAATTACTGAAATATTTTTCTTCAAAGCAAGTTAACTTTTCTTGTATATGTCTTTATGCTTTTGTGTAATCTATGAAATATTGGCATAAATCTTTCTGACAACAATTTTTAATTATAAAGATAGCCTTTCTTGTTTCTTGTCTTGGATAAAACAACTTTGTTTTTGCTCTATTTCTGGCTTGGAACACCTGAATTAAAGCAGTTACAAGGGTGCATTTAAATAACTATTTATTCTCATTTATTACACTGCAAATAATGCCCTTTTGTTTGTTTTGAGGAATATGCATGTGGAAATTCACATATTTGTAAGTGGAAGAATTTATACAAAACTTACAAAATATTAATTGATATATCTCTCTAAATTGAAGTTTAAAGGAAATCTTAATTTGAAATGTAAATAAACAACATAACTAATGTAGCTGTTTTTTTTTGTTTTTTTATATAAATGGAAAGTTTCTTGTAGAATTTTATGTAGACAGGGCAGACTGTATTCATCTTGTGTGAAAGCTAAAATGATAAATCTTTTTGAGCAGTTGTTTTTATTTTGGTCTTCCTTCTGACCCAGAAGATCTGTGCAGCTCTCATGTGTTTTTATTTTATTTATAGTTTTTGAAATCATGAACAAACCTGTCTTTTCATGTCTATTACTTTCCAAATTGTATGACATATCACCAAATCAGAAATAATGATTGTGTGACTCTACCTGACTGCTTTATCAAGATTTACTCTTGAAGATTGGTTTCACTAAGGAAAGCTGTTTTATGACCTTTTTTTCCCAGCCCTATTTCTTTGGGAAAACCTCATTGAATAAACATAATTATTTTTTATCTCTCAATTATAAAAGAATGATTATACTTTGTTGAAATGATAGCTTCTTGAGGTGTGTGTTCATGTGCGCACACACACACACACACATATATAAAAATATAAGAAAAATTAAGGCACACATTATTTCATGGTAAATCTGAAGTGTAGGCCTATTTCAGGCAAACCATCAATAGCTCCCGTCTTTAATGTACAAAGGATTTTACACGAATTGTGTAAAAAATCCTTTGTACAATAAAGACGGGAGCTGATGATGGTTTGCCTGAAATAGGCTTATACTTCTGATTTACCATGAAATAACGTGTCTGCCTTAATTTTTCTTATATTTGCTCTATATGTATTTATATGCATATCGATTTAGAGCTCTCTTAGAGTTATCCTACCACTTTATGTACAGGATACTCCTTTGGACTCTTCTATATCTACACCGCATGCTTATATATATATATATATATATATATAATAAACATTTTTTTTTAATGGATGCCCATATTAGATTAGATTGTCTGTTTATTATTAAACAGTATGTTTATTTACATCTACTGGCCTGAATAATTGATTATTCAGGTCAATATAAATAAATATACTGTTTAATTATAAAAAAACAATCTACTCTACTATAGGTATCCATTTAAAAATAATTTTCAAACAAATAAAATATGTTAGATTTAATTCATTTTGTAATGTATTGAGAAGAAAACTCTCAACACAATTAAACAGTTATAAATTCAGAAATTTATTTATTCATCAATGGTCTAAATGAAGCAATTGTAAGAAATTTTTCTTTACATTGCTGAAATAAATTCTGGATTTATAATCATTTAATTATGTGTTGAGTTTTCTTCCCAAAATATATGCTCTGGATATCCACTGAGCTCTCTGTTTCAATCTAATTGATAATTTATATTAATTAGTAGTATGAAAGTGACATGGATGGAGAGTATGCAACATGTAAGAGAATTTAATATTCTGCAGAAAATGGTGTTGGGATCTTAAGCATTACCCTAATAGCAAAGAAATCTTTTCTTGATATTATCTAATCATTTAACGTGAGTGTATTGAACAGTTAAACATAGTAAAAAAAAAAAAATTATTCATGGTTGGGTTAGGGACTCTATCAGTTTTTTTTCTTTTCATATTTCCATCCTTTTCAAGTTGAATATGAATATTATTTCCTGACTAGAACCTAAAGTCTCCTTCACCTCTTGCAGGCTTATTGCCAGAAATATATTAATCTTATCTGGTAAAACTGCTCTTTTCAGTCAGCAAACTATAGTGAGATTCTATTTGCATATGTGTTCTATTTTTAATTTCCTTAATTTGATTCATTTGTTTCTGACTCTACAGATTATAACCTATCATCAGATCTTGGAAGTGTTCTATTTTTCTTTTTCTGAAATTCCTTGGGTTCTGCAATGTTCATACTTAAAATTGACTTGTTTATATCTAATATTAAATAGTGAGTTGGTCACTATATAGATATGAATTTGTGCTGTCTTAAATAATTTTTCTTTACAGACTAATTTATTCTAAATTATGATAAAAAGTAAAAAGATGTTCAATTAAAAAAAGAATTTTTAAAAATTAAACTTTGGAACCAACTGCGTGTCCAGATCAGGTGCTTATTTGTGTAGCCCATGAAAGCAGTCTTAAATAAGTCCTTTGGATTCTAAAGCCATTGATTTTTCTCTCTTTCTTTCTCTGCTACCCTCCCCCCACACAGAGGGTGCGATAGATAAACTGCCGCATTTTTACGTTGTTAATTTTACGCATGTGTTTGTTTTTGATTTTGTCTACTGCACAGTATAGTAGGGTCAGTTGGGCATCAACTGTAAGAAAAAGTATGCCATGATGCAATTCACTCTGCCAGAGATTTGGAAATGGCATAGTGTGCTGCTTAACATTCATGCTAGAAGCTCAAATACAAGCATTTCAAAGTATTTGCGTGTCGATCTGAGGACAATGCTGAAGATTTGAGAAAAGGTGGATAAGTTTAATGCTGATTACGAAAGTGTTTGAAGTGACTCATTCATTTTCCCACAGGGCTTCAAACTCAACACAGAGGCCTACATCAAGAGGATGGTTCCTGGAAGACCCTGTGTCTGGCAACAAGACTGCACCATGCCACACAAGCAGGAGAACTCTGACATGGCTGTGAGACAATTTCTGCAACCACATCACCTCTTATATCTGGCCATTTAACTCTCCAGACTGCAACACCTTTTATGTGTGGGAAAGTATATGAGTAAGAGACCAACAAAGTTCCTTGTAATACCAAAAATGATCTAAAGACAAAGATTATGGCAGTATTCAACATTTAAAAAAAAAGAAAAATCCTACAGAAGATTCTGTAGTCCATTGTTGAATCCAATGTTGTTTTTTGAATAAATTTACTGTTTAGTACTTAAATGTGTTAAAATGAGATGCCTGTATTATTAGCATTTTTGCATAATTTTGCTTTGTGTGGTACCATTGGAATGTACATGGTTTCCCTCTTAGTTTCCAAGTAAGTCATCCTCTGGGTGACATGGGTCAAGTTAGCCTAGGATCATCAAAGACAACAAAAAATGTTTGGTATTTGTTCAATACTCCTATTGTGTAGTATTTACACTATTTACAGTTATTCGTTCTATACTTCTAATTTGTTCACTGCTGTAGCCTGGTATTGAACTCACAACTCTTTGGTTCAAGTCACCAGCGTCTATATCCACTGGGCCATGTATCATTGAAGCCAACAGCATGTGAATTTCTGGGACTTCAGAGTTCATATTGCAATCTTTGATGTTAATGATTTTCTCTAGCACTCCCTTATTACTGGTTCTCATATTGGTTGGTTGAGGAGATTTTTGTAGCCTTGCATATGCAGTGATTCCTTAAGTTTATGTAGTTTCTAGTGATCTTCTCTCTCTCTTATTTCAACTTCATCCCATATATGGTCAACTATGCCTGATTTTTCTATCTCCCCCTTGTGTTATGGTCTTGCAACATTCTTGTAGCATTGCCTTAAGGGGGATGGCCTGTTTTTCTTTTATATTTCTTTCCACAGCTACATAGAATGGTGTACATGCAGTTCTTAGTCATGTTCTCCTCTATTGGGATCTTACTTGGGAGACATACCTGCAAAGTGTAGAACCACTTCTGAAGGTTATCCTGTTGCTATATGAACCTCAGATCTTTTGTATAATAGCCCCTTCACATGGGTAGACAGACCGAGGCTGTTTTCTGAGAGTTGTTATCCTCATGCACCCTCCCTTCTACATTCGCTGGAGTCGTTATCATGTACCCTGGATAATTGCTATGTTGTAAGGTACTGCTTATACTGATCATTTCTTGTTCATATGTCTCTGGGTCACCATTTATGACTTTTGCTTAACGTTGCAGGTAGCAGATGATCCCTTTCTTTACTTTGTGTGGGAGTTGAAGTTGGGGTATTGTCCAGTAAATGTTGGCTTTCTTGAACCCACTTGCTGTTTGAGAGATTAATACATACAGGAATGCTAGTTTGTTGTTGCTCTTTTTTTCCATAGTGAACTGTGTCAATGATCTTATTGAGTTCACATGGTCCAGTAGCGTTTGGATCACTTCCTGGTGTGGCCAGAGTATAAAGGTGTCATCAATGTATACCAGTTGGTTCAAGATATCCATATACCGCAAACAAACATTCATCAAATAATACCTCAACTTCAACTCTCACCACCCATACAATGTAAAGAAAGGGAACGTCCGCTGCCTGCAACATTAAGCAAAAGTTATAGGCAGTGACCCAGAGACATACAAACAAGTAATGGTCAGTATAAGCAGTACTCTACAAAGAAACAATTATCCAAAAATCTCCTCCTAAGTTGACCAAGCATAGAAATGAATACAATATTGTAGCCAGTAATAAGGGAGTGGTAGAGAAAATCATTACTGTCAAAGATTGCAATATGAGTTCTTGGATTTTTTTTTTTTTAAATTTATGTTTTTGAAGCTAGAGAAAATCATTAATGGACTCTGGTAAAAAAAAAAAAAAAATGATTACATTCGGTTTATAAGTCCCAGAAATTCACATGCTGTTGGCCTCAATGACATTTGGCCCAGTGGATATAGACGTTGGTTAGTTCCAGTGACTTGGCCCAAAAAGTCATGAGTTCAATACCAGGTTACACTTAACTTAGATAGTAAAGAGATAACTACATGGCTAGAAGTGATGTCGCACATAGATATACTTCAGTGATAGTAATAGAGAGTTTGATTCTAAATTCCAAGCACCTGAAGAAGGCCGGAGTGTAAACAGCTGAAACATTGTAAGCATGGCAGTAAAGATTAAAACAATAGTCCAAACAATGTAAATAGTATGAATATTTTTGCATCACTGTGGGTACCTTAGTGGGATTTGCATAATGTCACAGGTCACTCTTTCTGTTTACCTTTTGATATAGAAGAACCCATGTGTGTCAGGTTCCTTGTAGTAGTTGCATTTTTTTTTTTTTTTTAAAATTCCGGCAAGTGCCTCAGTTGTATTGTTTTTGTTAGATATGATACCTCCCTCATTTCATCACATAGAACATGTACATGTCTTTCTACACTACATGTCTGATAGAGGATTCCCCCCTCATTGACTTACTAGGGCTATGATATCCTTGATTTGTTGGATAAACTTTGCCTTCTTTATGAATTTTGACATTTAGACTATTTTTTTCTCTTGACTATTGATTAAAAGAGACCGCCAGCATATTTCAGAACTTTAACACCTTTAACCACTTTCCAAAAACTACCTATTTCAGTTATAGTTGGTGGCTAATATGATGAGGAAAGCATACTTTTTTTTTCTTTTTTTAATTATCTGTGCTAGATTAGGAGCTGCCATGTCATTTCTCTCAGTATGTCTAAGTGTGTGTGTGAGAATGAATATTGAATTTTGGTGCATGCTGCATAACATTGTTATGTCATCTTCCATTTATGGCCTGCTGAAGGAATTTTATTAAATACCTGGCACACCCTCACACATATTTTGTCACTTTATTATTCAAATTGTTTTTCTTGCCACAAAGAAGTTGTCTTAATCAACTACTAGTAAAATTTGAAAGACATATTTCAGTTTAAAATATGAAAAATTTTGGTAATATCTTGTTTGTGGGTGACAGGTGCTATTATTATGCAAATAAACTAAGTAACATACATTTTGACATCTAAATAAATCCAAAAGTTATAGGCCATATAAATATTTAATTAACACAATGTTCCATATATCTGAATAAATTGTCTATTTTAATATACAAGGTATTGCAAAATTAAATGCCCCTTTTAACTTCTATTGACTGAAAATAAATTACATTACTTTAAGAAAATTTGTATTGTCTCATCAAAACATTTATTATGGTTAACAAACTATTTAACATGTTCAATACAATGCTAAACCCTATCAGCAACACTTTTACAAGCAATTTGACATTTCTATATTAAAAAAAAAAATACCAAAAATTGTTTTAATTCAGGAATAGTTTTTGGCTCTTTCAGTACACCTCACAAGAACAAATCTGATCGTATTGGCTACCCAATTGCTCCACATTATTTTATCCACTAATTTATTTTTGTTTAATAAAATAGGGTGTTACTTTTGCTAAACCCTGTATGTTTCTTGACATTCTATAACCTTCATTACTCTTTCATTGATTTTTAACTCTTTTATTTTTAACTCTCTTATTGTTCAACTTTAACATTCCTAGTAGCAGTTTTTATTATTTTTCAGACATCTTCTTTGAATATTGTTTTCTGTTCTCATATCTTTTAATGATGATTCATTATATTGGATTAAAATCTGGAAAGGTTGGGATGGGTGGGGGGGAAGGGTTCATTTTCTTATTTTAGTGTCTTTGAAATCTTTTTGTTTTGATAAGATGGTTACTTGTCATCTTTGCATAATGTGAAAGACCATTATCTTGCATGAATATACCCTTTAGCATAAAACTTCTTGGTTTGGACCTGTACCACTTAAAAAAAAATATATATATATATATATATGTATATATATATATAATTTTACTGCTTGCAATACTAGTCCAAGACATTAATCCCCCTATCCACTGTTGGATTCTAATTTATGTTGATCCATTAGAACTTAACTTTGCCCAGCCATCTGGTTCCTCTAATGTAGCTCTAAATTTATTACTAAAATTTACTGTTGATTTTTCTCTGTTGATATTTGTGCCGCACCAATTTCTGAAAATATGTTTTTGTGTATTAACTTTTTTCTCAAGTTTTTTGTTTTATATATAATCTTACTAACATTTTCAAATTTATGATTGATTGTTCTGATCTCTCTTCAACTTCTATGTCAGTTTTAATGTTTCATTACTCACTATCTCTACAATATCTTTCTTCTCTATTGATCTCATATTTTTCTCATAGGTTTGATTTCGATATAAATTGTTAGAGGTCTTATTTTATTTATTTAATTTTTTTAGCAATGCCGTTCCATGAAATTAAGTGTAGCTTTTTTTGATTATTGGTCAACTCCCCTCCCCTTAATCTGGCTAAGGAACGCATGTCCTGTAGCCTCTCTTTCACCTTCTCTACCCCCCCCCCCCCCAGACCTAACAGCCAGCCAACTTGCCCACAAAATTTGAAAAAGAATCCAAAAATTCATATCTTGGCGTTGTCTTCGAAATGTTCACCAGTTTGTTATCTGCTCGTAAGTTGGCTTGAATGGCTTTTGTCTGTCCTTTATTTATTGATTTGTTTTAATTTTTTAAATGTTTTAGTCATTGCTAGTATTTTGCAAGTTACTACCACTATTGTAAAGTATTTTGGCTCTTAAGTTTGATTTTGACTTATAAGTTAAAGCTTAGTAAATTTTTTAATTTGCCTTTTTTTTTCCAATTGGAATAGACTGTACCTATTATCGCCCACTTTTCTTTTAATTTTAAAACTCTCCATGCCAAATGGAACATTTGTTCCCCCCTTGGAGTAGATAGACTGAACTATCGCCCGGTTCACACTCCACCCACGTCTATTGAACAGGTGAAGAGGCTCATCCCTTGTTTGTTATTGCTGTCTTTGTCATTCTGTTGCTCTTCTCTTTCTTTCAAGGGGTATTTACATTTTGAGTCACTTTTATATTAAAAACATTTTTAACATGAAAAGATACTTCACAAAAAGCGATTTATGTCAATACCAAGATGAATCAATGAACCATAGATACCACTGATGTCTATTTTAGTTATGAATTCCGTATCTTTGCTTTACTAAGTCTCAATATATTGTTTTGGAGATTTTATTTAATTGCATCTCAGTATTAAAACTTTCTAACATTTGCAGTCATTTTTTACGACATGGGTATACTACTTAAAAAATAAGTACCAATAACTATACTTTTATATATATATATATATATATATATAAAATGAAATTCCAAGTATATTTATCATAGAAAAATAAGTATAAACTGAAAATTTTACCAACATTGATTACTTCATACAAATTTTACTGTAAAAATGTTAACATTTTATTTGTTATTAAAAGTATGAAAAATATTAAAATATAATTTTGTATTTTGTCTTTTAGGAGCCAATGAAATCAAGAGCACCACAATTACATTTGGAATATAGGTTTTATAAACAGCTTGGTCAAGCAGGTAAGTTTGCAAAAATCTCTTTGGAAGGAAAATGTAGGGAGACTGAAAATGTTGCTTCAAGAAGATTAGATCAGGTGATATATATATATATATATATATATATATATATATATGGGCAGCAATCTTTCATTTAAACATGTTTTTATTAAAAGCAACCGACAAGGAAGATTTTATTTTTGATTTAATTTTTTATTCTTATGTGTTTCCTTTTTGCTGGAGATTAGGAATGTAAAAATGTTCCATAAGTTTAAACTTTCCAAGTGCTTTCAGCCTCTTCACAGGCCATCTTCAAGGATGTTATTTCTGGTGTTATATTCTGCATTCATTTATGCACAAATACCCTTGGGAAAGGTATTAATCCATCTCTTCCCTCCAGTTATGGGTTAAATAATAGGACAGATTGGGTTCTATAGCCTTGGCTGGCAACCAGTCTACCGCAGAAAATAATAGCAACCTACTGCAGGATAATCTTCTGCCCAGTCAGGCATATCTCTTTCGAGACATGATCGTCCAAGCATGTATCATGTATGGCACTAGACTGACTGTAAATTTAAATATAATTTTTTGTGTTTTTAGTGGTTTTTTTTTTTTTTGTTTTTTTTGTTTTTTTTTAAAGAAGAGTTCTTTAAATCTATTACAAATAAAAACTTTAAAAACTCCATTTCCACAATTAATGTAAGGTTGATGGCAGGAGAGAATTGTGATATATTGTGCCTCTGTTATAGTAAGGTGTCTTTGATATAGCAAGTTAAATATTATTTAAATAAAAAATGCTTGGAAAGTCAAAAATTATGGTACGTTTTTATATTCCTTATCTCCAGCAAAAAAAGAAACGGAAGAATACAGGAAAAATTAAATAAAAAAAAAATTAATAAAATTTTCCTTGTTGGTAGTTTTTAATATAACATGTTTATATATATATATATATATATATATATATATATATATATATATAAATTAAAATTAGGATGATCAGTTGATTATGACCAATAACTATATATGTTATCTTTATTGAATTGAAATGATGCTTTTGCCAAAATCAGAAAATATATTCAATATTTTACAAACAGTATGTAACCAGATACAAAATGAATGGGTGAATGGAGAAATTCATTTTAATATTTCAAGATAGTTATATTTACTTCTGCATGTGCTTCAATTTTAGTATCAATTTCTTTAATTTTTGAAAATGAATGTGATTTTTCTTTGTTCAGTTTGTTTTCCTTCAAATTTTTTTCCACTAATATAATTTTCTTGTACAGTCATTATCAAATTTCAATACTAAATGGCTTCTTGCATTGCACTGAAGTAACAATTATAATAGTTACTAAGTGCTATGCTATTTTAGCATTTATTTTATACAGACTTAATAAGGAAATAGTTATTTAAGATAGTTTGTACTTTTTAAAACAACTGCTTCATCGTGTTATTTATATTGTTTCAATCTATTTTGTTTAGTAGTGTAGAACAAGTTAGTCACCTTTAATGCTAGAAACTGTCAGTTATAGTGTTGAATTCCAATACCAATAATCAGTCTAGTAGCTAATTAACTTTTTATGAAAGTATTTGCACTATTTGACATAAATGTCTTTTAGTTTTACTGTTAGATATGATTCCATTGTAACACTCCCCACCAATTTTCTGCAAAAATTACTTGGCTTTTTTTCTTTTTTTCTTTCTTTTCATTATTTGTACAGGACTTTTAAACATTTTATTTCAAAATATTTTAAAGAAAATGTATTTAATTTGAGATGTGCAAATTAAAAACAATTTATGCTGGTAATGTTTTGACAGAATTTAAAACTTAGTTTTATTTGATCTAAAGAAGCAGCAGGTTTGAAGATGGAAATTTTTCATTTACATTTTGAGATAGATTCTGTGTTTTTTATTTGATAATTACATGCTGTTAAGGAAGTATGATGCTGAATATGAAAATTACTTGACAGACATATGCTTATGGTTTTTATCTATCTATTAATAAAACTGAAAGGATCTAGAACTATAGAGAAAAATTGTGGCTTAAAGGGGAGTTAAGGCAACCTCTTTGATGACCATAATTGGTGTTGCTGATCAATTTTAATGGTTTGATCCATCATTTCTGCATTGAATCAAGTTCCATTTCCTAACACACTTAAATGTGTGAATTTCTTTAGCCAATAATAGTGCACAAGATACATTTTATAGACTCCTATACTAACATGTGCGTTGTGGTACAGTCGATATCGGCTCGGAACGAAAAACCCGGGAGCCGAGTTCGAATTCCAGTTGAATCCATTGTATTCACTTACGCGCAAATACCCTTGGGAAAGGTATTAATCCATCTCTTCCTTCCAGTTATGGGTTAAATAGCAGGACAGATTGGGTTCTATAGCCTTGGTCGGCAACCAGTCTACCGCAGAAAGCAATGGCAACCTACTGCGGGATAATCTTCTGCCCAGTCAGTCATGTCTCTTTCGAGACATGATCGCCCAAGCGTGTATCACGTATGGCACTTAACTGACTGACTGATACTAACATTTCAATTTTTATTCATTAACTCATAAATTGTTAAAATCAAATTGGGTTCATAATCAATTTAACTTAAGATTATTTACACTGTTTATATTGTCTGGACTGTTGTCCTCATCTTTCTTGCCATATTCACGATGTTGTCACCTTTTGTACGTTCCAGTCTTCTTCAGGGGATTCGAATTTTGAACTAGAAAGCTTTATTTTGTCCACTGGGGTAGATTGTTCTATTTCCACATGCCATGCTTCGTCTAGATGTCTCAGTTTCAGTTATTTCTCTTTTACTCAACTCTCTCCAAGTTTTTGTCTTTAAGGACACATGTTCCAGTTAATAAGTGTTGGTTGAATCCAGTGACTTTACCCAAAGTTTTGTGACTACAATACCTGGCTACAGCGTAGGTGAACAAAAAATTTGAGAGCTGAATTACAGGGAGATAACTTATACTGAGATATCTGGTGGAGGCATGGCACTTGAAACTAGAACAATCTACCTTGGTGGAGGAAATAAAGGGTTCAGTTCAAAATTCCTGTTACCTGAAGAAGGCCTAAAGTGTACAACAGCTGAAAGGTCATCAGTATGGCAATGAAGATAGGATCACAGTCTGGACAATGTAGAGAGTAAATAATTGCAGTACCTTGTCTCAGAAATATAGACAAATATTAAACTTGTATAGAAAGAAAATTAGAACTGAAAGTAGTGGACTTTTGTTTGCAAATATTAATATATTATTTTATCTTAAATTTCTTGTTTATTTTTAGCTTTCCAATTCAATTGTCCAATTAAATGTTGCTTCATGTTGTCTTTCAGGAACTTAAATTTTTACTAATCTAATAAAAAAGAAACTATTTCTCTTATTCAGTTAACTAATGTGATACTTATTAATATTGTTGCTATGCCTGTATAAAGTTAGCATGTGGTAGGTTTTTTTTTTTATAGTAACTAACATACCTTCAAAGCAATGCTGATAGCTGTAAAATGCAAAAATGCTTAATTTCTATCTAACAACTCATCAGAAAAAAATCTTTGGATTCTATGAACATTTAAGTTGATGGAAATAGTTTTAAGGATTATATAATTCATGTTTTTTGTTTATATATGACAACCTTAAAACTTAGGCAAATCTATTTAGATACTTTATTTAATTAAGCTTTACCTCGGATTTTTTAATGTGCCAATGAACAAATAGATATTGCACATTCTCAACTACTGTGCAAGCTCTCTATTGCTGATTATAAAAGTATAGTTCTCTCATGATTAAAAGAAGGGTCCCTGTTTTGAATAATGTACTCTGTTGGAATTTGGAATATGTCAAATGTTATGATTTTTTTTAATTTTTTAATTTTTATTTTTTTATTTTTTTTCATATATTGTAATGTAAATTACCAACAAACAAAATGTTAAATGACAAATATGAACTGTTAACAAATATCTTGTGATATTCTAAAAAAAAGTATCAATTTTTATTAAGCTTATAATATTTAAAGATTTTAAACTTTAATTTTACTTGGTTTTGGTTAAAAAAAAACAACAAAAAAACAAAAAAAAAACAAACAAATAATTCTGTTTACCTTGACTCTGAAATACAGCAAGAAATTAAAACCCTGTTGTATTTGCTTTTCTTACTGAGTGAAATATTTTATATTCTTTCTCAAGGCTGGATCTCTTATCTTGAAGTTTAACTATTTTATTGTGAACCAACTACAGAGGCTTGAGTTGGATATATCTTCCTTTTTGCATATCATTATGATTGTATACTAAATTATTTCTGAAATATATTTGTGTATTTATTAAGAAATGATTAATCTTTTACTAAGAACCTTAGTGAAACACTTCTCGGTTCTATTAAGAAATAAGCACTTCATTTAGCATTACTCTTTCTTTGGTAGATCTAAGCATATAAATTTCTTTATTGCATTTCACTTTTTTAAAACCTATTTGTTAAATAAACCAAATTCATTTTTAATTTTTTAATTTAAATTTTCTTCATAATTTAAATCAATTTAAGCATGATAGAGAAAGCAGGCATTGTTTTAACAATCTATTTTGTGACTTAACATTTTACAGTCAAACATAATTCAAGGAATAATTAAAGGAATAGATTTCCTTCAAATGAATCTTTTGGAGTTGAATATTTGCCATAATTTTCTCTTTTGAATTAAATTTCAGCAACTAATTCAATTATATCTACTTTATCCTTTTCTGCTTTTTTTAATGATAAAAATGTTATCTTTTTTGTACTTTTTTTTTTTAACTGTAGAAACTTCAAGAAAAGAAGCATTGAAACTTGTCTGAAAAGTTTGAGTTAATGAAGTAAAACTGAGACTAATGAATTGCATCACTTTGCGTTTCATTTTGTTTTATCTTCAGTCATGTATGAAACAATTTTATAATCCCCCTCCCAAGCAGTATTTTGTATTTTACTGTGATGACGTTCTCTTGCATAATGAAATAGTAGTGTTATTTTTATCACTACAAAAACAAATCTTGAAAGAGTTCTATGCAGGACACCCTGGGATATCCAGTATGAAAAGCATAATGAGAATTTATGTATACTGGCAAAGCATGGATAGAGACATTGAAATGTTGGTAAACTCAGGCAAAGGCTGTGCTTTAGCAGCTAAAGCATCACAACCCATGGCCAGAAACTGATCACCCATAGTCACATCTTCACATTGACTTTGCTAGTCCACTTAATGGATCATATTATTTGATCACTGTAGACAGTTTTTCCAAGTGGCCAGAAATATTCAAATATAAGAAACCAACCATGCAAATAGTAATTCAGTTTCTACACATTGTGAGGTTTGGAGTTCCAGATTCAATTGTTTTGGATAACATCATGCAATTTACATCAAAACAATTCAAGAAATTTTGTAGAATGTTTGTGGTAGAGCACATAACAATTGCCCCCTACCATCTTAGAAGTAACAGCCAGGCAGTATGTTTTGTGGATGCTTTCACTAGGGCTCTCTCTCTCTATAAAAGGAAAAAAAAAGCCAACAGTGGATCCACAGATGCAGCATTACAGCAATTTTTGTAGGGGTATAGACCTACACTGAATAAAAATGCACTTTCAACCATGATGCCAGAAGAAATTGTTTGCTCGTAAAATATGATCAGTATTTGACAAACTAATACCCAATAAGAAAAAACATGATCACACAGTAGAAAAAGCTAAAAACGATTTTGGAAAATTGGACCAACGGTTTTTTACCAGTTATATCAAACAAATAAAACCTATTGGGAAGTTGCAACTATCGTCTGAAAAATTGGAAAAAATGATATATCTGGTGCACAAAAGGCAAGTTAATCAAATCAAAAGTAAATAGACAACAGAAGAGAACAATACTCCAGACAAGTTTAAACCTATGGGTGTTCTTTTTTATACATTCTAGGTACCCATTCTCAGAAAGCTTCTGAAATTAAAGTCTGGAAACAGCGTAATAAGAGAAAAAGAAGGGCTACGAAAAGAATTGACATTAAACCTAAAAGGAAAAATTGCTGACTCTAAGCAGAGTAAATCTAAAAAGGGTGATGTTATATATGTACCTTTAGACAGTAATGGGTATGTCTTAATCCTTATATAATACATATTAACTCTATTGTTAGTGTCTAGCAGTTCTCTGCTAGCAGTGGTTATTTAATATTTTCTTGAACATTTTTCTTCATTAAGAGAATTCTGCAATGACTGGAAGAAATGGGAATCCGATGAGCTATTTCCTGAATTTGGTGGATGAGTGAAAACATCTCAACCAAGATGTAATAATTTCTGCCTTGTTAACAAAGAAATTTGTTGATTCATCTAGAATATTATGAAAGTTCTTATAATTGTTAATGGATGATTTTTGTTTATTACTTCCTTTGACTGGTCTAATTAGGAAAAGTGCTTGTTCAAATCAATTGTTTATCCAGTAGCAACTCATGAGAGATAACTTTTCCAATCACAATATATAGACTTTTAGATGAAAACTGACTTATGTGATGGTTAATTTTGTTTGCTTCTACAATCTCTTTCATTCCATGTTTTTGTAATCTCTAATGTGATGAGTAATAATATCTTGTTTTGCTCGCTATTAATCTTTACTAGTTTACCTGACAATGGTACTTTATTCAATGAGAACTCTTCCGCATGAAATTTTCAATCATTTACCTTATCTATACTGAGTTAGATTTTTTACCTTTCTTAAAATGAAAAAATATGCTGAAAATATTTATTTTCCTGCAACTTCTATGTTAGAATAATAAACAAAAACCTGCAAAATTTGATAAATTTATTTTAAAACTGTTATTAGAATGAAAAATAATGAAAAGCAAATATTTTGAATGAAATTAGTTTTAATGTCATTTTATAAAAACAATTCAAACTTTGGCAAAGACTGAATATATTTTTTTTAATTGAATCTTTCATTCTAATATAAGATTGCTAGTGCTCATATTGAAATTAAATCACCAACTGTA
The DNA here is from genome assembly GCA_037127315.1 of Ascarosepion bandense. Classification (NCBI taxonomy): domain Eukaryota; kingdom Metazoa; phylum Mollusca; class Cephalopoda; order Sepiida; family Sepiidae; genus Ascarosepion; species Ascarosepion bandense. The sequence goes on along the minus strand of JBBBDQ010001129.1, from coordinate 4,083,746 downwards.
ACTTTTGTACTAATTATTATTTATGAGCATTTTTTATTTAAAAGTTTAGGTTTGAATATGAGACTAGATTTGTGCTCATATTTTTATTTTTTTCAAGTAATTGAGTATTGTACATAAATTACTAGAAAAATAATGAAGATGGTTAAATTTTTATTTGTTTTTAACTTAATAATTAATATTCTACAGTAACAATGTGGAAACCATATTTATCTTTGTATTGTTAATAATATCTGCAAATAACAGCTGAGTTGAATTTGAATATTCTGTGCTTGTATAATAGTTGCATGAATAAATTGCAAATTTTAAAAAAACAAAAAAAAAAAAATTATATCCTGTATCAGATTAAACAATATGGTTGTTATGATGCTGTAATTTCTATTTTATGTTTGAAGAGTTTAATGACAAAAGATGGTTGGCTTGTTTCAAATGTTGAATAAAATACAAGAACATGACTTAAAGGGAATCTCGGTAAAATAAGACTCTTAAAAGCTTATGGAAGGTAGATTTTAAAAATTTTCTCATGTCAGTTATCCCTTTGGTTAATGTAGTTTGACTTGTTGCCAATCTTTTCCTAACTTTTTTGTGGTTAAGGTTTAAAAACAAGTTTCACAAGAACTAAAAAGAAGTAGACTTTATTTTTCTTTTATTTATTTATTTATTTTTTATTAAACTTATTTTGACATATTAACCACAAATGTCATACGTAGGACACCAAATTGAACGTCATGTGTTACTCTAGATTTTTAATCATGACTTCTACAATAATGCATCCAACTTTTAGATTAAAAACAAAAATAGATAAATATATAATTACTTGTATTGGGTACAATTTAAAAATTGCCTTAAGTTTAAAAAAATAAAAATATGAAAATTTAATATTTTTCTGTTTGCAATGCTTTCTTATAAATTGCTTCAATCCATTTTAATAACTTAGATAAAACAGCTCTGTCACAAAGACTTATTATTTTTAGTCCCACTTTCATTGTCTTACTATGCGTTGCATAAATTATTTTCTTACCTGTCTTCAGTGCACTGGCTATGAAAAATAATGCTTTGTATTATTTATGCCTAATACAATCTAATTTGATGTTTTCTATCTTATTTGGCTATACTTACTTCATTGTGAATCTTATAATTACATTAAGAAAATTAGCAAAAATGATGAAAAACCCATTAAAAAAATTGTTTACTTATCTATCAATTACTTGGCAACCATTTTTTGTTGTGTAATAGATAAAAATATTTGTTCCAGTTGTGTCAAGTGTGAAAGATGATTCATAGTCAAGTTCAACACTGTGTTCTGTCTACAGTGGTAGGGCCATAAGTATTTGTCTGGTATGAAAATTGAATGTTTCATCCAATAACTTAATACATGATCTACTAAATTCTAATGAGGTCACAACTAAATACAATGTAGTCAGTAATACATGAAAAAAAGTTACATTTATTGTTAAAAAGAGTAATGATGTCTGAAAATGCGCAAACAAAATATTTGAGTCTGGTTGATATAAGTAATTATAACTTGAATGAATATTTGAATATAACTCTTTTCTATTTCCATAGAACCAGTTAACATGCTTGTATAACATAAAAACATTTGGCAACATTGCATTGTTGAATTTCATCTTTGAAGATTTATACTATTGTACAGTAATTGTCTTGAACTGGTTCCACTTTGGTGAAGACCAAGGAACTTCTATTGATTTGAGACAACTGTTAATAAGCACCGTGCTGGAAAGACGTCGGATGAGTTCCATGGAACTAACTTTTGTTAAACTGATGTTACAACTATGAATTGGCTATTCTCATAAAATTTCACCAAGACCTGTGTAAGATAATCCGTGACATCAGTACAGGATGATTTAATTTGAAATCATAAGGTGTGAATGTTAGTTAAGCAATACATGTGGCAGGCAAAGAATGAAAGTTATTTGTTGAAGAACAGTGAAGCATGGAGAAGCTTAAATTTTGCTATGTGGTTGCTTTAGTACAAAAACAAGTTAAAATTTTGTTGATTGAAGGAACCAAGGCAAAAAAAGACTGCATATTTTTAAGGGTAATTTGAAAGGTTTGGCTCTAAATCTTTGCATGAACAGAAATGGGATCTTCCAACAAAACAGTGGTTCCAAATATAAGCCAAAGCTAGTGACTGAATGGAGAGGAAAATGAATATGTTTATCATGGGCCTTGCAATCACTGGTTAGAAATCTTATTGCAAACTTATGGTGGGAATTAAAAATGGATATTTGGAAAGGAAATACAAAGAACATGTCAGAATTAGAAGTTCAATGAAGAAGTATAGAGTAAGCTTTCTGTTGAAGCTTACCAAATTAAGGTGTCAGTTTAAACTAACACTCTTTCTTTCTCTCCTCCCAATATTTTGAAAGTGAACATTTAATTATCTTAGAAAATGTGTTAAAAACAAAGAAAATATTTCTGAATTGTTATGTAATATGTTCTCTTATATAGCAGAGAATGCTGGACAATCTTCTCACAGATTTGGGACAACAGAAGTGTGGTTCTTCAGAAGAATGCTGAGAATTACATTTACCAAACATACAAGCAATGACAGTTTTAGAGAAAATGGAAAATGAAAAGAGGGCACTTAACATTAGGAAGTTTAAATATCTATTGGCATATAATCAGGAAAGAAAGCTTGGAAAATTTGATACTCCCATGACAAATTGATGAACAGAGGAAAACAATGTATAACCAACCTAGAGAGCATAAGTAAATGGATAGCAAAACAGTTTAGGAGAGATAACAAGAAGAAATTCATTATAAGTTATAAAGAACAGGAAATTGTAGAAAGCCATGATTGCCAATGTCCTGTATCAGCACATAGAAGAATCAAAATGGTCCCAGTATATGAAAAAGGTGTAAATTTAAATTAACAGCCAGAGGATATGGTTTAAATTTTTGGCAAAACTAAGCAAAAAGGGTTTACTATAGTGTATTGATGTTAAATTGTTTAATAACTTGTTAATGTAGTAATACTTTTTATTCGGGTGTTTGTAAAATATTGTTACATAATTACTTTAGTAATAAATGTTTTTACTTCCTATTTTGTGTGTATCATTGCTGATGTATCTGAGTTTTAGCTGAAATTGAACTTCATAGAAAACTTATAAAGTTAATGTTCACTTTTTCATACTGTAAAAATACTGACTGTATATAATATAAAAAGTTTGTCATCTTTGCATCTGTGATTGTCTGTTCTAAACTCTTATTTTATGTAAGATTTCTATATATACAGAATATTGTGCAAATGAGGTTTAATATTCTTGTGCTTAAGATAGATGCCATGTGAATCCATCTTTTTAAATTTGAAAGTACTTTTCATTATTGGATTTATATTTTCAAAAGGTTATCTGTGTTGACTACTTAGTAATTGTTTTAGAAAGTATGTATAAAATAGTGACATGGTAGCTGATACCAATTTTGTACTTGAACTGGAAAATTGTTCTGTGAAAAGCTGATTAATGCTACTTTAAAAAATTAGGATCTTTCTAAAAACATTTTTTTTCTTGGTATGGCATAAGATATAAATTTGTTTATTGCTGAATTTCCCAAATTATCAACTTCGATGTTTGTATAGGATGCAGTAAAAATACATCCCATATTGTAATGGTTTTAAAAAAAGAAAATGACTGCTATTAAAAAAATCATTTCACTGCTGTTTAAACAAAGGGCTACAAGATTCATTCATTTGGTTTTAAATATGACATCATACAAACAGAGGTGTCTACACTGTTGTAGACAATTTCTAAAGTTTTTCCTTTACCTGGAACACTAACCATTTCGAGGTCTTCTAGGTGCTGAACCTGTGGCTCTGAAATTTACAAACCAAAGCTATACTGGGTTTCTATTCAGAACAGCATCATTTCAACATAACCTGAAATGACCACAAAAAGTTCTGTTGTAATTACAGTTTTATGAGTCTCAAAAAAAAATAATTTCAACAGCAAATGCATGGTCTATACCTAGCCAAACCATGATAGTAATTTATAGTATTGGAAAGAAAAATGGTAAGATATTTTCTTGATGAAAATATCATTGTCACTTGCCTAAGTTCACTAGCACCACACTGGTGATATTTTAAAATGTGGGAGGTATTTCTGCCTCACCCTGTATTTCATGTACATTATTGAATACCTTGCAGGTGTAGAGGCTCATCCCTTGTTCCCTGTTTAGGATGTGGTTTCTGGCTTTCTCTCTTCTAATCTTTTCACTCTTACGTAGCCCCCTGCACATTGGGGTGATATGATTAAAATATTTGTTTAATGACTTAATATATATTTCTTACACTTCTATTTGCTTGTCTATACAAGTATCATTCTCCGTTTTCAAAGATTACAATTTTTAGCTGGCTACCTATTCAGTTCTGATTGGTTCATTGCAGTTTTTATTGTAACTCCTAACTAATAGGATTCTGGAAGTATTCAGTTTATTCAAAATTATGAAAGTTTCAAAGATGGGCTTCAGCTTTTATTTGGCTGATAAAAAAAAATGTTTAAGGGATGTAATTTGTTATGATCAATATTCTGCTTTTAATTAAAGTATAATCAAAGCACTGTTAAAAATGACTGAGGTAGAATTTTTAATATTACAAGATTCGTCAAAAGGCAATTTTATTTCATTTTAATAATACATTTGATATTTTTGACATTGTAATCATACCAGTTTGTTTTACTCTAATAAAATATACAAAATTACATTTAAAGCTACAGGATTGATTTAATGATAGGAAATTGATTTGTGAATGTTGTACTCTAATAATGCAACTATTGGAGAGTAGCCAATCGTTGAATCAGAAGAAGATTCAGGTGGCCATTTTGGGATATTATTTTGGAAATTTAGTTCAATTTCAAGTAATTGGCATTGAATAACAACAAAAAAAAATCCTGACTAACAAGAAATTAAAAAAAAAAAAAAAAATGTACTCTTGATTTATAATTTCTAGTTCAATTATATAAAAAAAAAATTATAGCATATTCTAAAAATCTCTTTGGAAGATGTATTAGTGTAGAGGCTCAGAATAATTTATTTTTTCATCTTCTAATAAAAGATTACATTTTTTTCCTTGTTATAATTGTTGCTTTTTTAAGGCTTTGATCATAATTTCCAAGTTTCAGTAGAATTTTAAGTTTTCTATGATCTGTTGACTGTTTCTGAAATGTGCTTCAAAAACATCTAACATATAGTTAAACAATAATTGACTTTTAAAATATATATAATGTGGAGAATAGCTATGAAGATTGTTTGAAGTCTATTTATATTATATGCAGTTTTATAGGTATATCATTTTTTAAGCATTGTTTGGGATCAGCTTTAGTCATAATTAATTTGTTAAAGTATGAATCTTAATATTGAAATAAATTGCCAATTTTCCCTATAAGAACATACAGAATAGGAATTTTGTATTGCCTTTTTAAAAATTTTGATGCTTTTTCCAGTGAGCAATTTATTTAATCAAAGTCTCCTCTAATCTGTGAAAAGAGATTAAAAATAAAATACAAAATAGATGCTGCCACACTAAAATAAACAATCATGTAAAAATAACTGTAAAAGAAAAGTGTATTGTTATAAAATGAAATTTTTCTTTTTCATCTTATACAGATTAGATAAGATGCAGATAATTTTAGAGGCACTATATATATATATACAAATCTGCATTTGTAGTATATGATTCTATATAACAAGCTCTAAACGATTACAATCTTTAATTTCAAGTCTATATATTGAACAGCTTAGCATGTATCTATAGAAAAAGAGCATATTTTCTAAATGTGTCCATATCTTTCTATAACAAATGCTCTTTGTTCCCTTTTATGTTTTCTTTTAGGATCAAGTGAAGAGTTATCTAGTAAGTTGCTTTCCTTTTTTTTCTCCTAAAAGTCAAAAAACAAAAGTTTTTTTTTTTTCAGTTTTCATTGCATTTTGAAGCTAGAAAAAGTATTTTCAGTTGTTGTTGTTGTTGTTCTCATTGTTGTGTGCTTACATATTGTCTACTGTTTATTTGCATTCATTCCCACTTCATAAATTCACATGCCAACCATACATTGACATGTTGGCCTTATGTCAACTTAATATCTAAGTTGACATAAAGTGCTGGTGAGAAAGCCAGCATTCATTTTATGTTTGGAGATAATTAAAGAACAATATCATTTCAAAAGGAAATACTGTTTGCTATTGTTGATTGTATTCAGTATGACAGAAAATATTTAAAATCTCTTTGTAATAATTACTGAAAGAATCTCGGCATTTCATGTCAAATATTTATTCAACTCAATGGCAAGCATTATTCCCTTACTTCTGTTTTGTTTTTCAGCATTTATGTTAGCAGGAAAGAGTTTTAGTTGGGTATTACTTCAGTTTTCTCTTTTAGGTGAATTAATTGCATTTAGTATTGGAGAATCTGAAGCCTGTTACCCAATACTTTATCATCTCATCAGGGGGTGGACAATTTTAAAGAAAAATTGAATTCTGTATTACTAAAAACAATGTTTTTACATTCCTTGTTAAGATGTATATTTTGAATTGTTGCTTTAAAAGGACTAACAAAAGTTTTTTCTGACTAAATTTGAATGTTTGTTGATTGAAAATTTAAATGTACCGTATTACATGTCTCTATCAATGTCAGGAAATATACAGTTTTCAGAATTCAGTAATTATTTCTTCTGATGCATATGAATTTTGGGTAACCTAGCCAATGAACATATGACATTTGGTAGGTTATGCTGATAATGGGACTCTCCTAAAATTTATTGTTTCTTAATATAGCAAAAAAAAAAAAAACGCCAAATGGGCAAAAAATGAAGATTTATTGCTCCTATTTTCTAAGTTAGTAATAGAGGCTGCCTTAAAAAATAAATTGATGCCCTGTGCTTAAACACCAACTATTTCTACCTTGAGGTATGCCAAACTTTAGCTTACTATATAACACAGTTTGGCATGTGGCAACAATATTGGGATATGTAGTGAAGGTTGAATTGGTCTGCAAAATGGTTTATATTCATGTAGGAATTCTTGTTAATTAAGAATTTCTGTGCCTGTAAACTGAATTTTTTTTTTCCTCATAGTTCATGATCTTAATGTCAAAGATCCAAATCTCCCACATGTTGGGATAGATGAAAACTGTATCTTTTGGGCTCTTTACAAACCCAAATTAAAAATGAATGTAATCTGTATTTATTTTTAATGAATAGATGACCTTGCTTCTAGAGGATTAATTGTTAGAAATCTTACTCTTGGTATATTTGTGTTTTTCATAATGCAATGTCTTGTTTTTTGTTGAAAATATTTGTCATCACATAATATATATTGTTTCCATTTGAATTTTAAAAATATGTCACTTAATGAGTCTGTATAAATAGCATAAGCTGCTAGAACATTAGCATGAAAATCTATTTTGTTTCCAGAATTTTTTATTACCTACTAAGTAGCAATTACATAAACTTTTGTTTCTGCTCAATTTTAAAATTTCTTTCCAAATGAATTCTGTAAATGATGCTTGTCTCCTCTTGTGGCTATAACATCACAGCAGCCATTAATAAAGTATTAACTTTGCTACACTCATGAAATTGTTGAGTAAAGTTCGAATTCCAGCCAGGTTTAATTTAACGTGCATGCAAATATCCTTGAGAAAGGTATGAATCTCTTTTCCCCATTCAATTATGGGTTAAATAGTGGAACTTCTATCTGAAAAAAAAAAAAAAGATTTTAAAAAAATTCTTAATGCAGTATTCACTTCCAAAACAACAAAAATGATTTTTATAATCAAAAATGTGATTCAACTTAAAAAGTTTAAGCTGTAAAGAAAATAAATTGATGACTCATTACTTGTTTCTCTAAATGCCTATATTGCTTTTAGTCTTAAGGTTGAATGCATTCCATTTTTTTCCCTTCCTCAAGAAGATAGTGACTTATTTCTTTTTCTCTCTCTCTCAACATTTCAATGTTTTATATTCAATACTGGCTCTTAAATATCTGTTTTACATTAACAACTCTTAATGATTTTCTAAGTTAACCTTTTTTTTCCTCGTCATTTTTATATTTCAAGTTTATTAAGAAACTAATTATATGCTAATGACCAACTAGCAATGTGTAGGTTAGGAAGATATGATATAACACTGATGACTACATTCATCATGACGTGATCCTTGCAATTCTGGGCTAAAATAGATTAGTATCATTGTTGCACTCTTGAGCAGCCAGTATCATGCTTACCCCTTTTCCTAAGGGTAAAGGGATAGAATAACAAGCTGATAAAATTATGACACCTATATATCGTGTGTGGGTGTGAATGAATTTTTGTATCGACAGAATTATGTAATCTTAGCTTTATTTTTTGTCTTTAGATCTTATTACATGCATAGCATTCCACTATTTTCTGTTCTGAATGAAGACGACAGCGAATAATTAAATATAAACTTTAAAAAAAATATTTATCCTGAATTTTGTTTTATTAGATTTATTGAAGAAAAAGTTTGCAAAATGCTTGTTTTCATGCTTAACCATCTTGCTTTCAGTACCTTATAGGATCATGGTAGCCTTCTAGGTAGCCAACTATTTGGCAACCTGGTATCATAAGTCTCCTGTGTAAGAATTTCATTACTCAAAAATTGTATTCTTTGTCATCAAGACAGCAACTGTGATGATTAAGTTACTTTCTGTCAAGGACAAGATCAACACTTTGGTGCCTGTGGCAAAAGAATTCAATTTCTTTAATTGAACAAAATCTCTTTTATATTCTCTTTGTATCATGTTTATAACATTTTTCTTTTATTCAATATCTAAAATTTAATTTTTTCTTTATTTCTGACTGAAATGGCACATAATTTATTATAAAATATTCATGTGCGGTAAATTTATTAACAGTATTTTTTCTTTTTTTTTTTTTTTAATTAATTTTTTAATAAGTCTCCTCTTAGGAGAAGGTTTTTTATTTATCTATTTATTTATTTATTATGGTTTCAAGTTGGTTTTTCTTGTCATAGGTGAATGCATGGTAGCAAACCTCACCAGCCCAGTTTCAGGACGGAACCTTAGATCTTGCAGTCTTCAGTCCAATTCTCTGAGCTATACCCGCAAGTGGTCTTCTTATAAACCTGTTGATTTGCAGTTTACCCTGAAACCCCCTCCCCAATATATTGAAAACCCTTCCTATATCTGATAACTTTTGTAATGGTAATAAAGTCTTCAAAACACTAATATCTCCAGATGATTTATTTTTATTTCACTAATCTTTTTGTATAATTGATTTATCCTAAATGGCTAAGTTACAATTTTCTTCAGCCTTATATATGTTTGGAATTTTTAAACCACATGTAAATGTTTTCATTACTTGGAAATTCTTCATTCCTTTTCCCAGTAGTGTGTGATTGCTTGGAGATGCGTTTTCAGAAATACTTTCCTCAAAACAAATGCATGGTATCTGCGTTCATTCTTGCTTGTTGAGAATTTACTCGCCTTATTCAATTTGTTCTATTTGCCAAAATATTGAGAACCTTGTCTAAACTGGAAACCTTAAAAATGGCCATGTTTAAGATTAATGGTTTTTAAACTGATAGTTTTGATTTTTTTCTTTCTATCCATATATATATAACCTATATCATGATTATTAAGCAAATAAGTCAAAATTTTATTTCATCAAATGATTACATATAAAGTAACAGTAAAATTTGGTGTTATAGGCTAAGGAGAAAACCTAAATAGTTGTATTAAAATAATGTATATTAGGCTTAAGAGTTGGCTGCACTTAATATAAACAAGCAAGGTTTTGATGTTTTGCATTGTTTTTAGCATTTCCTTACTTAGTTTTAGGTATTTTCCTCATTAGCAAACTATTTGTAATGGTAAGAAAATTAAAAGGATGATTGAAAATTTAATTTTTCATTTTTAATATAGAATTTATTTTAACAAATTCCTGCACTCACTCTAAACTGAAGCATCAAAAAATTAATGGTTACCTAATAATGGTTGCTAAGTGACATGGCATGGAATTGACAAGGTGTTGGTCATATTCTTTTGTTGTCCAGAATTGAGACTTTATTTTTTTTTATAATTTCACCCCAAGTAAGGCATTAAAAGCACTAAGAAACAAGAAGTTACTGAGTATGCAAAAAATAAGGAAAAAAGATATATTATTGAGGAAAGAGAACAATAAAAGAGGAATCAAAGACATTAGGTAATGATTGACATTGCATTTAAATATTTGAAGATCAAAGATGGCTGTAAAACAAGAAGCCGGAAGAGAGTTCCACAAGCAGGTAGTGTGAGAGAAGAAACTTAGCATAGAATTTACCATTGTATTTAGCCAAGTCGACTGTAAATTGATGAGACTTTGTCACTAATCTAGTATTGTGCTTAAATTCATTGAGTCTAGCTATCATAGAAAGAAGACTTCATCAGAACAATTAATTTAGAAAAGGCAGAGAGCTGCTACATTATGACAGGGGGAAAGTGACTGAAGCCAAAATGCCAGGGCAGGACCAAAAACATTGCAGAGAATTTAGTGATGTTTACAACTTGTTCTATACATGCTTAATGATGCTTAAATCTGGTGAAGGGGGGGGGATTGGCTACCTGGAAGTTGAATGAATGTTGCTGAAACTAGTTTCATGCTATCTGTGCATGAGGTGGAATTATTTCTTTGCTGGAACAATTAATCAGCCCAGAGGATACAGTAGTCCAAAGAGGGTGTAAAAGGTCTGAAACAAGCTATCGTACTTGACAAAATAGACTTCAGTTTCATTTGTGATTCATGCAGACTGCATTTTAAAGTATCTGGACTTCTTAAGAGGTAACAATTTTCTCCAGTCAGGGTCAAATTAAAAAATTTATTCATTTGACTGTAGAATTCATGACTTGTTAAAGTGGGATAAATGTAGAGGTTGATGGATTGTTAGTGTATATGTGGAATGAGATGTCTTGATTGAATAAGCAATTTCTTCCATTTATTTTGTTTGAATAATTTTGTAATTTCATGTTGAACAACCTAATATGCAAAATTAAGTCTTTAGCATTTTTATGCTATTGAGTAATGAAATAAGATAATTACCAGTGCCAGTTGTGGCCACTGCCATTTGATTTCCTGCTCACAAAAGCATGAATGGATGTTCATGACTAAAAGGATTTTAACATTCATCCTCCCAAGTGTATCCATTAAAGGAAACTAGAAGTTTTTAGCATTTGAACACAGTCTCAGTAGTTATATTAGGTGGCTTTTAAAATCACTTCAAATTTTGTTTCTTTTTGTTTTTTGTTATTGCATGATTTAAAGTAAAATATTTTGCAAGGGTTTGTTTTGTAGCAGTTAAACTTTGTCAGGAACTTATTCATTGCTTTACCTTCATGTAATTTTATATGTAATAATAGTGCTGTATATGCTTGTATATCATATATTGTAATTTTTATATATATTATTTTAAAGATATGAATTCTTTTATTGGTCATGCCTTATTGTAACATTGATTCCAAATATGTTCAGTCTTATGTGAGCAGTAAAAATCAATAAACTGAAAATTAATAAAGTCTTGTATCTTCTAAAAATGAATTTTGTAACTCTGCTTAATCATTGATAGACAATAATGAATTTACATTTACAAAATCTTCAACTGTCCTTTTTTTTTGTGGGGGGGACTGTATTTAAGGTTGTTTATTTTTTTCCTTCACTTACATTCATATTGAGAACTGTTTTAAATAATTTGTCTTCAGTTAATGTATATTTGCTTGATTTGATGATGGTAGAAGTTATATTTTTTTTCTTCAGTTAGCAATGATCACATATTATTGTCTTCTCTTTCTCTCAATAGACTATCAATATGGCTAGTAAGTGATGATTTCCTTAGCAAAATTCTTTTTCTTTCTAAAAAGGTTTGTCTATTAGAATATTTTTAGTGAATTAAAAACAAAAATAACTATTTTAACTGCTTAGTTAAATCTAACTGAAGTCATCTTAAGCTGAATGATTTTTTAAAATTGTTTATTGAAAGAGGATTGTTTCAAGTTTGTATTTGATATGATTTGAAGCAAAGTTTAGAGCTTGTAAAAAATTTTTTAAGGCTTTATACACTACTGGCCATAATTATTAGACCACCACAGTTTAAAAAAAAAAGAGATGTTTCATACTATTTTTAGTATTTATTGCCAAGTGGATAATTCTAAATGAAAATGGAATGGTTCTTTTGTTATTATTACTTTGAAAAATTTTACAAGGCAAGGAAGCAAAGATGAACTTGTCCAAATCACCCTAAATTTTCTTCATTCTTCTATGATAGACAGAACTGGAAGCCATGCCAATCAAAAAAGAACAGGGAGAAAACTGAAAACATCAGTAAGAAAGGACCGCAGAATAGTACTGAAGAATGTAAGAGACAAGAGGAAAACGGCCCATCAAATACAGACAGGAGTGAATAACGACAGTTGATCCAGTCTCTGTAAATACGGTGAAGCAAAGGCTTCAAGAAGTGGGTCTCTTTGGACGAGTGGCAACCAGGAAGCCTTTGCTTCGGCCAGTCAATAAAAAGAAGAGACTAGCATAGGGAAGAGAGCACAAAAACTGGACACCAGAACAGTGGTCAAAAGTGTTGTGGACTGATGAGTCTAAGCTTGAACTGCTTAAGGTGTACATGCAGAGGAGGGTTGGGGAGTGAGTAAAAGATGCATGTGTACAGTCAATGATGAAACATTGTGGTAGATCCTACATGGTTTGGGGCAGTTTTGCAAGCACAAGGTCAGGAGTCTTGGTTAGAGTAAAGGGGACTATGAAGAAAGAACAGTACCATTCAATCTTACAGAGATTGCATATTGTGGGTCAAAATTTCATCCTTCAGCAGGATAATGACCCAAAACATACTTTTAAATTATTTAAAATTAAAAGAAACTGCTGGAGTGTTAAGTTAGGTGTTTGTCACCTCAGTTACCAGACCTCTCGCCAATTGAACTTGCATGGGAATGAGTTGGACAGGAGAATTAAGAAGAAACAGCTTAGTAATGTTTGAGATTTAGTGAGTTGTCGGAGGATTATTTTAAAAAAACTTGTGGAAAGAATACCCAGTGTGTGCAGCCGTTGTGAAGGCAAAAGGTTATTTTGATGAAACTGCAATATAGTAATTATTAAATATTTATTAATTAATTTGATGCACATGTTGTTGTGCAGTATTAACAAAAGAACCATTCTATTTTTCATTTACAATTATTCACTTGGCAATAAATACTAAAAAATAGTATGAAATACTTCATTTTTTAAAACACTGGTTGGCCTAATAATTATGACCGGTAGTGTATATTGTGTGTGTGTGTGGGTGTGTGCTTTTTGTTTTGAAAACTAAGATAAAAATTAGTTAAATTTCTCTCTGGTTGATTGATCATATGTTCAATCAACCATTGTGAAAATTGTCAAGTGAGCTTCGAAACACCAAGAAGCCAATCGTTTCCAGAACCATGTCATGTGATAGATTGGTTCAGAATAATGTCAATTTGTGGAACCTTGCTGTACAATGTGCAACTATGTTTAGTTTGTACCCTATATTTGAATTTTGTTTCTTTGCTAGTATCTGATGTGGTGGCTGAAGAATGGTTCAGCCAAAATGTATTAAAAAAAAAAAAAATCAAATTTTTAAATCTTAGTTTTTACACGAGGAAGTTTTCAAAAATAAAGGAAATTTGTTTTTTCATTTTTCAATCCTGATTTAAAAAAAAAACAAAAAAAAAACTTTAAAATTTTTACTATTTTATATTTGCTTTAATTTTTTTGCTATCCTCCTCACAATTTCCAATTATATTTACTTAATAAATCCATCTTGATTACTATAAAATAAATTATTCAAATAAAGCATAATATTTGATTATAAGAAAATAGAAAAAAATGAGATTAAATGGAAAAGTTATGGTTAGATATGTTTATTGAATTGTAGTTGAAAGCACAAAAAGTATTAAAATGACAATAATAATTTTTAATAAAATAGTCCTGTTGTAAAGGTGTGGGTTAGGTAATACTTGTTTGGCCTGACTGTTTTTTTTTATCAAAGTATTAAATGTCTTTCCAATTTGACTTCATTTTTTTACCTGATTAACCCATCTTTTTAGAATAAGCTGAGTCATTTGATAATAACAAGACTATTTGGTGGTTTTTACATTTAGTTATTCTACAATTAAAGAATTTTTATCTCTTGATGGGCTAAGCTTTAAAACCTGATTGCATATAGTTCAGTAAATAAAAATAGTTTGTTTATGAATTAATGTTAAAAAGTGACTAAAGTAACCTAACAGCTTCAGAAGAATATTTTACAAAATTTGCATAGGTTTGTATTAATATAGGTATCTCCTAGTTTTTTTTACTGAAAGAGACAGTATAGCATGATGAAAAGAGGCCTCAAACTTAATAAAAACAAAGTTTTATTGGCTAAATGTTTAAGAGTACCAATAAAAATTTAGCCAATAAAACATAATTTTTTAAAAATTTTTTCTAGCATGTTTGAAATTTTGGTTAAAATTTTGTTTTTTGGCGTCAGCGTTTGATATATTTATGATTAGTGTTTTTGTGCCGTTCTTCTTTTTAAGGTTGGAAAATCATAGATTTGAAAATTCTTGTAAAATTTTTTTTTTTTCTGTTTTTGCTTCATTGGTCTGTGTAATATTTACAATTAATATTTTTGTACTCCCCCACCCCACCCAGTGGAAAACAAAAGAAACATTGATTTGGAAAAAAAAATCAACTGTCAGATTTTAATAAAATTTTCAGAATTTATTCACGAATGAATTATTTTTTAAATTATTTAATTTTAATTTTATTTTTTTAAATCTTGGTAAAATTTTATTTTTTTTATTACATATATTCCCCACCTTTGATACTTAATGTAATTTTGATAAATTACATTTTTATTACTAATTTTTTGTTTATTAGTTAGAAATAGAACGTTTTTCAGAATGTAAATTATCATTTTTTCTAAACTACTATTCATTCCCTGAAAATCTAATTGCAAAATAAAAAAATGCAATAATACTATCTAATTTAATTATAAAAGCTTTTAATTACTTTTATAAATAAAATTTATTAAGGACAGTATTATCTAAAGAAAAAAAAAAATATATATATAATATATATGAATTTTTACAAGAATTCTTTTCATTTTTTAAAATTTTAATTATAATAATTTATATATACGTTTTTCCAGTTAGGTGATATTGTTATTAAGTGAAAACTTTATTTACTAATTAAAAACTGAAAAAAGTTAATACAAATCATTTTGTGCCAAGATCTTAAAAATTCTTTTTTATGTTTATAAAATATTAGATATACCCATTTTTGAAAGTATGATTGACCATACACAGCATTATCAGAAAATAAGTGATGACTATAGTAAATTTAAAGTTAACATTCTTAAAATTAGATTGCAAAGAATATTCAACATTTTTAAGATTACTGAGTACTTAAAAATTATATAAAAAAGGGGCTCATCCATCATTGTTTAATAGCTAAAATCTTCATAAAAATCTGTCAACACCTTTCAGTACTTGATGAGTGATAGGAAGTACATAACTGCTACTGTTTGTTTTTAAAATCCATTTCTGTTATTTTAAGCTTAAAGTAAATATATTTTTTCAGATCAGATTAATTATACTTTAAATTAGCTAATGGTCCTTACAGTTTCAGAAAAGTATATTTTCTTTTTGAAAGATGTTTAAAACCAAGAATTAACTTTTGTTTACAAATGTGTCAAAATCCGCTAAAATGGCTAATTTCAATTATTCTAAATATTTGATTCCAATCAATAATTTCTATTTGAAATACACCAAAGTATTTTGCTTAGTGGAAACAATAAGTTTAACAATTTCTTTCAATTAAAGCTAAAAAGAAAGCTTCAAGAATGCTTTTTTTATTTTTGAAAATTCATTTTAAACCTTAGGTTTCAAAAATTTAGTAGAGGTGATTAATAGCTTACTAATAGCCTTGTGTGTGAGAGAGAATGCAAAGAGTTTGATATTGAAATACAGAAATTTCATAAGTTTAAGTTTTGATATTTTTATCACCCAATATTGAGTGTGTCATTTTTATTTAAACTGAAGTATGAATTTAGAATAAAGTACTTTTGGATGATACTTGCTCTCATACCTTATCTGAAGGGTTTGTTTTTCATACCTGAACTAATTTAAGTTCTGTTGGGAGCTGCCACTTTATCCAAAATTCTTGCTGTTTAATTACTGATAAGTGGCTAACAACATTTTGATGAAAAACAGAACAGATTAAAAAAAAATAGTGTAGAACTAATAATAAAAATATAAATTGTATATACATATTTGAAATTATCTTACTCTAAAATAATTTCATTCTATTTTATTTTTTTTTCATTAAATTGTCTTAATGTAAACAATTTAAAAAGTGTAATTTATATTTTTATAAAAGTGATTTCAGATATTTGTGTTATATATAATCCTTATGTTTATTGAAATTAATGGGGGTCAAGTTTTCATTGAGGAAAGATGATTATTTAACATGACTTTATTCAATTTTTTATTGTTGTTTTAAATGATGTTAAAGACAGATTTAGTGTTACATGACTTTTATTGCATCTTTCTACCCTCTGATCCTTGTGACATCTATAATGCATGCTAATGTTACCAATGACATTGTTTTATACTGACATTACTTTTCATAATAAAATAACATTGCATGATATTTTCAAAGATTTCTGTTGTGGACAAAAATCTTCATTTGTTTTTTGTTGTTTTGTTTTTGTTAAACTATTTCAAAGTATATAATGCACCAAAATGAATATTTGGAATAACTTCCAGAATTGTGAACTTTGAATGCAAATGTTAATTTATATATTCAATTGGTTTGCATATGAAGACGTTTTGTAAATGTGTAGAAACTTCTTGCAGTATCTATAATGACCCTTTTACTTGCTGCAGATAGTTTTCTGTTAAAAATATATTTAAATTGCTAAAGTTGTACTTTTTAGCATTTAAAAAAAAAAATTCAAATATTTACATAATTAATGCTTCAACAAGTAGTTACTAAAAACAAAACCATGTACAAATTGTATTTCTATGTAATCAAACTGTTTTCGCATTTGATATTTTTTATAATTCATCCTTTGAGCTGTGGTAATATCATATTTATATAATAGTCAAATTTGCTTTCAACAATGGTATACTTATTGAGTATTTGATATAACGTACTATGAGCACAATTATTAAATCTTTTTTTTTTTTTTTTTGTAGAAGGTATACCTCAGGTGTATTACTTCGGCCCATGTGGACGATATAATGCCCTTGTGCTGGAGTTACTCGGACCAAGTCTGGAAGATTTATTTGACCTATGTGATCGACGATTCACTTTGAAAACAGTCCTTATGATTGGGATTCAGCTCGTAAGTACCAGTGTACATATTTTGTTATAATTGTTTAATATCATTCATATATTTTCATTTTTTAATATTTGCATGAAAATTTTTAATTATAGACGTAGAAATTGGAAAATAGTAAGCAATCTGTATTTAATTTTAGTCTATATGTTAGACACTTTCATTTGTCAAAGGGACACAAACTGGGAACTTTTTAGAATTCGATTTTGGCTTGTTTTGCAAACTATTGATAGTTAGTACTCAAGAAATATAATCAAAGCTTAAGTAACCAGGACATTTATCTGTACCACTAATTACTATTCAGACATGTAAGACAGTCCTCATTTTTGAGCGCATTCTTCTCCTCCTAGGTTGGCTATCCAGTCTGTTGCAGTCACTTACTAAGGCACATTTTGTTTTTATTCCAATACCCACAGAGACCACTTGTGGTTTATACTGCAACTATACCGAGCATATCTTAGTTTCTGGAAGTGAGTGCATAATCTGTCCATGATCAGCAGTTTGAACAGTACTAGTAAACTCAAACTCTGTGAGTTTGTGCTAGCACAACTATCAATTTTATCTACCCAATTTTATTCACAAGGCTTGGGTCAACCTATGGTAAGGTTTTCAAGCACTTTCCCAAAGTGTCACATGCTGGAATCATTTTCCCAGACTAATATCAAGAAATCACTTTCCTGAAGGGGGGAAAAAAAAACAAAAAATCACCACAGTGAGATTTGAACCCAGATCTTATGGTTGGAAAGTGAATGTTTTAACTACTTGTCTATATGCCCATATTCAAATGAGCATGCTCACATTATTAATAATTAAGATGAGCATGCTCATCTGAAAAGAAAGTATTGCTTGGTAAGCTCGATCATGTTGTCGTCTTCATACTATTTTTATTATTTTTCAGTCCTGACCCTATTATTTCTTAAATTACTAATGGTCTTAATATGTGATCAGTATGTTATAAATGTCAAACTACTGAGTACCTTTGATGCTACTCTTTAGTGCCATGTACTAAATGACCTTTATATCGGTGTTTCTTTTTGCATTTGCCAGCAAAATTAAGTTTATATAAACAACATATTTCACTCAATCCCTGCAATTGTTGTAGCATCTACATTCTGCAACTGTCTTAATTCATCAATTATTTTTCTCTTCTAAAAGTTAAAAAAAAATCTAGCAAGAATAATTTAATGAAGTAAATGTTACATTGGAGATCTCCTCTCTGATTCTTATTGTTTTTGTATCATTTAAAGACAAGATCCTACTTTCCAAACTCGTAATTGTTTTCATTTTATCTGCATCTACTAGATCTGCAATTCCAAGTTTATTTCCAGAAGTTCAAAGGTCAAGTTATCTTTGATTTGCCTTCACTTCTGAATCTTTACTAAATACATTTTCCCTTAATTTGTAAACCAATGCTGAAGTAATGTATTCCACATTGCAAGATACCCACGTGTCATTAAAGTGTTTTGCACATATTAAAGACTGGTGATTGTTTTAATTTTTTATAATTGCATCACAAACCTGAATGAATAAATCATCTAATAATTGATATTCAACAAATATTCATCCTTTTTTACTTTTCTAATAAATTTTAATTGGCTCAGTCAGTCAGTTAAGTGCGATACATGATACATGCTTGGGCGATCGTGTCTCGAAAGAGACATGGCTGACTGGGCAGAAGATTATCCCGCAGTAGGTTGCCATTGCTTTCTGCGGTAGACTGGTTGCCAGCCAAGGCTATAGAACCCAATCTGTCCTGTTGTTAATTGGAAGTAATAGACGGATTAATACCTTTTCCAAGGGTATTTGCGTGCAAGTGAATGCAATGAATTCGGCTGGAATTCGAATTCGGCTCCCCGATTTCTCGTTCCGAGCTGATATCAATTGTACCACAACACGCACATAAATTTCTCAAAAAAGAGTAGGTGTTGAGGATTGGGTTTCCAGTTCCTTCTAAAGTCTGCTTCAGTTCTATACTCCTAACATCTGTGCTTGAACTCTGAAATTTTATTCACTAATGAGTGGGTTTGATTTGGGGGGGGGAAGAAAATAAGGGTATCATCTGTATTGATGTAGCTACTATTGAGTATCTTATATTAAGACAAAAATAAAACCCAAAATAATCCAGACCCCTTGGCATGACAGGTGGGAATATATATATATTCGTGCACACACACACACACACACACACAGTAGTCTTTATTATAAAAGAGAGGAGATTTTATATACTGTCCAGTTCACACTCCTCCCTGGTCTTTCAAACAGGAGTGGACGTTTATCCCTTGTTTCCTGTTTAGGATTAGGCTTCCAGTTCCTTCTAAAGTCTACTTCAACTCTTGTCATTACTTATTCTAATACAACTCTACACAGTAAACCTCTGCTTTGCATGGCTCTTGGGTATTGCATTGGGTGGACATGTTACCCCCGCCCCCTTTTTTTATATCCTAACTATAGACATTTGTGCTGTGATATATTTTTGGAATAAAAACTTTTGAGCTATTTGTTTAATCACTTTCTGGTATTAGAAGTTGAATATGTGAAGATATAACCATTACTCCATTCACCTTTTCTTGAGTCAAAAACGTTGATCCCAACAACATGTAAAACTATTTGATAATTAAGTATCATTGCTTTCTTAATAAAATACAACATTTATTCACTATTTATTGTTTTATTCATTTTTCACTTTGTCACATTAACATAACCTATGGTCTTTTCATACTGACTTCTAGTAGCAGAATGCTCACAACTGCTGGTTTATTAATGATTTGGAGTGTGTATAGTAGTGTGATACTGCACGTGTTCCTCTCTATATAATAGTTTGTATATGGGGTGGGGAAGGTTACATCCGTCAAATTAACAAATCTCTGGTATTTATCTTATTAGAGGTGACATATGATGTTGAAAGACTGTCTGAAAATGATGAGTGATAAAATAGATTATGATATGTTAATGTAATTGATTTGGTATGATGTCTATTGCCTTAGATTGTAGAATCATTCTGTTAAGATATCTTTATTAAATTTTTCATTCTTCACCAATTGTGACTGGCATATTTTTGTGCGATTTCATATTGGTGGAATATCTTGTCAGTCCAGGATAACTTATTGCTTTCACTGCCTTCATCACTGTTTCTAAATTGTCTCAAATCTTATCCAGAGTAAGAAGACTCCCAAAAAGACATCACTTGAGATCTCCTATCAACCAAATAAATTTCTTGTATTCTATCTTGCTAGCCAGTTCCAAGTGGTTGACACTGAGATTTCTGTTTTGCTTTTTAATTTGTTACTTTATTCTTAGTGCTTAGCACCTCATCCAAAAGCTAATGAAGAAATTTGAATTTAATTATTTAATAAAAACATTTCAAATTTATAAAATAGATTTCAATGTAGTAAATTAAAGAATTATAAAAAATTATATTTATGTAACAAAAAAGTTATTCAGGTTTAGGTGGTTTATGTATCAGTTGATCAGTGTTTTTTTTCTTTTTTTTTCTTTTTTTTTCTTTTTTTTTTTTTTAGAAGGGTGGTCAAATATTGAGCAGTTGATTGGCCATGAGCAATAATGTCATTTGTAACACATAAAGAATAAGTAAAAGAAACTCTAAAATTAGTTTACACTTAACATTTAGCACTCTGCATTATTTCCTTTTCACTGCATTCTTTTTCAAGGGTTTTCAATTGCAGTATCCTTCTAGTAAATTTCACTCAAATTTGTTTTCTGTTGTCATAGCAGGATATGACAACACAACTATGAGATTCAAACACATTGTTCAGAGATCAGTCACTTTCAATGACAGGATAAAATTTTCATACAGCAAATGAACTCATGTAAAGAGTGATGAAGATCAAGTGTAAGATTTCCAAAAGCTATTGTTAGACATATGCCAGTAGTTGACCTCTTTATGGTTACAGTAATAGTGTATCTTTGTTATTGTTATGATGTTTTGGCCATTGTGCTTTCTGGCCTTCATTGGGTGTATATTGATCTACATACAATTTTGAACTCAACCCTTTCTGTAGGGGTAGACTGTTCTAATTCCACTGCCCATGTCTAGAGATATCAGCTTGTCCTTACTTTTAGTACTGCTTTGTTATTGCTTGCTCATTTTTGTAGAGTTCAAGTACACTCTACCTGGCCCAGAGATTGTCACCAGATTCATAAACCAGTGCCTTAATCCAATAGGCAATTGTCCCATAATTTACTTTCCTTGTTAGAGTAGAGAGGGTGTTAAATCTTCGAATTTAACTTTAAAGTTTTCTAAGAAAGAATTTTGAAGTGTAACAAAGGTATAAATAGATCATTGCGACTAGAAAGCTAAATGGAGAGCAATGTTCAGGATTGCATTGTCTTGAATTTTACTATTATCTAACTTGAGTTAATAAATTATTCAAGTGTATAGGAAGATAATTTTTGTATGATTGTTTCTGTTTTTATGCTTAGAATATTGGTGACAATTTCAAAAGCCAGAAATATACTTTGAGTAGAGGGGAAAAAAATTACAGAAATTGTAATTTATTAAATGTGTTGTATAAAACATAAAGCATTCAATCTTTGTATAAATGGGAAAAAATATATTCTTTTAAATGTTTGTTACTAAACTGGAGAACAATATTTGTTATTTTAAAATGTTGCTTTTCTGCTTTTTAACTATAACTGTTTCGCCGACAATTTTACATTTAGTTTTAATGTATATGTAATATATTATACAAGTTGTAATTGATGAGACATCTTATTACCTTTTAAATAAAATGCTGATTTTTTTTTTTTTTTACAAATTAAATGATTGTTATTAATATTTCTTTCCCTAAAATATTATTTTATTGCTCTATAATTGACCTTTGAATTGTGTTGACAAGTAATGAATATCTATGGCATTTTTTTTTTTTTTAAATTAAAAGTAATATATTCAAATACAAGTAATAATAAAATTAGCTAATTTCAAACAACTGGCAAATATATATTTTAGTAGCAAAACTGAAATCAGTTGCACAGAAATTTAATTTATGATCCTCATGTATTTTCTCTTTACTTTTTATGCACAATGATAAAATTTATATGTATATGTATAAATTTTGAAGAGTTAATTAGTTTAATTTTTTTTTTCATCAATCATGAGATAATTAGTTAATTTTAAATGAGAAAAATTCCAATTTTAATAAACAATCTGGTTTAAGTAGATAAATTTTTAAGACTAATTTTATACTATTTCTTTTCAAAGATTTTCACCTCATTATTTACAATGTATTTTTATTTTGTTTACTTAATAATAGACTCTTCTCAACTAAAAGGTGTAAAACATGTATCTAGCTTACCCTCACAGGTATAAATGATAATCTAGTATGTCTTATTTTGTACATTACAAAGCAGAACACTTGTGTGTGTGTGTGTGTGTGTGTGTATATATATATATATATATATATATATATATATATTTTGAGAGAGTCGGCCTATGCTGTCTAAAATGATAACATATTGATGTACCTACTATTTAGTATCTTACATTAAAACATAAGAAAAAAACAAAATAATCCAAAACCCCTGAGTGTGACAGGATATATATATATATATATATATATATATATATATATATATACACACACAATCTTTATTATAATAGAGAGGATATATATACACACACACACACACACTTTATTATAATAGAGAGGATATATATATATATATATATATATATATATTTTCTTCACAACTCAATGACATAATTATTGCAAATAAATAAGACACTGTTAAAGAGTAAACACATGCCAAGAACTCTCATAACTGGTAGTAAAGAGAATGAACCCAGCAGGTGTGCCTTGCTATTGTCTCTCTCCATGACCATATTAGGAGGGAAATATGTACAATGGTCTTTATTATAAAAGAGAGGGTATTCACATTTTGTTTTTCACTGAAAATTTAATTTTCCAGTGAATTGAGATATTTTTATACAGATGCAGTTACTATTTGTTTTTCTGATGATTTATGGATAAAAGCAAGTATGTTCTACTTTTAAGAACCAGAAGACCCTTACCAGAACCAGATTATCCTTTAGGCTAGTATAGGCTGCAGCTTAGCCCCCCCACCCCCTCTGAAGCTTTTTATGAAGTAACGATTTCTACGTTGTAATTTCGAAATAGTTTTATAAGCTGAAATGATATATTTGAATTTACTAAAAGCAAAATGAGAAAAATTATGTTTTAATTTGTTGTTGTGTTTCAAGTAAATAACCTGTTTGATTTTAGTTTAGAATGTTTAAATCTTAGAAATTTTTATAAAGCAATGATTTTAATTTTCTAAATTGTTTCATAACTTGAAATGATATCAGTATGACAAACTCTTATTTTTATTTTTTTTTATTTTTTTTTATTTTATTTTTTTTGTTTTTGTTTTGTTATAATACTGGTTATAAATTCTTTTCTTTTTTACTAAGGTTGTATTGAAATATGTAGTAATTTTGTTTGCCATAAATAGTAAAATAGTGGTATTTCTTAAAGAATATTTTTGTTGACATACAAAAGATAGCTATTCTTATTTATTTAAAGAATTTGCAATAAGTTTACCCTGAGCTATATAAATGTAGTACTACAAAACTGATCACCTGATATATAAAACTACCCAAGCCTGAATAACTTTTTAGTTACATTACAAAAAAAAAATATTTATTATATTTGGGTATAATGAGTCGCAATGCAAAATGTGGTTCTTGCTGTTGGTCGCAGTAAAAAAAAAAAAAAAAAGTTTGAAAAATGCTGAAGTGTGTGTGTGTGGGGGGGGGCATTACTTCATTAACCTAGGTTTTCAAAAAGCTCATAATCTGACCTTGCCTTTATCTCTAAATGTGAAGAGTTACATATGTTTTATGATTAATATAAAGGAATGCAAATCTTACTTGACACTGTTCATTTAAATATCAATAATTATCATGCATAAAAGTTTTATAATTATTTCCATATTTGCAAAATCTAGTTGTTTGTTGGGACAAAAAAAACATTCAAGTGCATTATTCTTTTTCACATTGGAAGTTAATGTTAAGATATAAAATGAGTTGCTCTAGTTCAGTATTTTCTAACTGCATTTTCTCTTGATTATACAGTGATTTGAGATTTTTTTTCTCTTTCACTTTTTGGTGCTTGAGATAAATATTAAATCAATTTGGAATTTTGATCAATGTGATGAATTCAGTTTATTTTGCTATTGCTATAAACAAAAAAAAATGTAAAACAAAAGGTAAATATTAAACATGGGAGGATCAATAAAAATTGCATTCTCTTATTTCAGTCAGTAGGTATTTTTGATATTTACATGGGAGTTTATTGCAATCCCACATGTTAATCTATGAAATGTCAAACATGCAGTTCAAAAAATAAGTAAATTTAACAGATGATGGAATTTTCTAAAGTATAATAATGTTCTGATTTTCTTTTTCAATACAAATGACAAAGAAAACACTTGATAGTTGCTTGCAATATTTTATTTTTTAATTTGCACCATAATTAGAATGTTGGTAGTTTAATGCAACAGGTCTTGTACTTCTTATAAATCTGAAGTACTGCTCGTTTGTTATGGCCTTATTAAAATACCATATCTAATTGGAAGCCAACTGTTACTTGTATCCAAGTATTTTGACTGGTGGTTGTAGCACAAAGACAATTGCCAAACTCTGTATCTCCTCTCCTTGTTTCTTACTCATTTTACCTCTGTTTAGCTTTTATATATTGAACTTTGGTATTCAGATTACATTTTCGAGGTATTTCCAGTTTGAGATATCAAGATGACTCTTGTGTGCAGTTTCTTATGTACTGTAATCAATTGAAGGAATCTCTTAAAGAGAGGGTAAAAATGGAGAGTGATGGCTTGAAATACTTACTAGTTTCACAGTTATGTGATCAGGAAATCAGTGAAAGGGGATGTTATTGATCTCCAGTTACCAAGTATTTAAAAGCTTTCAAGAAGCTTTATTGATGACAGTAACTTGGTCTAGTAAACTGTATCAATCGATAACTGCTGTTGCAGCTGATCAGCCATTGTCATAAGAAATCCTGTAGTAAATAAGCACTGCCACTGTTACCTTTCAGGTAACGAGCCTGCCTGAGACAGCTGATAACTCACCTTCTCATCTGCTTGAAACTTGTAATTTGGATTTTAGTTTTATTCATTTCAAATTGTACATTGCAAGTGGCATGCAAAAAGGAAACATTTTTAATGTTTGTGTTTTTTTTTTGTTTTTTTTGTTTTTTTTGATAGAATATAAAATCTTGTCTTGATTTTTAACAATTTTATCAGTATTTTCCAAACATTTTTAAGTGATATTTTTACAATCTCACTTGGATGGATATATGTTAAATTTATTTGAAAATTTTTTTGCATATGTTTATCTTCAGGCAGGGCTGTTATTGAAAACATTTTTTTTATCTTTAAGAGTTTAACATTTTTCTATATTAAAGCAGTCTGTTTTTATTTTCTTGATCTTAAGACTTTGATTCTATGAAAAACCAATTCTAAATGTCACAATATATTTTAATATAAATGCTAAAAGTTTTGTTTTAATGAAGTTTGAAGGAATTTTTCTTTTAGCAACTGTCAGATTATAGTTGGTTTAAAGGGCTTTGTATGGCTTATGTAGATGTTGCGTATTGATAATGGGCATCAACGTGAAGCATGTATTCCTATTATAAAATTCCTTATTCAGAAATAATAGTAATACAGTAAATCCATTTTTTCCATCCAAAATCTAAATGTTGCAACTTTTCAATCAAGATTCTTTTTAAACTGACATCTCTTTTAAAGCATTTAGATAGAACTGGAAAAAAAAAATTTTTTTTTTTTTTAACATGACAAATGAGAACAATTTTTTACTTTGAACTCTGGTTCAATAAATTATTTGTTGCTTGTTGTATACATTATCAAATTTTTTGTTCAAGGAAAATTCTTTTTTTGGTTTATTTTTTATTTATTTATTTTTTCACAGTTATAGAGTGCAAAATCTTTCCTTGAACTGGCTTCAATTGCAATATTTGTCACATTTTAACTACATATACAGTGTTCAATGGACAAATTATCACCTAAATTACACAAAAATGAAAATAACACTGGTACCTCAGTTTAACATATATTTACCAAAATTACACAAAATAGCTTTTAAATACTAAAGTAAATTTATTCGATAAAATTGCCACTGGCTTTAACCACAGCCCCCAGAAGACTTTGGAATCACCTGCAAATCTTCTGGTTGGTATCCTTAAGTTGTTGGATGCTACCATAATCCTTACCTTCAGTTTATCAAATTAGATTAATTATACTTTAAATCAGTTAATATTTTTCAGTTTCAGAAAAGTATATTTTATTTTGGGAAGATTTTAAGTGAAAATTAACTTTTGCTTACACATGTATCAGAAATGGTCGATCTTAATTATTTTATTCAAAGCAACCAAAAAAGTTGAGTCTTATCAATAAAACTTATATTTGAAATAGACCAGAATATTTTGCATACTGGAAATAGTAAATTTAATCATTTAGCTTTCAATTAAAGCTAAGAAAAATCAAGATTGCTTTTTCATTTTTTTTTTTTTTAAACTTATGTATTGAAAATTAGTGGAGGTACATGTATTAGACTCGTTCAACTCTTTCTGAATCCTCTGCACTCTCCTCAGTTTGACACTCAAACACTCTGAAATGCTTGTACTGGATCTCCGGTGTGAATGCCAAACAGTACAGCATGCTGTTGCCAAATTTCTAGTGGGTGTGAATTGCATCATTGGGTTTTTTTGAGTTTTTTTTTTCTTACAGACAACATCCAACTGACCCTACTATACTGTGCAGTCGACAAAAACAATGGCCATGTGTGAGATTAAAAGTATCGACAATTTACCCATCACACGCTGTGTGTGCACGTGTGTAAATATTCTCAAATGTAATATTTAATAATCATATCACTCCAAGCAAGGCATTTTACCGCCACTGTTTTGCAGGGGGTTACATAGGAGGAAAGTTATAAGAAAGAGTGACAGGTTATAAGGGGTGTCAGGAAATAGGTTAAGAGAAGGATGAGAATACTGGTGAGTGGAGTGGACGGAGAAGGGAGCATGAAAGAGAGGATGACAGTTAGTGAGACAGGAGATGACTATTGACTTTACATTTAAATTCTTGGAGACTGTAGCTGTCTTGAAAGCTAGTAAATGTAAGGGAATTCCACAGGCGGCAACTGCAAGAAAAGTAACTGCTATAATTTATTAGTCATTGTTTATATGTTAGCCAATTGATGAAGCCATCATCTTAATGTTAATGTCTTTCTCTTCTCATAAATTTAGTTTTATCTGTAAGGATCTACATGTTTATTCTTTCTCTGTATTATTTAGAATATTGTGCTATCTTTGTACTTTCATCCCTCTTTTTTCTAGTAACTGTGAAAATAACCACCCATGATCAAAGGTTTTATACTTGAATAATTTCTCATTAATATAGTAATTGTCTTTACCATTAAATATTGTGTATCAAATAAAAGAACATTGTAGATTTGTGTAGGTGATTATTAAATCCGAAGTAATTATTTCTTTCAAAAGCAAAAAATAAAATTATGAACCAGTGCTCTGAATTCCTGAAAAGCTGAATTTATAAAGTTATGCACTAAGGAAATTTTACTTGATTACAAGTTCAGTTCTATTATCTAAATATGTCACATATACACTGCTGATGAAAATAAAGAAAATATATACCTTTTGCATTGTTAGACTCAATCACTCATTTGAGTAGAGCTTCAAAAAATAAAAATTGAAAACATTTTTAGCATTTAATAGGGAAAATCTGAATTCATTTTTGTAAACTCTATTCAAACAAGTGGTTGAGTCAGTGCAAAAAGGTATATTTTTTCTTTATTTCATTGGCCTTAAGGTTTTGGCTAGCTGGCTATATGTGGCATGTAAACATATATACCTGTTTTGATTTCTTTTATTAAATTGTTTTTGTTTCCTTAATTTGTCAAATGTTGGTTTCTCTGTTATATTTGAGATTAAGCTCCTTCATAATTTTTATACTTTATTTATTTTTCAATTCTAAAATTCAATTCCTGAAATTGTGTAAGTTATAGCATATATAGATTGTTTTTTTTGTTTTGTTTTGTTTTTTTGTTTTTTAAATCCAGGCTTGTTTTATTTATCCAAATCAACCTCTTAACAGAACTTGTCACATTTTATCTTTAAAGCATTTTGGATTATATATTCTGTTTAATATGCAGCAAACTGGGAAGTTATCTTTTGAAAAAAAAAACAATTATTATAGTTACATTTCCAGTTCACAGCTGAAAATTAACTTGTTTTGAAGTTTTAAGGCAAACATGTTTCTATTGTTTAGCTTGTTTCTCTAACAAAACTGAATATAGGATACAGGTATTATTAGACATGATTTATTTTGCTGGTTGGTTAGTCCTTAAAAACATTGTGACTATTTTTAAATTCTTTGAATATTTTAAAGGCTGTTTTATAACTTTAATGAGATTTTTCTTTTCTTTTTTATATTGTAAAAGTTCTTTTGAATCAATATTTTCGATGTGAGATTAATGTTGACCTAAATTAGTTTTAATGTGCAGGTCTTGAGATATTCTAGTGGGTTATGAAAATGCTGTCATACATTGAATTTTTTTATTTTTTATTAGAATTTTTTTTTTTTATTAGAATTTTTTTTTATAGTCATTCATTAATCTTAATAGCCACATCACATTGGAACATTTGTTTCTGTACAATCACAAAGTTAAGCAGTGTCGAAGCTGGTCAGTACCAAGATAGGTGACTGCTTCGGGAGTGCCAGCTGCTGTAAGCTTGCAGGTGGTATAAAAGATAATAGCTTGGAATTGTTAATTGTACAGTTGAGTTCCAATTCCCATTGGGTTCGTTTTATTCACTTACGTGCAAATACTCTTGGGAAAAGTATGAATCCATCTCTTCTCACTTTATATCACGAAAACATTATCTTAAAAAAAAGTTTTCAAATCTAAACATATTTTTGGTTCTAATTAACTTGCAAATTGAAAACAAATCAACTAAATGTTCTTAGACAATTTCTTTTCAGTAAGATTGTGAAACCTGAGGGATCCATCGACATCTCCCAAAGGGGTTCCATCTATCCAATTTTACTCACAAAGCTTGGATCAACTCCTGGTATGGTTCTCGGGCACTTTTCAAAGGTGCTGCATGCTGAAATTACCTCCTCCAGTTCAATAACATTAAGAAGTCACCTTTCTGACAAATCAGCCCTGCTAAAATTCAAACCAGGATCTCATGTTCAGAAAGTGAATGTGTTAACCACTCAGTCATGTGCCCATTATTATTACTAGAAGTTCAATATTCACTGAATATCTCTTGTGGCTTTGTGCCATACTTAGTAAAAGAATGTAGTTGATGCTGGGTGATTATTTATTATAATTTGTTTTTAAATTTATTTTATTTTATTTTTTTTTTCTCTCTGCTTTATTGTCTTTGAAATCTGCAAAGCTTTTTAGCCTTTGACTTTATACAAAAGCAGCTTCCAGGCAAATTAAAAAAAAAATGTTCATGTTTACTGTAGGATAATGGTCATTTTTCAATTGCAGTTGTTTGTGTTTCTATCTTTGGAACAAACTCATTTGTTTAATGAATAATCCTTATAGCGAGTTGATTCAGTATTTAGATGGTTACTAAGCCAACTCATCTAAGTTTCATTTCTGTAATTACTTTCACGGCATTTGCCTTTTGAATATGACAATTACGTTTTCGTTAATATTATCAAGCAATATCTGTTACGCATTTTGTTCATCTGTACCAGGGTCTGAAAACCTGCACTCACTCACTTCTATAGTCTTTTCTTTCTTTTGCTTCTTGCACAATTTTCTCTTGTTTTTGTTTCTCCTGTTGGCTCATGTCAACATTGAGAAGGTTAAGAGAGCCATTATGTATCTTTAATGCATAATCATATGCCATCAGCATGAATTATCTCCCCATAAACAATACACTTAAGAAAGAAAAACCAAGCAAAACAAGTTAACATTCACAACTGTCACAAAACTGTAAATGTCTAAAATCTTCATATATAACAATTATAGTTAAGAATATAAGAGGAAGACTATCAAATCTCTTAGAAATTCATAGTGAAACAATCAGTTTTATCAAAGCATAAATGAGCCCTTCAGTACAAATCAGTATATATGTGAAAATCAGTTAAGTTTAAGTGCTTGTATCTTAAAGTGAATATTTTTAGCTTTTTTTTTTTTTTTATCGTTTCACCCCAAACAAGGCGGTAACACCACTGATGCGCAGGGGGCTACATAAGAGAAAAAGATTAGATAGGAAGAGAGTAAAAAGAAAGACAAACCAGTTACATTGGGTGTCAGAAGTGAGCAAGAGATGGATGGGATTACAGGTGTGATGACAGTTGCAAAGGTAGAAAGAAAGGAAAAGATATACAGGGTGATGTAGAAAGAACTGGAGTCAAGTGATTAAGAGATGGGCATTGACATTGCATTTAAATTCCTGGAGGTTGTAGCCATCAGAAAAGCAAGAATATGGAAGAGTTCCACAGGCGGGAATTGCGAGAAAAGAAGCTGCTGGAGTAGAATTGTCGGCTGCATTTGGTTGATCTAACTGTGAATGGGTGGGGCTCAGTTGCCAGTCTGGTTGCACGTGTAAACTCATATGGTAGGGGTACCAGTGACTTAAGTTTGTCGGAGCAGAAGCCATGAAAATATTTATAGAACAGATAGAGGGAAGCCACATCCTGTTGGTGAGAAAATGGCTGAAGTCGAGCTGAAAAGTCAGTACCTATCACATTACTGATTCTCCTTTGGAGCCTGTCGAGAACACTGAGATGAACAGCAGGAGTGCCTGACCATATATGACAGCAGTGTTTCATGCACAGATGGATGGTTGATTTGTATATGTGCAAGATGGATTCAGGTGGTAAAAGCATCCTGGCATGACACAGTGATCCAACCTTCCTAGCAGTTGATTTAGCTTTTCTTTAAAAAAAAAATTGAGTGATTTATCTCAAATAGATCAAAGGTTATGGCATTTTGAAAGTTGACAAACTTTAAACAAGATTTTCTCATTTTTGTTTTGAGTTAGAAAGTACCTTCTAATTCCAAATGTCTCAAATAGAAAAGGAACACTGTTTCTTCTCCTGAAAGTTTGTAAAGTAAAAGATGTTATGTATGAATTTGACAAAAACTGACTGGATAAGCAAATTTAATTTTTAACAACACAAGGTCCTTTAAAAGATTGTCTGCTATAGTAGTTTTGAAGTGCTATTGCTCTGACATCTCTCATCAAGAAACAAATTCTAATCTTGCCCAGTGTGTCATGTAAAAATACCAGCTTTTAGTATTTAGTATTGGGATTCTGTTGGATTGATGTTTTCATTTGAAGAGAAACAAATAGAATAGAGTAAGTGAATTCTCAAGACTAAATGACTTGGATTATTCAGTAATTTTTAATTATCTTTTGAATAGTGATAATAAAAAGAAAACCTTGAGTGTTAGAATATCTACACTGGTTGCAAATAGGATTTTAATTTCAGTGTGTGTGGGTGTGTTTTTTTTTTTTTTTTTTTTTTTCCAAGAGTCAGACAGATATACTCCTGATCAAAAATTTAAGACCACTTAAAAATCTTTAAAAAGAAATATTTTTTGACAGATATATTTTAAACTCCTACCACTTAAGGTTACCAATACTACAATCTAAAAGGTTACGGAAACAAAAAGCTACATTCAAACATTATATTTAGAAATTTACATTTTTATAAAATGACGCGATTTATGCATGATCAAAATTATAAGACCAGAGGTATAAATTGTTAGATTTATGGTAATTCCAATGTTTTTAGTTCAGTTAGAGATTAGCAATCACTGTGTAAAGGTGTTACCATGCCTAAAGCAAGCAAACTTACCAAAGTTGAGCGTTCTCGAATTTTAGAATTCCATAAGCAAGGTTTGTCACAGCGGGCAATCACAGCTAAGGTAAATCGCAGTAAAACTGTGATTTGCAACTTTCTAAAGAACAGTGAGAATTATGGAAAAGCAAAATCCTCTGGTAGGCCCCAAAAAATTTCTCCTGCATTAAGTAAGAGAATAAGACGGGTTGTTATGAAAGAGGGGGGACTTTCTTCTAGTCAAATTAAGGTAGTCACAGATGCTGATTGCAGTCCCGTAACCATCAGACGACACTTACGACAAAAGGGCATGGTAAATAAAAAACAAATTCCTCGGTTGCTTCCATGTCACAAGGTGGACGGCTTAAAGTTTGGTTGTGAATACCAAACATGGGACATTGAGAAGTGGAAGAAAGTCCTGTTTTTTTTTTTTTATGGGAAAAAATTCAATCTAGATGGTCCTGATGGCTTCCAACGATATTGGCATAACAAAAATATGCCTCCTGAAATTTTCTCTACACGTCATAGTGGTGGAGGGTCCCTAATGGTATGGGGTGCCTTTTCTTACAGAGGGACGATGGAGCTCCAGGTGGTGCAGGGTTGTCAAACAGTGGCTGGTTATGTTAGCATGCTACAAAAAGCATCATTGATGATGGAGGGCCATCATTTGTGTGTGGATGGATGGTTATTCGAACAGAATAATGCTGCAATCCATGCTGCAAGACGGGCCATGACCTTTCTACAAGAAAATGGGGTTCATCTCTTGGGACATCCTGCATGCTCACCAGACTTGAACCAATTGAAAATGTTTGAGGATGGATGACAAGAGATGTTTATTGAAATGGCAAACAATATTCAACAAAAAAATAAACTTTGTGAAGCCATCTTCAGAAGCTGGAGCAACATCCCCTGCACCTTAATGGAAACCCTTATTTCTAGCATGCCTGACACAATTTTTGAAGTCATCAAAAGCAGTGGGGGTAAAACTCATTATTAAATTTGGTTGTTGAATGTTTTCATACACTTTTCATACACTTTTGTACAATTTCGTAGAATTTTTGTTTCTGGTCTTATAATTTTGATCATGTGTAAATTTATAAAAATGTAAATTTCTAAATAAAATGTTTGGAATATAGCTTTTTGTTTCCATGACCTTTTAGATTGTAGTATTGGTAGCCTTAAGTGGGAGGAGTTTAAAATCTATCCATAAAAAAAATATTTCTTTTTAAAGATTTTTAAGTGGTCTTAAAATTTTGATCAGGAGTGTATTACTTCAAAGATCTGTTGTTACTTAATAAATTTAACATTTTAGTTGCTTTGCTCTGTAATGCATAAAAAAAATTATTTTTCTTGATGCAAATTAAAAAAAAAAAAATTGTAAATTTTATTTGCATCCCTTAGCTCCAGGAACTCTAGTCTTAGTGATTTCTCAGTTCATATATATATATATATATATATATTGGATTATCGTAATAGTGGAGCAGACCATATTATTTTATTTTTGAGAGCATTAAAAATAAACATTGTGTGCAAAAAAATATTGTTCACTCAATTTAAATATTTCAATTTATGAAGGTAGACTTATAAGTTATATATAAAAATACACATCTAAGCAATTATAAGAATAATGCAAAATTTATATATATATATATATATATATATATATATATATATATGAAAGAGAGAAAGTGGCTGAAAGTTTGATATTTTGTTTCTCCCAGAAAATTGATGTTTAATTTTCAGAAATCTGTCACACAAATTGACTTGTTTAGAAATATTGCTCCATTCAACTTTTAACTTGTCTGTTTTGATTTTATATTTTTCTGTTTATGATTATCATCATTATTATTTTACAGATAACTCGTGTAGAATATGTTCATTCCAAACATCTAATATACAGAGATGTCAAGCCAGAAAATTTTCTCATTGGAAGGCAGTCTACGAAAAAACAACATATCATTCATATTATAGACTTTGGTCTAGCTAAAGAATACATAGATGCCGAAACACACAAACACATACCCTACCGAGACCACAAAAGTTTAACAGGAACAGCTCGCTATATGAGCATAAACACACATTTGGGGAAAGGTAAGTATATGATGGATTTAATTTCTTTTGTATATAAAGAAAACTATTCTTATTCCATTTGCATTTTTTCTTTTTAATCAGAAAGAAATTTTAACGCTTGTGATTTTGAAATCATTTTCTTTATCATTTTATTTCTTTTTATACTGGAATTCAAATTCCAGCTCTACAGTAGTAGCAATAAGAACAAGAAAATGTGAATTGCTCTTGTGAGACAATTATTTTCATTATCCGAAAAAATATCTGTATAGGAGTTTAAGTTAAGAATTTTTAATTGAATGACAATTTATAAATAGGATTTTTTAAATTCTTAATCTCTACTTAATCCTTAATATTGATTGTATTTTCTGTAATTATTGTAAGCAAATCTAAATTAGTATATGATGACTACTTAAATATTTCTTCAAATTAGTAATAGAATACTTGCTTGACAGAAATACTTCAATGTTTATAGTTATTTGTTTTGAAAAATCAACATTTAACACCATAATTAATATGTAAGCAATTTAAGAATTGAACATTAACTTATTTACTTACTTTTTAAGTGCCATTTTCCTTTGGGATGTAGGTGGTCATGATTCTGTAATTTATTTTTTAATATCTGGGAAAATTTTATTGTAATTGTTCTCTAGAAAAAATAGTGTTGTTTTTCTGTTGCCTTATCTATGGTTTTGAATACACAGTGGTCCTTTTAAACTGGTTGCCACCCCATGCAAGAGAATCTTTTATATCTTATTTAACCTACTGCTAGGGGGTGAGAAAATGTAATATTGCTTTTCCTAAAGGAATTAGTGCATAGTTAATTCAACAGCCACACCCATAATTTTTACTTTGCTTGCCAATTCCATCTAGTCCACCTCTTTATAGTGGTCAATAAATTTAAAAAATGGACGTTGGTCTTGCAATTCAGTTGTGAGTTGTAGATCTCTTGGAAGCTTATTTGATATTTTCTGGGCAAATTAGATGAAAAATCTTAATTAAAACATACATAAATGTTTTACAAAAGTAATATTTTTGATCAGAATTTTTTATATTCCCCTGTATAGACAATGATATCAATTATCACTGGAGAAGGTATTGGGCTGTTTTCTTTTTAAAAAAGAAATTAAACAACACAATAATAATTCAAGTAGGCATGTAAATGTATGGAGAAAATATCTTCAAATTGTCAACATTTTAATAACTTAAAAATCAAAACTTACCCATGCCAAAATCTAAACCTATCTTGAGGTGTAATCAAAAGTCCAGACCTGACAGCTTGCTCCCTAGAAAAAATCAAAGTTAACTTAAAGGAGAAAAATGTAATAGATGTAACCAAAATAACAAAAGAAATGGCCATACCAAAAACACCAATACAGTACCAATATTAAAATTCAACACACCCAAACCACCAAATGAAATAAAAATAGGTTATATCATCACAAAAGTGAAAATTTACATTCCCATATCTTTGATATAATAACTGCCAAAGATTTGGCCATTATGGAGACTGATATACTATAATTTTGGTATGTCCAAAATGCAGCAGTGCAAATGTACCATAAAATGTATAAATCATAATTAGAACCATCCTGCATGTTTGCATCTATGTAAAGCTTGGCAAAAAAAATAATTGATCAAGTATACAAGAAATATAACATTTCTTGAAACCAGGAAAATTACTGAAAACACTAGACCAGCGGTTGGCAACCCTCAGCCTGTGGGCCACATCCGGCCCTAGTGTGAATCTTGTCTGGCTTACTACCTTACTCTGGACATGATATAAATATAGGTAAACCAAACCAAAGTGACAGTTGATAGTCTAAATATATTGCATCAAAATTTTAAAAAATTATTTCTTTTTACCTGGAGAATAACATGGTCCTTTTCAATGACACTGGGCCATAGCTGTTTGACCCTCCTCCATGACTCTACATAGCTTTTTGGCCCTCACTCTCCAAAAGGTTACTGACCTCTGCACTAGACAAAAAAATTACCATAAATTAGGCAAATGCAACTAAATCACAACAACTTAGCAGTCTAGCGTAGGAATCCTGCCGCCGGCAGCTATGTCTGGTCTCTCCGGTGGTTCAGGCCACTAAAAATTAAAACCACTCGGTCCTCCTCCAGTGAGCTGAAGGAACCACCACTATTCGCCATGTTGTGAATTTTTGTTTCGAATAGCAGTTTCTGGGTCCTTCAGGACAGTCCGATGGTAAAGGATGAGATGGCGGGGTTCCACGCTGAAAGATTACACTATTCGTGCAAAATAAGTCCCTGTCACAATCGCAAGGACATGAAGAAAAAGAAATATAAGCAACATTTCCAGTTCCTGTACAAAGAGTCTTTGAGGACTATTGCTTTTATGTCGCTACCAAAGAAATAGCCTTAATACAAAGTTTTAACGAGTTCCACTCTTTAGGACTGGAAGGTGACACGGAGAGTGAGGCACAACTAGTCTGATATGAATTCAACCAATCTAAGGGAGATAATTCGTGGTTCTCCAATGTACCTGACAATATTACGGTTTGGTTTCATGGCTCTGTTGATGGAGTTTTCTGGATTCATTCAGTTTCCATCTTTTATCTCTTGGTTCAAATTCAGACTTCTTCACGCATGACATTTGACAGACCAAACCAACCGATTCACAACAGCTGTTCCGCACAGTTTTACCTCATATACTTCTATCTTGGACTGCATTTATCCGCAACTATCTCCGACTGCATTGATCTCTCTCTGTTCTTTCACAGTTTCTCGGTCTATGAACGGGAATTTCAATCTGCCGGTCTCCGAGTCTGCCAATCTGTGCCCGTCTGCTCTTCTGCAGCATGCAGACTGCTTATATACAGCGGGGCGGGGCTAAACAATGTTCAGGCGTCACCCACTAATTTTAATATGAAAATCGCCTTGACCACCATGCATGTTCGCCTAATCTCCGAATCTCTGTGGGAGACTATTTCTCAAGTGGTACTAAAAATGAATTTGGAGTTTCCTGTGGTCTTTTCACAGACAGTTACCACTTGAGTCTTGCCAAAACCATTTATCTCGTCTGCTGATTTGGTGTGATTTGGTCTTTCAGACCACCCAAGAAATCTGATTTGCCATTTATCGTACTTTTTACGGAATCCCCATTTATCATAAACTTTACTTAACAAACCTGTTCGTTTATCATTCTGGAATTATTTCACCTAATTGATTAATAACGCAACCCCCAGAAATAATTATAAAAAAAAGTTTGTTTCTGGTATTACTCTGGAATCTCTTCTATCCAACTAATTAGTACCTTCATTTCAGTCCTTTAGTACTGTTAGTTAATCAATCTACCTGAAAGGTGTGGGGGGGTACTCTTTCTCTGTGTCACAGCAGGGAGAAATATGATTTCTGTAAATTAACAATGTTAATTCAAGAGCTAAATAAATTAATTGAAATAATGAAAACTGATATCAACAGGAGGAAAGCAACAACTTACACTACATCCTATAAAAAACAAAACAAAAAAAACAAACTGATACACCGAATTAAAATATAGAAAACCCTAACTGGTCAAACTTAGAAATTAAGATAGAAAGAATCATCTTGTCATTTGTCTCTATCTAGAGATTTCTCATCTCTAACCCAAAGTGGAAGTGTCCTGCAATCATCTGCTTTAGATAACTTTTTCTAAGGACAATGAAAATGTAGATATTAACTATACAGCATACAATTTTATTAGTAATAGTGGAAATAGATTTTCAGGTAGTACTTCTATATTAATAAAAAAATATTTTCCAGAGTAAATTAGACTTCAATATAGCACTACAGACAGTAGCCATAAGAGCCTCACGACATAAACCATATGCTCGGTTGTAATGATCCTATAGATGGAACTGAATTAGATAAACTACTGAAACAGCTTCCAAAATCATTTATTTTAATGGGAGATTTTAATAGCCATAACATCATATGGTGTTGCAAAAATACTGACCATAAGGGAAGATTAATGGAAGATTTTATTAGTAGAAACAATATATGTCTATATATGACAAGTTATATACCTATCTCCACCCATCAAGTGGTACAGACACAGCAGTAGACCTAACCTTAAGTTATCCTACAACATACCTAGACTATAGCTAGAAAGAAATTAAGATGCATATGGTAGTGACCACTTCCTAGTTGTGTTGGAAAACTCTAGATCTTTGCCAGATGAAAGAATACCATATTGGAAAATTAAGAAAGCCAGTTAGAAGGAATGTAAAAATACATGTGCCCTAAAACTTACACCGGAAGCCAATATAGACAATGCAGAGCACATTGCTTATTTTACAAAAACACTTCTTAGTATAGTAGAATACATACCAAAATCAAAATCTGAACCTATCAAGCATGACAGGCCTTGGTTTAATGATGAGAATAAAAATCTAATCAGATTGCATTGTGTGGCTCTTACATAAGTTCAAATTACATCCAACTCAAGAAAATTTTAAAATTTTAAAAAATTAATGTAGCTAAAGTATTCAGAACAATTAAAGAATCCAACTGATCCTCATGGAAGAGCTTTGTATCCAATATTAATTCTAACACCAAAACCATAACCGTATGGAATATGATTCGTAAAATTGCTGGGAAAAATAAAAGCACATTTCAGACATTTATGTCAAAGCAACTAACAAAGAGGATATTGCAAATTTATTAGCACAAAATGTCTCTCAAAACTCTTCCTCAAGTAATACTAGTAAACTATTTCAGAATATCAAAATAAATGAAGAGAAGAAAAAAAATTAACTTTTTGCTCTAACAATAAAGAAAATTACAACCAGATTTATTAGATTTAAAAAAAATCACAGAACTCAGCAGCTGGCCCAGATAAAATTCATTATGAATTTCTAAAAAAAAAAAAAAATTACAAATATATTCTTGTTGAATGTTTTGAGTAGGTGATTACCTACTCAAAATTTTCAACAATATATGGGTCAGTTTCTAGTTTCTGGAAACAAGCTACTGTAATTCTAATCCCCAAAGCTGGAAATCCCTCAAATTAACGTTCAATCACATTTACAAGTAGCTTATGCAAAACATTTGAAAGAATTGTTAATAGTAGGCTTACCTGGTGTTGTAACCCCAAATATTAGGAACAACAAAATATAACAAACACAGTTAAATATATTTTGAAGCACAACAGTGTTTGTTTTTTTTTTTTTTTTTTCTCCCCTCTCACTGATCATGATACAGCAGGATTAGGTTGGATAACAAATTACTATCTACACATGATGTATTGTCCAGCAGCAATCTTACCCTCTTGTGAAGAGTCAATGAATCATTAGGGGAGAGTTATCTTCTAACACCTTCCCTTTTAAGCTTTTCATTCATAAGACTTATTTTGGAAATTTATTTGCAGTCAATAGAATTTTCTCCAAAGTTTATATAATTTCCTAAGTACACAGTGGAGTCCTAGGATTATCCTTTGGTATATCGTGGGAACATTGTGGAGTCAGTTTGAAGGTGTTCGGTAGGATATCTAGTGGTAAGGTGAAGTTTGATTTCATCTTTGGAAGGTCAGAGGATCGTAACTGATTTGCATGTTAAACCCAAACTGTAACCTCTATATCTACGTCATATGCAACATTTCCAGAATAATGTAGAATGTGTCCTTGAATCCATTTTTCTTTGCCATTGCATTAGTCTTTAGCAAGTACAGATTGTCCTGGTACATGTGTTTCACTGCTCCATGATATTGGTTAAATTGTGTGTATTTATATCTTCTCAGAGTATAATTGGTAGACAAATTAATCACCACTTGGATCCGTTCTCGCAGCTGCTTCTCGTAGAACCTGGAACACTGCTTTACTAGAGACTCCGTTTCCTGTGCACTGTAAGCAAAACGCTGTCTCCCGAACACCGGTGTAACCTTCTTGAGTCTCCAACGGCGAAGTGCCTCCGAAACAGAAGTTGGCTCTTTTTATGTGTTTTTGGTCTCGTAATTTCTCACTCCTGAAAAGCCTCACTTTCACCAATGACGCATGCGCCGTGTCATTCCCAAAAACTGCCTTGCATGAGCTTGCCTCGCGGTTCCATTACGTCTATGAACGCACTTTTCAGACAAACCGCTTTCTCTTGCTTCGGCGAGGTAAGTCTCCACCACACTCCCCCCTGATCTCATCATCACAAAAAGTGCATTTGGGAGCGGGTCTCTTTTGGTGGGTGCTCCTTCGGAGGGGTATGACACAAGGTTTGTTCTCAGACGGGCTGTCATCTGAGGTTTCGTTATGCATGTCAGCGTCCGCTGTTAGTGGACTATCGGAGCCATCACTTGGTTGACCTGATCCCAAGTAAATAAACCGCTCACTCTCTTCTGTGTCGGTTTCATCGCCTGACGATGCATATGATCCTGAAAATGGCCGTAAGTCTTTGACATGGCGTGGTACCCCATCAATTTGCACTGTCTGTGGGATGACAATTTCGGTTACCTGCCCAGTCCTGAACTTGGTTGTGCATTTGCCATGCGGAGTTTTAACCCAGACAACATCACCTTCTTCATATCCCAATCTGATAATCCGTGGTTCTGGTGGGGGTTTGGCTTCAATGCCTTTTACTCTGACATGGTAATTATGCAGCATATCAGCCGGTGCCGTGGAAGGTGAGACATCGTCCTTTAGTGTGACATTATACCAATAAATGGCCTCTAACGTGGAACAACCTTTCCTTGCTGCGATGATCTTAATGCTTCTGTGGCTGCATTCCACGATTTCATTACCAGCCAGTGAATATGCGCACCGGAACCTCAACTGCACACCCCAGCTGTTCGCAAACTCCTTGAAGTGTCTGCAAGTGAAGGCAGGTTCATTGTCAGTTAATATTTCGGTTGGTGGGCCCCGTTCAAAGAAAATCATCTTCAACTGGTGAATGACACTATGTGCATCTTGCCGACGCAATGTCTGCCAAATTGCAAACCTGGAGGGACCGCAATCAATGAGCATTAGAAAATGCTCGCCATTGTAATGGGTTATGTCTATTGCTACTCTACTCCAGTTGTTTT
Source organism: Ascarosepion bandense (assembly GCA_037127315.1). Classification (NCBI taxonomy): domain Eukaryota; kingdom Metazoa; phylum Mollusca; class Cephalopoda; order Sepiida; family Sepiidae; genus Ascarosepion; species Ascarosepion bandense. The sequence continues at coordinate 4,042,406 of JBBBDQ010001129.1, read as the reverse complement.
CCATGCTCAATTTTCCTTTTTTCCAATGAACTGGCGTTGGATCTATTGACTGGCAGGCTTTGACAACCGATTGCATGATTTCTTTCGACACTAGTGGGTTGATAAGTCTGGCGAAGTATAGTGTTCGTTTCATGCCTGCATGTCCACTTTCTTGGTGGACATCAACCACCTAGCTTTTATTCAGTCGGCTCCTCATTGCAGCGCAACTTTCCGGGACTGGCTCTTTTCCGTCCTTGTGTAGATCCAACCATTTGCGTGGCGCTCTGGTGAGGCAATCTGTGCAGTTTTGACAGGATTTCACCAGTGTGACATCCATGGTCAATCCATATTCTTCCGCTAATGCCCACAGTGTTCCCAAGCACCGTCTCACTAGCATTTCACCAGCCGCCTTTGTGTTCACACGTGCCTTTCCAGTCAAGGTGTCAGAATATCCACTGATGTACACATGCTGAATCGGTGACCAGATGCAACATGGTGGCCTGCCATTGAAGGGCCAGGTTGATGCCTTTGACTGCTGCATCTAGTTCAGCCAGATTGATATGCCTGGCATCATTGGTTGGGCGCAACCAATAAGCATCCTCGACGATGCTTCCATTCGCCTCTAATGCCACAGAACTTGCATCCACCCAGACCTTCATCTCGTTGCTATTCATGCACCAGTTTCCTCCAACAGGGTCCATTTCACACACTCTGGTCATCGTCTCTTCCAGCATACGACGCTAACTGGCATCTCTGATTTCATTGTCCCATCTCTTGGTCACCGCACTTGCTCGACGCTTGATGTATGCAGTCGCCACCCTCAGCCAGCCACACACGGGGAAGTGACCCACGAGTCTCCCACAAATGGAAAACACACATCAATGAGTTACCACGTCGGGAATTTCCGGGATCTGTCCACCCTGCTTCCATCGGAGAGTACCGTTCTCTCCCCACACCTGCAGACCGAGGACCCTAGTTCCATCTCCTAGGTGTTTTGGGTCTTTACAGACTAGGCCGTAATCTGAAAAGTGCTGTTGAATGCGTACTGCAGAAACCAGGCTCTCATTGATAAAAATGTTGTCAACGTAAGCCGACATGGCACTTTTGATCACACGATCTTGGGACATTATAGCGTCGACGACAGATTTCATGATGAGTGGTGCCACATTAGGCCAAAACCCAATCAACAAAGGCAGAACTGCTTGCCTTTGAAAATGACCGTTTGGAATGGCCACAGCTCCTTGTCGATGTGGATTTGTAAGTAGGCATGTTGCAGATCTAAAAGCAACATATCAACTCCTTGTTGTCGCCATTCTCTGAGCTTTTGTGTGCACACTTCGGCATCGGCAGTGAATGCTTCTACAAATCCATTCAATTCTTGGTAGTTGAGTACCGGCCGGACCTTTTGCTTGTGCTCCTGCACGACTGCCATCAAGGGAATTAGACCCTTGGGTGGACCAAGTTCCTTCTCAGGATATGGCAGCAACCATCCGTTACGCTGCCATAGCAAGAGTTCTTTCTCGTACGCATCCCGGGCATGGTCTGGCACAGTGTACTCTTGTATGTTATTCGTCAGCTCGCCGGGCGAGCGACCACTTGCCTATTTTCATGTTGCAGTCCACACTTTTTGCCTTTCATCAAATGTCACACTGAAATCGGGCTCATCAATAAAAATGGCGGCACATCCATCCAGGTCTCCAAAGTATGCTTCACCCGATTCAATCAGGTGAACACCTCCTAGCTGTCAAGGAGCAGGTCAAAACCCAACGATTGTCCATCCACAATTAGGACCTCAATGTTCACGGGTTGAGCCTGCCCAACTTCCAGTTTTATTCTGCCGTGCCCCTGGCACTTTAAAGTCTTTCCGTCGGCTGTCAGCACTCCTACTTCCTTCTGTCTCCAATAATGACACACAGCTTTGCTCACCAGCGTCTGCAAGCAGCTGGAATCCACCAGAGCTGTGCACTCTCGCCCATCCATGAGTATTTTTACAGCGGGCAATTGCTTGGTTCTCACTTGCTCAAGGAGGAGACTGGCGCTAACTTCTCCTCCCCTTGGGTGTTTCCCTGGCATCTTGATGATATATGTCCAAGTTTGTTGCATCTGAAGCATCGGGTTTCACGGCGAGACTTCCGCACTTGACCGTCTGACCTCACTTGGTGTCCCTGCATACAATCCTTCGCCATGTGGTTGGGCCCAGAACACTTGTAGCAAAGAAAGGTCTCACTGTGTGAGTTATCAGGGAGCAACTCTGCATCCGAATATGTTTTTCCAGTGGATGCAGTGACTGACTCCTTACAGCTTCCATTGTCAGTCATGATAGCCCGTGCTCGAGTCAAATGCTGCTTCAATGTCATGGTCTCCATTTTGGACAAGGCACGAAGAAGTTGCCTAACATATTGTGGCAACCCCGAAACAAACGCACATATCATCCATCGTTCGGGCAACGATCCCTTAACCAGCCGAGCTAAACGATGTAGTTCAGCTAGAAACTCCTCCACTGTTTCACCCGAGCGAAGTTGCCGAGTAACAAATTGATCGTATGCATCAAATGCATCCGTTGCATACGCAGACATGAATGCCTGTTTAATCTGCTACACGTCTGCTTTCTGCTCCTTGCTGAGCTACCTGTATACAACAAGAGCAGCGCCTTGGAGTCGTAACAGTAGAATCCGCTCAATTTTGTCCATAGCACAGAGTTTGCAGACCAACTCTGCATTTTCGATCCACTCGACAATTGGCATATCAGTTGCAGTGCCACTGAACTCGGGAATCAACTGGACATCAAAGACTTTGCCGTCCATAATGAAAATCGCGATAGATGCCGAAATAGCTTGTGCGTATTTGTATCTTCTCGGAGTATAATTGGTAGACAAATTAAAGATCCGTTCTCGCAGCTGCTTCTCGTAGAACCTGGAACACTGCTTTACTAGAGACTCCGTTTCCTGTGCACTGTAAGCAAAACGCTGTCTCCCGAACACCGGTGTAACCTTCTCGAGTCTCCAACGGCGAAGTGCCTCTGAAACAGAAGTTGGCTCTTTTTATGTGTTTTTGGTCTCGTAATTTCTCACTCCTGAAAAGCCTCACTTTCACCAATGATGCATGCGCCGTGTCATTCCAAAAACTGCCTTGCATGAGCTTGCCTCGCGGTTCCATTACGTCTACGAACGCACTTTTCAGACAAACCGTTTTCTCTTGCTTCGGCAAGGTAAGTCTCCACCACACTCCATCACCTTGTTCCTTTTTTTGTTTCTTTGAGGGAATGTTTTGGAGTAGGATGGATGACATCCATATACAAACAAACTTTGAGTTATCATTGCTTCTGCTGGTGAGTTATCATTAGGTGTGTTGGGATTTGGTGTAACTCTGTAACTACTAAGGAATATTTATAATATTTCTTGTGTGGTTCCCTCCCTTTTTTTTTTTTTTAATGAGTGCCCTCTTAAAAGTATCTCCAAAGCTCTTCAACTGTCCATTTGATTGTGGATGAAAAAGTGGTGTTCTAATATGTTGAATGCCATTAAATGCACAGAAATTTGAAAGTGTACTTGAAGTGAATGCAGTGCCATTATCAGAATCTAATATTTGTGGGATTCCAAAGTGACTGAAAATCTGTTTCAATTGTTTCATCTGCAGTGATGCGACTCATTTGAAAAATTTGTGGCCATTTGCTGTAAGCATCAGCAAATCTAAAATAACACTGTCCATTGATAGGTCCAGCGAAATCAATGTGAAGGCGTGACCAGGGTGATTCAGGGATAGGCTAGGAGCTTAGAGTATCCTGGGAGATTTTGCTAGCAGTTGGAACATATGCATGCCAATTCCTCAAACAGCTTATCCATGTTAGACCAATAGGCATAGGCATAGATCTAGATGCATGAGCAATTGCCTTTTGGCTGTCACCAGGGAAAATATAAGAAATGACGGCTCCAGCACCGTAATTAGAAGCATCTGAGACTACGGCAATATCCATGGATGGGTTGTAGTGTGTCAGCAAAAGACTTTAAGAAAGTAAGGACTTTCCCTTTGTGAAAGCTGACTGACATGCATCAGACCAGTCCCATATAATATCTTTTTTCAAAAGATTGTTGAAAGGTGCACAAACTTGTAAAAGTTTGGGCAGAAAAGCACTGTAGTGGCTAACAAAGTCAAGGAAATGTTATGTCTTTATATTTGGTAGTGCCAGCATATTTTTTTTTATTGCCAAGGTATTTTCTGGGTCTGGTTTTCTACCATTTTTGTCAAGGTATTTGATTTTTCTCCTGGTAAAATTGACACTTTTCAGCTTTAACACGAAATCCATACTGTTGGAATCGGCTGGAAACAGAAAATAAATGCTGCAAAAATTCATCTTGGGATAAATGCTGCAACTCCAATCAATCCAGTCAGCATGGTGTCCATTGTTTGCTGGAAAATGGCTGGTGCTGATTTGACTTTGAAGCTAAGCTAGTTAAATCTGAACAAACCCTTGTGGTTATTGATAGTAAGAAGCTCCTTAGACAGCTTTTCAACTTCTAGTTGGAGAAAAACATCAGAAAGATTAATTTCTGTAAAGAAATTTTCGTCATTTAAAGATCCTCTGGAACTGGTAGTACGTACTGATATGCACCCAAAGAATTATTCAAACCAGTTGAGTAGTCAGCACGTACCTGGACTTTTAATACTACTACAATAAGAGCTGCCTGTTGAGAATAATTTGTAGGCTCTATTACATCCTCTTGCTGAAGATGTTGAAGTTCTTTTTCAACCATATCATGTGTGGCACAAGACTCATGTCATTTTGGTCTAAAAATTTGTTTTTAGAGTCCTCTTAATTTCAAAATTGCCTTATTTTTAGTGCTGCAACCAAGGTCCTCTTGAAAAATGTCACTGAACTTATTTGAGTTTGTCTATAAAATGTTTTTCAATGTCCAAAACAGACTAAATGTGTTGAACACAGACTGGAGAGAAATTTCAAAACGGTTATGTTGTTCAATCCAGTTGAGACCAATTAAATTCAATTCAGAATTTTCAGCAAGACTGCATCCACCCAAAAATGTAGTAGCTCAAAATGTAACATTACAATTTAAATCATCAGTCAAATGAATTTGGTACCCAGAGGTGCTTTTCGTTATGGGATCTGTTGCAGACAAACATGGCTCTCAAAGTAATTTCCAAGTTGATTGGGATATTAGTGTAATATCTGACACTGTGTCAAACTGGAAATGGACTAGTTTGTTGTTCACTGAAACAATATATTTTCTGTTGCTTTTATAGTCTGCCTAGAATGGTGCGAACACAGTTTGTATCAGCTTTTTTTTTTTTTTTTAACCTAACAAATTTCTTATGGATTGGACTATCAGCATTTTTTTCAAGCTTGCATTTCAAAAATTTTCTTTGTCCAATCTTGCGACAAAACTTGCACTCATGTTTTTTAAACTGGCAAAAAACGTGTGTAATGCCAGTCACCACAAAACCAACAAGTTGGTGGAGGCTTCTTTTATTTTGTTGCTTTGACGTTTCCTGTTAATGACAGGGTGTTTGGTTTTTGTACTAACATGGTGTTTCTTTTAATGCTTAAAAGATTGTTGCATTCAGTTATTAGAACTTGAATTGTAATATCTTTGTGTTCCAATCTGGAAAGTAGTCTGCTCTGAATATCACTATGTGATTCAGATGTCAGTCCTGCAATAAAAATCAAACATTTGAACTGCTCCTTTATGAGGGAGTTTAGCTTAAACTTTTCACATTCCCGATTTACAATACCAGTGAACGTTACATAACTGTCTTCATTTTTTTTTCTAATTTGAAACAATTAAACTTGGTATTAAACAGTGACTGTTTTTCTAAAGAGTTCTTTTAGCAGTTCTACTGTTTCTGTAAATGTGAAATCCGTTGGCTTCTTTGGTAGGGTGTAATATATGTAATGGTCCTGTTCCTGGATTCCCAGTTTCTGAATTAGTAGATGAATTTTATAATGTTTATCTTTCTGCGAAAATTCTTTTGGAAAATGTCTATCCATTTTTTGTACCATGAACCAAAATATTTTCTGCCTTCATTGTCATCATGGAATTCCGTTATGTTGTTAGTGATGTTATGCACGGAATTTGTGTTCAAATTCCTTCCTTCCTTTTAAAATTTTCAGTTGATGATTGAATTGTTGATTGAACTGTTGAGTTATCATAGTCAACAACTGCTGTTGTAACATTTGGAACTATTCTTGTTGATTCAATAACTCTTTCAGTATGTCTGGTGATATCTCCATTTTTACAAGTTTTTGTTTATCTCGTTCTCATCACCAAAAATTTGTTGTAACACCAAATATTAGAAACAATAAAATATAACAAACACATTAAACCTATTTTGAAACACAACAATAGTTGTTGTTTTTTTTTATTCCCACTCACCAGGATACAGCAGGATTGGGTTAGATAACAAATTACTGTCTACACTGGTGTATTGTCCAGCAGCCATGTTGTTTTTCTATCTTACTCTTTTTGTGAAGAGTCAATGAATCGTTAGGGGAGAGTTATCTCCCCTAACATTTGGTTTCTTGAAGCTAATAAAATTACAAATTTCCAGTTTTGCTTCAGAAAGAACAAAAGCTCAATCACCTGATTAAACTGGAGTCTTTTGTCAGAAATTCTTTTATTAAATAGAAACATTTAACAATAGTTTTCTTTGACTTTTAAAAAGCTTATGATACCTCATGGAGACATCATGAAAGACTTAAATGAAATGGTTCTTTAAAGGAAGATTATCAACTTCCTGACAAAACCAACCTTTAATGTTGGTGTCAGTAACACACACTCGGACTTATATAAGCAAGAAATGGGTGTCTCTCGAGAAAGCAAATTATTAGTAACAATCTTCAACAATAAAATAAATGGCATTATTAAATGCTTGAATTATGGAGTTCACTATTCATTAGATGTAAATTACATTCTAATATGTTACAGATTGAAAAATATCCATACATTACATAAAACTTTGTTCATGTCAAAATAATTTAGCATACTACTATATTTTTCAACCTCAATATAAAGAATTATATAATTAAAAAAAAAACTGCTGCTAAACCTCTTGGCATTTGTATAGAAAATAATTTCAACTAACTCAAAATAAACATTTCTCTGATACACAATTTTTTTTTTCTCTCAAAAACTCTTCTCTGGTCAATAAAATAGCCCACTATAATATTAAGTCTGGCAAAACACTCTGAAACTGACACATCTGTATTCATGGAAGAAATTCATATCTTATATATGCTTACAATTTATAAGTTTTTCTTTTATTTTATATATATATATATATATATATATATATATATATATACACACACACACACACACATGAACCTGCCGTATGCGACCCTCTTCATCAGCAACCACCTGTTGTTAATCATTTTTCTATGCACGGATGATTTACTAATGTTAATTGACCCTTAGCGATCGATCATCTCCAGAATGCGATCAGTGACTAACATCAATGAGTCAAAAATCACTGATCAAGCGACTGCTTTAAAAAAAAATCCATTTTTGTCATACACTTCAAACTTCTAAATTAGGAGAAACTAAATGAGTTATCTATTTCATTTTGATTTGATCAAAGCCAGGAACACTTCCTCATTGTTTTGTTATTGTAGTGTTGTATACTGTTATTTCTTGTTGAAATGTACATTGTCTGAGTTCACCTCATGGTCAGACATTGGCTGTTTTGCACAACATATATTGCTTTTGACATGTTCAAGGGATTTATGCAGTCTCTGTACTGACTTGGATAAATTCAGGGATTGGAAAAATCACAATTATGTCCCTTTCTCAAATGTCTTTTTCATTCCTTTATTTTTTATTTGTGTATCTATCTACTCTATTTCTGTCTGGGTATATCTATCTCTATCTCTCTGTTTCTCTACCCCCGCCCACGATCGCTGTCAGTTTTTTGTATGTTTTTTTTCTTTTTTTCATGTATTATCACAGATTCTCTTTTGCTATGGTCACTTCTAAGAAAAAAAAAACTGTAACCATATACTTTTTTTAAGTTCACGTAATAAATATTTTTTGTGAATGAATATTTTGGTCTCTTGTTGACCGTTGTAAATACGTTATTTAAAATTTTTAAATGAATTATGCTGAATAAATTTCTTTAAAGTTAGGCCATTTTCTTATGTTCTTATTTATTTATTACCAGATTATATGGTAAAATTCTAATATGTACATTCTGATGAGTGGAATATATGCTCTTAGTGTAAATAGCTCTGTCCTTTTCCACTTTGTGACCGTTGTTAACCAAAAACCCCTCCACATTCTAACTCGGGGCCTTCGCCATTTGGAAAAACAATGTCGCTGACGTGACGTGACGTAGAGTCTCTATTAGAGATCCTATGTTGAAATGTACATCCGACACCTTTGAATTTTGAAAATTTTCTCTAATTTTTATATATATATATATATATATATATATACACACACACACACACACACACACACACACACACTGCTGACTGCTCCAAAAACATTTATAGTTGGATATTCAACTATACTAAACAAAACCATACTTTAAAAAACTCCTACTTGACTAATCCTCCATATTTAGTGCAGAAGCTATGACAGTAGACTCAGCTTTGGATATTACCACAGATGCTGAGCCAAACAGGTTCATTATATTCTCATACTTCCTATCAGTTCTTATATCATTGAAGTATAAAAACCTGACCAATCCTATAATAACCAAACTTAAACAAAATGAATTTACTTTTTAACCTAAAGCACATCATATTTTGTTGAATCCCTAGCCATATAGGCTCTTGGAGAAATAAATAAAGCAGATAAGGTAGCTGAATAATCACTATAAATAATTATATCAAAAACAAAAGTCAGTTGCACAGATTTCAAAACAGTAATTGATATATATATATATTAAATAAGTGGCAATAGTTATGGAATACTCATCCAAATAATAAATTGCACAAAATCAAACCTCTATTTGGGATGACACACCAGGCTTTCCTCATAGAGAAGTAGCCTTGGCAAGAATCAGAATTGGTTGTGACTTTCTATATGCAAAAATGTTTGACTTTTTTTTGTGTGTATATCTCCAGTTGTTTGACATTTTTTTTTTTTTAGTGATTTTAAGTTTAAGGTAGTTGTTTACCAAGATTTCAATTAACATATGATTCTAATATTAAACCCATTGATCAGAAAGTTCATACCTTGCAAACTACAAGTGTTTTGAATACTTGGAAATAATTTCTTAAGACTACAAGTTAAATATAAAAAAATTGGTTAATGCTTCAGCCTCTTTATTTTTAACCATAAAATTGGCAATATTGTCTTCACTATTAGGGCCACTAACCCGTCACTCATCAGTTTAATGCTTCTCATGCCAATGACATTTCTACCAAGCCTCTCTACAGCATATGATTTCATTGAATTTCTTTTTAATTTCTTTCTCTTGAATATACATTTGAATTAATTTGGGGTGATCATGAGAGAATGTGCACAGTTTTGGGGGGTTTTTCTTTCAGCAGGTTGTTTCACTTGCACAATATGAGGCCCCATTATAACAAGGCACTAGTAGAGTATCGTAGATATACTAGTTCAAATATCTAATGGTGAAATTATGTATACAAAAAAAAAAGTTAAACCTTGCATTCTCTCATTATGCATTCATGATCAGTCATACCATGTTTTCATGCTTGCTGAAATTCTTTTTTTCTGTATCCACATAGAACTTCTATTAGACGTTTATACTTTTGGCTTGTTTATGCTTTTTGATTCCAATTTGGCCCAGAGTGCCTGCAACAAAACCCGTTGGTCCAATTTCCACTGCTCTAATAATTACATTATACCTTTCCTTTACCAGTTCTGGTTTTAGACTTTCATATTTATTAGTTTTATATTCGGGGTTTGTTCAATCCAGCTTTCATATGGTACTGTTAATTCAATCAGGATAATTTTATAGTTCACCCTTGATAGAAGAACAATATCTGGTCTGATATCATTTTGGGTAATCATTATGCCAACCAGGAAGGTCTGCAGATATCTCCCAAATGCCACCAGAATTAAGGAGATTTTGTCCAGGTATAGCTTGAAATTTGCTTGTTTGCTTTGAGTCAATGTATATTTTTCTCTCTGCAACAAATTTCTGGGCTGAAATAGATGACTCAGACTTCATATATTTCTTTATAATTTTGACCAGCTCATCCAAAGCACTATTATGACTCCATGTATATTTTCTGTTGACAACAGCTGTTTTGTAGGAACTAAGAACATGTTCTAATGTTTGTGGATTTTCCTTACATGGAGAACAAGTAGGATCACTTTCTTTTTTTCTTTTAACAAGATTTTTCGTAAATTATAGATCATATGTGGAATGTATTGAAAAACTCAGCCTGAGTGGAACCATCTACCAAATGTCCTTCCAAGTAATAAATTTCTGCAGAGCCTCCTCCCAGTTTGTCCATTGGCCTTGTTGGGATTGTTGTATTCCTTTTATGAGTTTTTTGTTATCTTCTTCATTCCTTACATTTTGGATGACCATGTCTCTTCAATCTTTACCAGAAGTTTTTGACCACTACTGCCTTTCATTTAGTCCTTGCTCTTGTTCCCCTGCTTGAGTGTATCTGATGACTTAATTGAAAGCTAGTGTCTTTATCTCTTGTTATCGTCTCTCTGATCTTCCACCTTTTCCCTGTTTTTAATGCAGAATTTAATACTTTTACTGCTTTATCCTTGGAGTCATCCAACATCATTTGAAGTCTGGTTTTTCTGGATTTATACTTCCCCACAATTGATTTAAATGGCAGCTTTAGCTTTGCTTGTCTGCAGTAAAACTCAATATCAGACAACCTGGAGCTAAACCCAACCATTTTTAGGTATATTTATCTTTCTTTCCATTGACACACATGGGATTTTAGAATACGTCGACTGCACTCCTGCAAAGAGCAAAAGTCCCTCAATGGGGCCACCTGTAGGCTGTGGGTGGCCACCCATAATGCCTGGGGACGTGATCCTGGTGGTTGACCAGACCATGGTGTATAGAGGTCATGGTCATGCAACACATCACTTTGGCCCTTATCTGGGCTAGATGGGCAGTTGGAGAGGCCCAATTCAATCAATCGGTTAGTCATGTCAAGCCCTAACACTTACATCACATATAAGTGTTAGAAGGCGGTGGCAAGGGTCAATCTGTTAGTGGGATAAAGCTGCTACATGACTGGAACCTACCTGAAGTTTTCACCAAATTGGGTTGGAGAAACAAAAGAAACCACAAATGTTGGCAGACGCTCATCTAATATGAGTATATCTTTCTTGTATCCCTGGGATTATAGGGTGAATGCACCCCCCCCCCAACATCTCCCACTGTTAGGCTCCAAGGAGGGTGGGGAGCAAGAAAGGTGAAGAACTAAGCACAAAGCCATAAAAAGCCAAACCAAAAAACCTCATACTGAACCTAAATCAAACACTGAAGCTGACAATCCAAAATTTATTGTAATTGAATCATCAGAAGCAACTAAACTAGATCACTGATTACCTTTTCTGATAGAAAAGATAATATCTAACCTATCAATGCTAAAAATTGTTAAAAAAACTAAGAAATGGTAATTTGTTAGAAGTGGAAAACCAAAAGCATGCAAAAAACCTACTAAAAATGGAGAAATTCCACAATATTAAATGTCACGCATATTCATACGCAAAACTAAATTCCTCCAAAGGTGTCATAAGAAGCAGAGATCTTTTACTTGCTACACCAGACGAAATTGAGACAGCTTTTACTAAAGCAGGGAGTAAAAGAATCTGAAAGACTCACCATTCAAAGAAATGAAGAAATCATACAAGCTCACATGTACATACTGACCTTCAATAGACCCACAATTCCAAAAGAAATAGAAATTGGTTATACATTAGAAAGAGTAGAGCATTATATGCTCCCCTTACCCCTGCGATGCTTTAAATGTCATAAATTTGGGCATCAGAAAGTTGTCTGCAGAGGAATACCCGTATGTGGGAAATGTGGGGAGCGTAACTCAAACCATACAGAATATGAATGCAAAAATATAAGATGTGCAAATTGCCATGAAGAACATCTTGTCTATTTAAAGATTTGTGCTATATATAAGAAAGAAAAAGAAATAATGACAGTAAAACACACAAAGAACATATATTTCACAGAAGCAAGGAAAATAGTAGAAAACTATATGGGAACAAAAACATACTAATGCAGTCCAAAAAATAAACCAAACAATCTAGGACAACCCCCAAGTGACAAATATCAAAAACTCATCAAAATATTAATAAAAAAAAACAAATGACCAACATTCCAGGAAAATTTTAAAAAAACATGCAAAAGAAACTGAATTTTTTACAAAAGCAAAAGGTAAATACTGGAACCAACACAGGAATATCTCAAGAAGAAAACAACAAAACTGAACAACCAAGGAAAAAGCGACAAAGATCACCTACCCTATCTTCTGACTACCACAAAGACACATGAATTGAGAGACACACTAAAAAAAAAAAAACTACCCCAAAACAACCCACTCCATTGATAACACCAAACAGATTTGAGGAACTCAAAGAAATGGAGATTGAAAACAAAATACTGAAAAACAAATCTCAAAATCAAAACCATCAATACCAACAAACTAACCAAACAAAAACTGCTAAAAGACAAAATGTAAAACCGAATTCTCAACCATTGGTCAAAAAATAATCCAATGGAACTGTTGTGGATTAAAAGCAAATATGAATAAACTGCTCCTACTATTAACACAAGAACATCCTACAATTATCTGCCTCCAAGAAACCTTCTTGAGACAAGATGACAACATCAATATTAGGAGCTATCAGATGTTTAATTACACCCATAATTAAATTTGAGGACAAACAATTGTGAAAGCAATTAAGTTTGAGGGCAAACAACTTTGAAAGCAACCAAGAGGATGAAGGCAAACAACTTTAATCAAACAACCTTGAAAACAGTTAAAAGTTCAAAGACAAACATCAAAAGCAATTAAAAACATAAAGATAAACAACTTTAATAAAAAACAAAACAAAAACAAAGAAAAAACTATTTTCAGCATTAAATGACCCAAAGAAGGTTGATATGCTGGTTAAACAAACCAACAACCGACCAACCATTGACTCAATTGTACTCATCCTGAATTTGTATACCAGTAGGGACCATAGTAGCATTGGAATGAGTGCATGCTCTAATCACCATACCTTGTATTTTTCTTTTAGAGGACAAAGATCTATCTTATGGAGATCTTCTTGTAATGATTTGGATGTTTTTTTCACTTGGTTGGTATCTTTTAAGGATTGATCATACCACTCTCATAAACTTTTCAATGATTTTTCTGATACAGTAGGGATCCTTTGACCACGTACTACAAAATTTATGTTTTGATTCAATTTTCTTTTCTTAAGAGAAAGACTTTTTGACTTAAATTTTATTTTACACCAACTTATCAGGTTGGCCACCAAGCTTAATATCTTGCAAGTTAAACCTATTTTGGATGAGAGGATTGTAGTGTCATCTATGAAAGCCTTCACTGGTGGCATTTTACAACCTCAGCCAAGCTCAACAACATCAGCCTTGTTTGTTGCTTTAAAAATCAGCTGCATTGCTAGAATGAAAAGTATTGGTGACACTGTACATTCCATCGCGATTCCAACTTTAAGTCTACTCCACTTAGTCATATAGTCTTTTGTAGTGAAACGCCTGAGGCAACCATCAAAATAAGTTCCTAGCATACCAGGTATTTTCTCTGGAATATGGTACATTTGTAATGATAATTGTATCATTTGGTGGGGTACTGATCCGTAGACATTAGCCAAATCCAACTGTAGATATTAAATTTCTAGGTTGAAATAATTTTTATTTCTTAGCATTTGGCCAATCTAGAAATATATATATATAGAGAGAAAGAGAGAGAAAACATTTCTATAACTCTATTTCATCCTCTATGTTATGGAGTATAACTTTTTTTTATTCACTGTCAGATGCAAACAAGAATAGATGTTTAAACTTATTAAAAGTATTAGGCAGATGATATATTTCATATTTAAATGATGAATGTTAATATTTCTTTTTTTAACCTAAATGTTATATAACTTAGTCTAGTGTGGGGTACCCAGTGAGGATCAACCTGACTACTTTTGTAGTAATAGTCATTTAACATTACTTCAGTTCTCGTTGTCCCAGGTATGTGAAGAGATTACAAAATGTGCATAGTGAATATAAGCTTAATGGGATAAAATAGATATTATCAGCAATTTACATATAAAAACTACAAAAGTAAAACCAACTTTAGAAATGAACTTGAATTAAAATTGGAAACATCACATAGTTTGTCAAGTTTATATCCGCACTACATGTATTTGTAATATCTAACATTTTACCTTAATAGGTATTAACGGGTGTTTGCAAGAAATAAATCTTTACAAGACTGGTGGCTGACGTACAATTCCAAATGAAGAAATTTTTCATTTTTTTTTTCTCTGAATTTGCCATTGTATCACTCATTTGACTTTCTCTAGATGCAGTGACTAAATTCACTGAAGGAAATGTAGAATTTTGAATCATCACTAAAAATGACCTGGTTTCATTGAATAACGGGCTAAATTTGATGGTCTCTAGCTCAGATTAAACACTTCTGTTTCTTAAGTTAGCAAAGGCTTTGAAATCAGTATCCTGCTGTCATATCTAAGTTGCTGGGACCTTCAGAGAGTTGTGAATTGAAACAGTTACACTAGTATCATTACTAGGCTTTGGAAATTTCATCTTAATTGTCAAATTAATGGGAAATAGGAATTCTATGCAGCTGATGTTCATCTCTCACTGTTATCTTGACTTTGAAATTGCAAGTGAATTCTTGAAGTTATCTTCAAGACAGTTGACTGATAGCATCTCATATAAATATCTACCTCTCTTTGAGTTTTACCATCTACCCACAATGTGTGAATGATGACTTTTGTGCCTCTGATATATCCTTAAATCTTACCATTTGTGATAGTGGGTGACTATGCTGCACACTTTTTATATCAATTCTTCAACACTTAGAATACCCACGAATTAACTTCATATGTAAATGATTAAATACATTTCACTTGTCAGGGAGGAAATACCTGATAATTTACATTTTATTTTTCTGAATTATTGCTTCAAATGAAAAGACACACACACACACACACACACACACACACACATATATATATATCTCAGTTTCTTGTTTACCTGTAATTTTATGAAGAAAGTATAAATGCTGTATCAAATATTTATTCCTAATTAGTGAATTGCCAACTAATTAATATTTTTCTTATGATTGCAAGATAAATTTTTCATTATAAAATAAAAAATCTCAGAATTAAATGACAAATGTCTTAAATTTAAGCATCTTCAAGGTGTTTGGCATGAGCAGTTTTTGCAGTCATTACTGCAAATTGAAATTTTCATTTCATGAATGTGATTCTCACTATTTGCCAAATATTGTTTGTAATTGAATGTTTACTTAGCAGATAAATAAAATACCAGAACAAATTATTGATCAGAATAAAATGTTTAATTAAATTTGCAAATGATCAAAATTGACTAAATTACCAAACAAAAGAAAATCAGCCAACTTTAGCTTCTAAGAATGTTTACGGTTAAATCTGAAATTCTCAGTTCTTTATAATGGAACACACTTCTCTTGGGTTCATGCAAGAATAATTTGTCAATTTCTTTGATACACCAACTTGAAAATGAAAAATTAAAAAAAAGAAAAAAAGAAAAAAAGAGACTGAATTTCATTTAATTTTAAAATTAGAATTAAAACAGAAACCCAGACATGTTGGAAAACTCAGATTTTAATTTTAAAACCAGCGCTGACATGGTAGCAGTCAGGAATGACATGATTATTGACATGTGAATTGTGTTAACCTCCAAATTATTTCTAAAAAGTGCTGCAAAAATAAAATAGTTGAAGGAACTTTGTATATGAGTGTGTTTGGTGGGTGGGTACAAGTTCAATTTACATGTGTCTACCACTTCACTCATTTCCCCATAAAACATGTTTAAAAATTACTTCATTTTCATATTGGTTAAATTGGAGTGGTAGTGTAATCAACCAATTGTAACCCCAAAATTTGTTATCCTGTCAAGACAAATATAGTATTATTTTTAGCCTGACTTGGCCAAAAACATTTGTGATGTGTGTTTTAAAAATTGCTCAGTTCAATCAGGATGTGCCTCTGATATATTTTTGACTAGGATGAGAACTTTTCAGCATCCTTCTCATTGTGTGTATGTCTGTGTGACACTTTCACAACCCACAGATAGAACACTGATCCTGGTAGAATATATAGGTACTTAGATTTATGGTTGAAATGCATAAGCCCATCATTTTTGACAAGTAATACACTATATGTTAATAATAATAATAGTAGTAGTAGCAGTAATACAAACAAAATTGGAAAAGGACAGCATTTAAAAATTTTCATCTTAAGAATTTCTTATAACAATGTATGCATTTCAAGTAATTTTATGATGATTACTTTTTAGTATACAAGATGTGAAAGAGTCAGTTAAGTGCCATACATGATACATGCTTGGGTGATCATGTCTTGAAAGAAACATGACATGCAGTAGATTGCCATTGCTTTCTGCAGTAGACTGGTTGTCAGCCAAGGCTATAGAACCCAATCTGTCCTGTTATTTAACCCATAACTGGAAGGAATAGATGGATTAATACCTTTCCCAGGGGTATTTGTGCATAAGTGAATGCAATGAATTAAAATGGAATTTGAACTTGGCTCTCCGATTTCTCGTTCCGAGCTGATATCCACTGTACCACAATGCATATCCATGAAAGAGTATACTTAGTAAATTAGTTTCTTTAAAATGAGGAGTGATTATACCTTTTGCTATGTTTAAGATGTTATTGTATCAATGCATATCAGTTAACCTACTTCTTTTTGTTGTGCTTAGTTACTAAGATTGCCTTTATTGGACTTTTTAACAGAAATTTTATTTGAAATGATAACCTCAAAGTGATGTTATTAAAATATTGATTAAAAATCTTTCAACACTTGGGTTAGGTTTCTTTTTTTGATTGATTGTTGAAGGTAATAAAAGTTGATGTCAATTCAGTTTGGCTAATCAGCTTTTGTTCCTTAAAAGGAGTTGTAGATTTTACGAGTGGTTGTAACATAGAAAGCTGTCTTTATTGTCTATTCTTTCAAATGATTGGCATGTGGGCAGTATTCTTGCAATATAGGCAAAGTTCACATAACTGGGACAATAGTGCTTGTCTTTTTAATGCAAAAGGAAATGATGAATTAAATTTTATTCTGCCTATATTGTTTTTTGAATAATTGATACATAATATTTTGAAAAGATAAATATTTCTTGATTTCCTTTTTTTTTCCTTGAATTTCCAGAAATAGAAATAAAAATTGATTTCAAATATCGTATATTGTTGTTTATTTTTCTTTTTGTTTGATTAGAGTTTAGAAATAGAATAATCACAACTACATTATAACATAAACCAAATTGAATCTCGACTCATAACTTTAAATGTGATATGTTTTCAGACAGTAATGGTAAAAAAATGTTTAAAAATCTTTAGAAATAATTTTTATTATTAAAAAGCAAAGAAGATATCCTTGAACAATATTTGTGCACTTTTTAGAATACTTTGTATTTGTTATGTAAAAATGCCTATTTTACAAATTAAGATATTACTTATAGTTGATTGCAATGGTTTTAATTAGTATGTATGATCAAATTCAATTCAAAGAAGCAGATAAAATTAAATTTTATTTAAAATGCATTTGCTATTTCCAAGGTATCTAATATCGTTTATTTAATTTTTTTTGTTTCAAAAAGTATTTACTGACATATTAAACAGTTTAATGAATTTGACAGAAATTTCCAAAGATATGTTAAGATTACAAACAAGTAATATTTAATATCTAAACATAATAAAATAAAATTGGGAATTTAAGGATGCTCTGAAAATAAGGTTTTCTATTTATTTCCATGGAAACTAAAACAAATATAGGAAATAAAATAATACACTGTTGGATAGAGCAAGCTTTCAGTGACAAAACTGTTTTTCCACTCTCCCCATTGTCAGAATATATTAGTGTAATGTTGACACAGAATATGTAATCAGCAAGCCAAATTCAGATTCTGGGCTTGTTTGTTGCATTCAATTTACCACTGCTACCCTACAGCTATGGATTAAATAGAAGAGTAGACTGGACTCTCTAGCTTTAGATGACTACTAGCCTAAGAGAAAGAACTTTTAATTTCAAAGCATGACCTCAAATGGAACCACTATATTGAATCCATAGCAAAATCTACTGCAAAGAAGGTTGGGTCACTGTCGATCCAGGATGTTTTTTCCATCTGAATCCATCCTGCATATATACAAGTCAACCATCCGTCCGTGCATGGAGTACTGCTGCCATTTATGGTCAGGTGCCCCTGCCGTTCTCCTCAGTGTTCTTGACAGGTTCCAAAGGAGAGTCTGTAATGTGATAGGTACTGATCTGGCGGCTCGACTGCAGCCACTTCCCCATCGTCGAAATGTGGCCTCCCTTTGTCTGTTCTATAAGTACTTTCATGGCTTCTGCTCAGACGAACTTAAGTCACTGGTGCCTCCTCAACAGGTGTTTACTCGTGCAACCAGACTGGCAACTGGGTCCCACCCATTCACAGTCAGGTTAGCCAAATGCAGACGACAGTTCTACTCCTGCAGCTTCTTCTCTTGCACTTCCCGCCTGTGGAACTCGCTCCCGTATTCTTGCTTTCCTGACAGCTACAACCTCCAGAAATTTAAATGCAAAGTCAATACTCATCTACTAACAACTGGACTCTAGCTCTCTCCCCACCCCTGTATAACCTTCCCTTTCTCTCCACCTATGTATCTGTCATTGCACCTGCTTTCTCAGCTTTCTATTGCTCTTTTCAAACTAGTTTGTACTCCTCACTCTTTTCTAATTAATCTTTTTACATTTATGTAGCCCCCTGCACATCAGTGGTGTTTCTGCCTTGCTCGGGGTGAAATGATTAAAAAAAAAAAAAAAAAAAGATACAAAGCAGCAAGAAACACTACACTATCTGTTTCAGGAAGGCATGATTTAGATAGTAAAAAAAAAAAAAAAAAAAAAAATCTGTCGAGTTAGGATTACCAATGGTCCTGAATTGACATGACATTAAAGAAAATTTTTTAAAGTTATCAGGGTAATTTGTCTGCTGCTCTCGCTGTTCTTGAGTAGCTTAAGTTTGGCTTGTCAAACTTATTCTTGTTGCTATTGTTGAAATGCATTACTCACTGCCTAACTTTGTTCACATTCACAATTTGGTCTCTCTAAACTGTTAGCAAGCATTAGTAAATTGTTAATGAGTGCAATTTTTTCCACTTGGAGTAATTTGGGGACACACTTTCATATCAGATGCTGTTTTTCTACTCAGCTGCTGTCTGTAACAAGACAAAAAAATTATGGCTTTTGGTAGGAAAGGTTAACTTTTCTTATCGTACCATTAATAGTTACCTCTAATTTCATAGGTCACTATAATAAAAGAGGAGGTATTATTTTTGGAGCAACTCTAATATGCGAGTTATATTCCTGACTATGTTTATGTTTACCTCAGATATAAGCCAAGTTATTCTGACTTGTGGTTTTTTGGTAGATTTTTGTTATGATTTGATATTCTATGTTATATAATATTATATAATGCATTTTAATTATTAATTATAATGCAATGCATTTTTTTCTTTTAATTTAATTTTTTTTTTTTTTTTTTTTTTTTTTTTTGAGAACTCTGAGTAAAAATAAAAGGTGAATAATATTTTTAGCTGTGGATTTATTTTTACTTATTTATTTTAATAAAATCTGAATAACCTTAAATAATTTGGCTTGTAAGAAAATTTTATTAATATATTAACAAACTCTTATTAAATGGCGTTACTAAAGTTTGCTTTATTTTTAACCATCTAATTTTAAATAGTTTTGATGAGCATCTTTCATAATATTGATCTGATTATCATAGGCCTGTTGCCAGTGTTTTAAGTTGGGAGAGGGATCCTTTATAATGGGGCTTGTGTGTGTAAGAATTTTCACTTGAAAACTACTTATCACTCACCCTTTTAATAGAGAATAGCAAGCTTATTTATTTCAGAATTTATATGTTATATAAAGAGAATATTGAAAATACTAATTGTTTTTCAGTAAAACTTTATTACTTGTGATTTTTGTAAATCAGCTAATCTTTACATTTTCAACTTGTTCTTTTGCAGAACAAAGTCGGAGAGACGACTTAGAAGCATTAGGTCATATGTTTATGTACTTTTTAAGGGGAAGCCTACCTTGGCAAGGACTCAAAGCAGAAACCCTAAAGGAAAGATACCAAAAAATTGGAGACACAAAACGGGCAACACCCATAGAAATTTTGTGTGAAAATTTTCCAGGTAATGTTAATGAAATATATTGTGGTTGAATTTTTTTTTGTTGAAATGTTTCTGTAATTTGAAAATTCTTATTAAAGAAGCACTGTAGAATATAGAGATTTATTATAACTTTGATTTTTCAGGTATTTTTCGTTTGTCACTTATCGCATATTAATTTTCCAAACATTATCTACTTTTAAAAATTTAAAAACTTACCTGTCATGATTATCTGCTTGTGACACTATTTTATGTTCATTTGTTATTGAATGAATAGTTAAAAGTGATTTTATGAGTGCAGTTTAAATTAGTATTCCATGATAATTTTAAATCTATTCTCATGACTATTGGATAATAACAAAGTATAAAAAAAATGTTTATCAATAATAGACTTAACAGTAGGTTTCATTAATTTATGGCAAAATTATTGGTTTGCTTGTTAATTTTAAGTGTGTGTGTGTGTGTGGAGACCTATTTTCTGGTCTATCAAAATATTTTGTTAGGATTGAAAGAATTTAGAAAAGATGAAAAAAATTTAATGATGAATTAATTTTGAATCAGTTGTGAGCCACTTGCATAGACCTTGTCTCTTCTCTCTTCACTTTTTGTGATTTTTATTTTCATGAGAGCCATCTTGTTTTTAAAAGAAATATTTACTGTTTTCTTTTCATCCATTTATAGCATGAAATACTTAGCAAAAATAAAAGCTTTGGATTTTGAACTTATTGTTTGATTTAAAAAAGGAATTACTTTGAATCAAGCAAGCTGTCCCAAAGAATATTTATTCAAAATAGTGTCTAAAAAGATTTATTACTGCCATAATTTCTCTTTGTAAATGAAAAGGCAATTTTTGCTTAAAAAACAATGTTACTTCGATAATACTGGGTACAAAAAGAAAATCAGTTACAAAATATTTGCTCTAATCTTCGATATTTTTCAATAAATTATGTGCTTTTATCATACAATCTATTGTTATATTAACTTTTGACCTAGTTAATTTATTTTTTATTTATGTAAGTGTAAAATATAATTGCTTTAATTACTTGTAAGCAGCTGTAATGATTATTTAGCAATTCTAATTTTTTGAATACAAAATTATAACCTTTTTCCCCCCCTTTCCTCTTATGTTGAATTAGAATATGTTAGGAAAGTATGCAAATGTAGTGTGTCTATGCAAGATGTTTTTTTTTTATATAGTTTTTTTTTAAAATTTTTTTTTAATGATTGCTGAAAAGTTCTTGATTTAAGTCACTTTTTTCTAAAATGATGATATTTGTGCATTAAAATACTCATTTTAGAAAGTATACAAGGCTGAGGACTTTTCAGCTCCTTGTAAATGGCCTATTGGTAATATTACTGAAACAAAACAAAAAAATCTGTAAATGTTCAGAATTTATTGAAAATCTCTTTTTATGTAAAAATTGCTGGTTGGTATTTTGATTGTTTAAGAATAGGTACCTATACTCATTTTCAATACCTAACTTAACTTTATTTTTAAAAATTCAATTGAAACTTTTATTTTAACTTTAATTGAAACCGAAATGATTAAATATACTATTTTCAGTAAGCAAAATACTCTGGTGTATTTCAAACAAATTATATTGATTGGAATCTAAAACATTTTCAATTTAAAATTTTTTCGTTCATTTTTGAGCAATTGATTCATTTGTAGACAAAAGTTGATTTTTGGTTTTAAAATGTACATCTGTGACATATTATTTTTGGAAAATTAGTAAATTTAAAGTTAAATTAATCTGATTTACACAAGTATTACTTGTTGATAGCATGATATTTAGAATAAAAGTATTTCTTAATCATGGAGCATTGATTGTTCTGACCTTTGCTGTAAGTGATTGATGTGTGATGACAGCCATAAGCTAAGTATAGTTGACCATAATTGTCCAAATTTTTTCCTGTAAGGGGAAGCAACCGTGAAGCACATTAAGTTAATGTAACACAGAAAATACCATACTTTAAAAATAATTTTAAATACACAGAAATTAAAAATAATTAAAATATATATTATTTACAAAAGCAATTAAAGGCTTGTCTAATTAAATAATGACATAGTTTTGCATTTTTTATTTTACTATTGGAAGCATATTTTTAGAAAAAAGGCCAACTGTTTGAAAAAAAAAAAAAAAATAAATGATTTACATCCCCCAATGAGATTTGCGTTTAACTAATAAAACAAGTTTTTGCTACAAAATTTAATTTTTTGAGATTTCATGAATTTTTAAGAAATATATATTTTTACCAAGATTTTAAAAAATACTAATTTAAAAAATAATTTAATTCATTTGCGAATAAGTCCTGAAAGCTTTATTAAAATGTGACAATTATTTGATTTTTGCAAAAATTTCGAAATAACGTGTTTTTCACTGGAAGTAAACTGAGTTATGTAATACATTATCCATTGTAAGCTCTGGTAATGATTTGGTTACTGAGAATTAAAATAAGATTTTTTTTACCAAGATTTCGAACGTGTTAATTAAAAATTGTTTAAAAAATAATTTAAAAAATACTTTGATATTTTCTCTTAATGATAACAAACATTTTGATGGAAAAACATCTTTTTTTTTTTTTTTTTTTTTTTTCAGTGAATTAGTTAAGGTACCTACTTAAAAATATTTTAAATTTTACTCAGTTTGTAAAACAAAATTTTTATTACATTTTAATTATACTGTGTAACATGATCTTTGTTGTGTAGCAAACTGTTATTTCCTATTTGCTTCTGCCTAGAAAGTATGAAAAATGGCTAATATTTTCTTCAAACTTTGTTTTTGTCACTAGGATAATGATATTTCTGAAATTATCTACTCCTATTGGGAAAACCGAACGTGATTATTCTTGCTCACATAAAGTAGGAACAAAACAACAAATGATTTGAAAGTATTTATTCTAGGATTACACAAGAGAGACCAAAAAAATTTAGAAGTGAGTAGTTTTGTGATTTATGCTTATACTGTAAATTACATTCATGAATCAGATCCTAAATGTACTCTTTCATCAAGTTTTTGTTATATGATCCTTGGTGGGAGGCATTCAGTGTTTATTATATCCTGGTGGAAGCACTTGCCTTGCTCCTCCAAGTACATTCCCATGTTCTCCCTGAATTTATCAAGATGAGCGTCAAGAATATGGACTTTGCAGGACATCTTGCAGCTCATTTTGCTGTAGTTCTTCACCAGGGTCTCCATAAGCTTCACATAGTTTTCGGCCTTGTGATTTTCCCAGGTAGCCCCAAACAGCTATGACATATGACACTCCTTTCTTCATTCTAGTGAGATTTTGGTGAGGAATACCTTGAGCTTTATGATTTTTTTTTATTTGTGGTCTGATGACGTTTGCCATGTACAGCTTAGAGAAGATGTCATGAAGGTATTTGAAGACTGCAGGCTCTTTATCTAGAACTGTGAGAAATATTTCATAAGGCCCAATTTTAAGTGCAATGGAGGAAAACTACTTTCCGGTTGTCAAACAGTAGCTCCCATTTGACATTGTCCCTCCACACACTGAACTTAATTTACTGTAGCCAGTCCTGCCTCTGATAGTGTGAAGCAGTCTCCCTGTTGTCCCAAAGGCAATGATAACACAAAAACTTGATAAAGATGCATTGGAGACCTCCCTTGTTTACTCTTCGTATGTCAAGGCATCTGGCAAGATCTTGACACAGCTGTATTCTCCTTTGAGCAGCACTGAATGAGCCAGGAGAAGAGATGGATACATGTTTCTGTTATGAAGCAGCATGACTTTGAGGTTCCTGGATCAGCTGTCGATGAAAGGGTGCCACTTGCTGTAGTTATGTGAACAGGTCAGTCATATTGTGGTAAGGCAAAGCCCATCTTGATAGGTAAAAAAACTTGAAAAATTCTGGTGACACTTTCTGACACGTGACTTACATAATTTCATCTAACAAATTCCGCTGCTTAAGTTTCAACATCAAAGGCTTGGCACTAGACTTTGTGAGACAAAGATCTCTGATCAGGTCATTAAGGTCTTTTTGGTTGGGGTTGAATGGCTTCTCCTCTCAGCTGCACCTTTGTAATCTGGATCAATGATTTCACTCTATTCTGAACATGGCTGCTTTCTTGTTGGAGGTGTGGATACAGAGAGCTCAGGACAGTGCTGTGGAGTGGATGACAAAAAGTCTGGATATATGATAAGCAGAATTGGTTTAGAAGGGTCCACTATGCAGAAGAAGCAGTTGCTTGAGTGGTCAGTTTGTTTCCTCCAAATTTATGGGATTGTAAATTTCAATGCTCTATTTTCCCCTCTGTACTATCCTGCAAAAGAGCAAATTAAAAATGTGAGTATAAAAATATAGATATATTTCACCCAATGTTATTAAAAAATTCTAAAGTACAGTTTTGATTTTTGAAATTTCTAAAAATCATGTGATAGATATGTAAAATTCTGACTTTGGATCCCAATTAATGTAGCAAATGCCACAAAAATATGGACTCTTGAATACAGACCCTCTTTAATATTCTGTATCTGTATGGCTTGTCCAGTATAAAAAAAAACATCTATGATACTGTGGACACAATTGTTGAAACATTTAATACATATTTTTCAGTAACACTGGTTTAAAAAAATAAGAGTAAAAAATATTTTAAATAAAAAAAAAAAAATTCTGAAACTTTTAACTTAAAAATTCTTCTATCCAAGCAAGTAAAACTTGCCATCTTACTATCTAGAGTCCTTTTGCATAGTTTGCAGGTGAAATGAGGTGCCTAAGGTTTGTCTTGGCACCCCAACAAGTATGCTGAAACATGCCTTTGCAGTCCTCACATATTTTAGATATTGGCACAATGTTTTTCATTTTTGTTTTGATAAATTCACACAAGCATAGCAAAATTTGTTTGCCAGATACTTACCTCTTGATGAATGCATCTATCAATGACTAAACTGTTGAGCTTACATTCCCTGTATTTATACTGCCATCTATGTTGCCAGAACATTCTTGGAACTTCTTGAAAGTCCTCTTCCAGCAACTCGGCGCTTAATCTGTCTGGAATGTAATGGAAAAAATGTTAGTATTGAAACATTAACGTTCAGGACACAAAAGCAAAGTTTGAAGGGAATAATAGTCATTTCTTTTTGCTTTCTAGACACAAGCAATTAGGAAACAATACTTACTGACCAAATAGAAAAAAGTCAAAATGTTGCTCCACTGTTGTTTTTCCTTATCATTGGTTAACTTGACCTTAGCACAAAGTTTAAATTTATAGATTATATGTTCTTCAGTGAAATATTTGCATAACTCAGAAGCTTTAATGGGGGCTTTTTTTTTTATCTGAAAGAATGCAGTTTAGAATATAATTTATATTGAAGCAAAACATTTTAATGTGATTGATAATGAATCCACAAAAAAATTGAAACTTTTTTTTCATTTTTTGGATTTGCTGTAAAATTTTATTTTATTGATTTCTACCTTTTTAATTAGTAATTAATAAATCAATATGCTGGAAGTTGATTGCAGTTGTAGGCTTAAGTATTAATTTGTAATTAAAGTTAACTTTATTTTAAGCATCAAGAAAAATGTATTTTTGTTTCATTTTACTATTTTATTTAAAAAAGAGAGTTCAAGACCAAATGTTTCTTGTTTATAATTAATTATTTTTGTTCTGTCCCTTACATTTGTAATTAGTTTGTGTTCATTCTGTAAATAGTAATTAAGAGGAAAGAATTTAGAGAGTTACAGTACAGTTTCTGTTCGTTGTGTATTCTGACAGCCAATATGAGATTTTACATTTGAACTGATGAGTTGAATAAATTGTACATATATTTTGAGGGAATTACTAACAAATTGAATCTTTGAGATGGCCACCAGTTTATTCTATGCAAATAATTCATAGGGATGCATTTCAATTATCCCGACCCCATAAATACATATATCCACTCAACTTGCTCTTTTCTCACCAGTTGTAAAGAATGGAAATTCTTATTTACTTGTAGCTTTGTTTTGGTGCACAACTACAAGTATGAGCGACCCAGTGAGGATTAAACTCCTTATTAATGATCTACATGTCTAAGTTGCTGATAATTATACTAAAATAAGGCACCCTTGTCAAACAAGAAACTGTCTGGTACTGGTAATTTATAGTGTACAAAAAAAAAAAAAAAAAAGAAGCTTTTTCCAAGTCACAGAGAACTCAATAAGTCCCACACTTGACATATAGATGGTGCCACTAATAAAAAAATCCATATGATTTTTCTGAAGTACTAACCTTCAAATGGTATGTGACAAAATTTGGGCCCAATTGGATTATTAGTTTACAAGTTATTTAAATGAAGCTACTGCAGCAAATTTTTAAAACAATGGAAAAATCTAAATTTCATGTGTTGATAAAGCATTACTATCTAATGGGAGAAAAATACTGTTCAAGCAAAGCAATGGCTTGATAAGTGTTATTTGGACTCTGCTCTGTCAGAAACAGCAGTTAAGAGATGGTATGCTGACTTTAAACATGGTCGTATGGACACAAATGCAGTGCGAAAGAAGTATTACCAAACATGTAGTTTGAAAAAACTATTTATGGAAATGAGAATAAGCCGGATACTCGAATTCTTAAAAGAAATTGGAATGTACTCAAAAATATGACTGTTTGAATAGTATCTCACACACACATAGATATATGAATTTCTACCAACTTGCTATATATTTCAAAACTTGGTTATACCAAATGTGCATTTGCAAATCTTGTATATATAATACATGTAATGTATGTAGGCTGGATTTGGCTTCAGATAACCTGTGATGGTTGGTATGCCATAAAATTTAAACAGCCAAATTAAATATATACATTTTTATAAAATTATGAATTTCAAATGTGTTAAATATATAAATTTATTAAGTGTATAAGTCTGTTATGTATGTTAATTTGTTAAATATATAAACTCCTTGAAATTGTTCTTAACTTTTGTTTTGATTTTTAATAATTCGATTCGGTGTTAAATGACCCAAGATTGGTTGATATGCCACAAAACAAAACAAACGGACACAAATGATGCTGAACTCTCAGATTGCCCAAAATTGGCAGTTGTCCCACAAAACACCAAAGAAATCTACAAACTTGTTTTGGCTGATCGTAAATTAAAGTTGTGTGAGATAGCAGAGGAGTTGAACATATCATGTATTCACCATTTTGCATGAACATAAGAAAGCTGTTTTCAAATTGGGTTCTGTGTTTGCTCACAGTCGATCAACAACAACACTTTGATTCAGTGTCGTTTGCCACTGTTTCAGCATGAGGAGTTTTTGCATAAATATGTGACAACCCCTTATACACAAAGTCAAATTGGCAGTCAGCTGAGTGGAGAACAGCAGGTGAAAGTCGTCCAAAGCGACCAAAGACGCAAACATCAGCAGGCAAGGTTTTGGCCTCCATATTTTGGGAATGTGCAAGGTATTTTGTTCATTGATTACCTTGAGAAAGGAAGAACCGCCAATAGTGAATATTATATAGCATTATTGGTGTATTAGAAGGAAGAAATTACCAAAGAACAGCTGCAAATGAAGAAAAAGTGATCTTTTACTAAGGCAACACACCGTGTCACAAGTCAATCGTAACGATGGCAAACTACATGAATTGCACTTCAAATTGCTTCCGCATACACTCTATTCTCCAGATCTGGCCCCCAGTGACTACTGGCTGTTTGCAGACCTCAAAAGAATGTTCCGGGGAAGAGATTTGGCTCCAATGAAGAAGTGATATCGGAAACTGTGGTGTATTCTGAGGCCAAAGACTAATCGGTTTACAAAAAAGCCATCAAATTGTTAGAGAAGAGTTGGAATCAGTGTATCACCCTTAGAGGGGATTGTTGATGAATAAAGTACAATTTTGCCTAAAAGTTGTTGTTTTATTAGTTAGGCCTGGGACTTATTGAGTGATGTGTTATATAGTTTTTAAAACTTTAGGAAGTCATTAACTTTTCTAATTTTGTTCAGACAAGTGAATCTCCTTCTGTTTCAGTTGATACTTTTACTGTAAGAAAAGAGAAAATACCTTGCTAATCTCTTATTGAAAGTGAAGTTAAAAAAAGTTTTTTGCTCTTCAAACACTATCTTTATTATTATTGTAACCTTATTCCTAAGACAATATTTTTCTTTTTAGTTGACTAAAATTATTTTATTGTATGATCTAATCCAATTAATAATGAAAAGAAATGCCTTTTCTCTCTGATTTCTCATTTCAATTTCAAACATTGTTCTATGATCTTGGTTCTGCCAGCATTTTATCTTTATACTGTCATTGTATATTGTGCGTTGTGGTGCAGTGGATATCGGCTCGGAACGAGAAATCGGGGAGCCGAGTTCAAATTCCAGTTGAATTCATTGCATTCACTTACGCGCAAATGCCCTTGGGAAAGGTATTAATCCGTCTCTTCCTTCCAGTTATGGGTTAAATAACAGGACAGATTGGGTTCTATAGCCTTGGCTGGCAACCAATCTACCGCAGAAAGCAATGGCAACCTACTGTGGGATAATCTTCTGACGAATCAGTAATGTCTCTTTCGAGACATGATCGCCCAAGCGTGTTTCACGTATGGCACTTAACTGACTGTCATTGTTATATAAGCAGCCTGTCACATTTTATAGACTTGTCTTTTATAAAATGCACCTATCCTAAGAGCTTGCTACCTCCTTAAAAATTTAAGTTCCATATTTGTTACATATGTGTCTTAACATTTTTGTTCATTTAATATTTACCTCCACTTTAAAAATCACATAATTGCCATCATTTTGCACACACACACACACACACACGTTTGTTTTATTATTATAATAATAATAATAATAAGCAAGTGATGAAATTTCTACATGCTGTATACAATGTTATTTTTACTATATATTTAGCTGAACTAACCTAGCAAGTTTTGTTCCTCCAAGGACATTTGTTTATTCAACAATTGATATGTAATATAAATGGGTCAGCATTTTACCCTTGAGCAGAAATGACTTACCTTTTAGGCTTGCAAAACCAATTTGTTTCATGTGCCTGTTGGGAGGGGGGTTCAGGAGGTGGGAATTTTAATATTGTGAAATGATATTTGGCTTCACTTAATTGTCTATATTTTATATTGCTTACAGATAACTTGATGAAGTCCATTTTAATTTCAATCATTATTTGAAACAGAATCAGTGGTTTTATATATTGTAATGAGATATCTATATGATAGCATAGTAAGCACATTAAATTGAAATTAGCCTTTTCAGAATTACAATCCATAAATTACATTATCTTTTTACAAAAGTACAATAAGAATATTGAACACTCAGACATTTAAACCCCACTATAAAATAAAATTGGCTTAGAATTGTCCATATTTGGTTCTAGCAGTTAAAAAAAAACAAAAAACTTTTATACAAATAAGTGGAACTGGTTGTTATTCTTTTTGAATGACAGAACTTGTCTATTTTCTTGAGATGAGTGAAATGATTGATGAAAGTTAATTTTGATATTTACTAGTTGAGAGAATACAGAACGTTGTAAGGGATTTTTAAAACTGGCAAGGAGAGAATGAATGCATGAGGTATGATTATAAACAAATATGTTTGGCATGGTTAAAGAATTTCACTCTTTTCTCAATAATTGATAATTCTTTTTAATTGATTAATGTTAATGCTCTATCTATAGATTTAATTTCTTATTTTGAAAATAATTATAAAATTATCAATTTTTTTTTTTTTTTTTTTTTTTTTTTTACCAAATTTTTCAGGTATCAATTTTGCTTAGACAACTTGAAAATAATGTATTGTTGTTAGCTAACTTATGGCTGATGGTTTTGCTTGAAACGTTATCATTTGATGAGTAATGTGTAAAAAGCATATGAACTAGAGATTGACTCTTAATTCTCATATGAAGAGAAAAGCATTTGTTCAGTTTTGTATGAACCACTCATATCCCAGTCAATGATACATATATGCTAGAATACCAACTTAACATTAATTACCTTGTTACATGGATAGGATTTATGATATAACTATATAAATTCCACTTGGACTGCCACAAACACTTTCTAAATGAAATTCTTTTTGCCGTTTCTCATGTGTTTACTGATGGTAGTGAACATATGGCAAAAGGGACTTGTCAAAAAAAAAAAAAATCTAAGTGCTTACACTAATGCCTCATTGTTATCTCTGCCGAGGTTGGGGGAGAATTGATTCTCTGTGAGTGAGGGAGATTGCTGGAATTTTAAGTTGCTATTATTTCTTCTAGTCTTTCTCTATTTTAGATTTACAGAAAGTAGAGAACTCAATTGTGGTTAATTTTATTCCCATTACATTTTTCTTATTCAGATGATGAGTGTGGTTAGATTTGTCTCCACACACAAACACACTGTGGAGAAACCTCCCTCAAATCACATTGTTTTCATTGTGAAGTGTCTTTTTTTTTTTCCCACCTGAGTAGTAGTTATTTATAACAATACATCCCCTCCCATTGCAGGGGATTTTATATAATTTACAAACTGTTTATCATCATCATCCACCCAGATAACTCGTCTTCAAATTGTGTTGTTATACCCTCAATACGTCTACCTGATGTCATGCAAATTAAACAAATTCTCTAAGTTTAGTGGTTTTGAACAGTGGCTTCAAATGTTGATTATTGGTAGGACTTAATATTTGATTTTAATGTCTTTCTTTTTGTGTTGATATGTGCATACTCTTGATTGATATTGCTGCTTGTCTTAATGTTTCTGCTAAAAAAGACTAATGTGTAGAAAAATGTATTAATACGTACCTGCATAAATAGAATTGTTTATACATAAGATGTCCTTTTCTCATTTATAAAGATTTGTTAATGTCAATGTTAACAAATATCTGGCTAGATTTATCACCATAGTATTTTATGATTTTTATTTAGACAAATATTTTTCTCTTTTTCTCTATAAAGATGAAGAAAAGTTTTAAAGATTTTCTTCAATTAGGTATTTGCCTATCCAAGAGAAGGTGGCTTACATATATGAGCTTTGATCTAGGTTTCATAAGTATTAAAACTTTTGGGGTGGAAAATTGTCGTTTCTTTACACTTTGTTTTTTTTTTTTTTTTGCCTGAAATTACAATTGTACAAATTTGGCAAAACATTTCTTAGCTCTTGATCTCTGCATCAATTTGAAATAAATATTCTTCTTCAGGTATCTCTTTTGATAACTGTAAATTGTATTCATAAAAAGAAAATAGGGGATATTATATTAAAAAGATATGATAATTATTGTAGTAGTAGTAGTAATAATAATCATTTTTCTCTAATGACTGCAGTCAAGATTATAATTATTGCAAACTACATGATCTTTTTGATAGCTGCATAGTATATGCTATACTAGGACTGTATTGTTTTTGTTTTTTGAATTTGTCCTTCTCCTAGATTGGTTGCCAAACATGGTTAGAAAACCCAGTCTGTCCTTGTCTGGTGAGAGAAAAGATAAATTCATACCTTTCCCCTAGATATTGTGCAAAAGTGAATGTAAAGAATTTGATTTTTTTTTATTAATTTTTTGTTCCAAGCTGCTAACCATTACACCACCTGTGCATAATGATATTAATAGATATTATTATTATTATATATTTTTTGATTTAATAAATATTTAAAGACACTTTTAGTGGATTGAAATACTTTTTCAAATATTGACCAGCATATCTTGAAGAATTGAATTTGTGTATAAGGGGTTGTGAAAAAGTTCTCAGTATGACTCACTTCCCAAATGACTAAACATCAAAGCAGAGTAGGGAGGAGGGTTCTTGGGTAGACCAAGAACTTTGCAGTACCACTGTGTGAGTGTGTAAGTAATAGATAAAATGTATAAGAATTTGTATTTCCTTGTGTATATTGTTTTTATCAAATGCTCCGTTTTGTGCAGGCTAAGTCGAAACAAAACAGCATATCTAGTTTTAATAAAACTTCAAACTTCTATGAAAGTTTCTTCATTAATCAGTTGACTCTTAAATGTCTTGATTTCTAAAAAGTTGCAGTAATTTAAAGAAGTCAGTTCATTATAATTTCTCAGTGTCTATTGGGAAATTGCTTTAAAATAATTTCTATTGCAAGAACAGCTGTGTTTTTTTAAATATCATCTTTGATTTAAAAGTTAATTATTGAACTACTTAATATATACTTAATTATGTTTTTTTTAATTTTTTTTTATTTTATTTTTCTTTTCATTTTGCAGAAGAGCTAGGGACATACCTACGCTATGTTCGTCATCTAGACTTTTTCGAAACGCCAGATTATGAATATTTGCGAAAATTATTCACAGATCTCATGAACAAAATGAACTTTGTATGTGACTGGGAATTTGATTGGACTGGGCGACCTTTGGTGAGTATTTTGAGATAAAGTCTTTACTCAACATTGTACATGGGTAGCTGGGTTGGTGGAGTATTAAAAAAATCCTTTTAGTGGAAGTTTAAAAGGATAGATAGTCCCTACCCTTATTTCTTTCTATGAAGAAGTATACACACATACACACGTTATTTTATTCTTTTTTTTTTTTTTTTTTTTTTTTTTTTTTACTAATTGTGTGTAAGTATTTTTTATTTGTTTTATTTATTTATTTATTTTTAGAAGTTTTTGAATTAATATTTTTTATAAAATTGCTTTGAAAGAATATTTAAAAATCTGAAATCGTTTTTCCAATTCTTCAGGTGATACCATGTTGTATAAATACTTTTTTTTTTTTTTTTTTACTACCAAAGAAAATTTTCTTAGATCTTTTGAGCAAGTTTCATATGAACTACATTGGCCATCATTCTGTCTTCTGATTATCCTTAAAACAATTAATGAGAATGTATAAATATGGGTATTAGGGTGGGTTGTAAATGTTTCTACCCTTAATTCCTAAAATAGAAATTACTGAAAAAGGATTTTTACAATGTGGTATCATGTTAACTAAAATAATCTTTTATCATATTCACTTTGTAATAGAATTTTTTTCAAATGTTCAAAATAAGTGAAATCGTTTATATTTTACTTATGTATCATATTTATTCTAATATTTAATTTTAACTAACATTGTTACTTTGATTGCCTTTTTTGATGTTAGTAAAAACGCAAACTTTGCACTTTTCTTTTTTAAAATTTTTTAAAATTAAAGAATTTTATTGGAAAGTAATTTTAACCCATTATACCTGAAAAATATTTTTAGGAAGCAAATTAAGCTTAATATTTTACAGAAAATCTTTTGCTGTTAGTTTGAATAAATTTTATATTTGCTTTTATGCTTTCTTCTTTATTTATGTAATATTTTAAAAACTCTAATAACTACACCATTTTATTTTCTATAGTAATTTTATACATCTTCATGTATGATGGGTTAAAAAAAAAAATTAGATACAGGCCTGGTTATGAAGGTTTCTATTGTAAAATGGGCATCTATAATTTCTACTGTGTCTAATTAAACCTTTTTATTACAAGTTAGTTTTAGTTAAAATATAAGTTGTGTGTATTTGTTTCAATATCAGATATACAGAGAGGTGCTGAAAAGTTCCCTGCATAACCAAGACAGGTTTTCCATATAAATTGTGATGTTTGGTCACTTGGTCAGATTTTGGAAAGTTGGTTATGCTGAGAACTTTTCATCAACTTCCTTGATTTATATACTAGACTTATTGTGCAAAGATATTCTAGAGACCAAAAATAAACCAAACCCAAGTGACTTGTTGAAAGATTTTATGGAAAAATATTGTAAATCAATTGAATTTATAATTTTTGCTTTTAAGACTGTAACAAGAGTAATATTTTCTATATGTAAAATACATGAAACATATTGAGCTCCAGTGAATAGATATTCATATTTAAAGAAGTGCTTAATTTGAATATTCTTTCTATATATATATATATATATATATATATATAATTACTTTGTTACTGACAGTGTTAATTTAGTTCTTTCCCCCATGCCTTTGTGTGCAGTTGTAAAGTATTCATCAGTGAAGGCTGAATTTGATGAAATCATTTTTACAAATGCATATAATTTTCAGACATAAATTGCTATTTACCATATAAGCATTATGGAGTAATGCTACTCTTCCTTACATTGTGCAAGAATGTTGATATTATCTATATGTTGGCATATTTTTGTTTCTTTAATCAGTGTTCTGTTTTCATTGGGTAAAATTTGAGAGCACAATTGAATTGTGATTCTTTTTCCATCTGATAAGAGAAGTTGCTGATTGAAACATTTTGAAATAATATATATATATATATATATATATATATAAATCATTTTGATCCAAATAATATAACATCATCCTTGTGATGTCTTTGATACATCATGCAATAACCTCTTTGAATGACAGTAGATTCTCTTGTATTGACATTAAACACTCTTGTTGGCTTTAAACTTTGGTCTTATTATATAGAATTACCATGTATAAAGGGATGTCATACCAACTGCTCTTTTATATTTTTGTTTGATTTGTGATTTTTTCTTTTTTTTTCTTTTTTTTTTTTTAAATAAGGAAGTAGGTAATCAGTACATTTTCTAAAGTATCTTTGGATAATGTTGACAAATTATTAGACTTCCACTTCATTTATTAACTAACTCCTCTCCGTTGCCAGGTAAACAGGACACTCAACCGCCAAACAGATGTTAAGGTAATCTCTCCATGCATTTGTCTTTTGAAGCAGTCAAGATATCTTCACCACTAGACTGGTACTCTAGTTCAGCATCCTTCTACACTTTTCCCATGCACATATCAGTCAAGATGAAAACAACAAAATGTAGTGTCTGAAATGGATTGTTTGTTATTTACTAGAACTAGACAATAGAACTGTGTATTTCATGTATCCTGTGTATTCAGTATTGAGAGAAAATAAAACAAGTATTTGCCTTTTTAGATAAGATTTTTGTTAACACTTTATATTTAATACTACAAGCCCAGCATTTGGAACTTTTAAATAAATCATTTTAGTTACTTAATGGTGAATCGGTTTTTTTTTTTTTTTTTTTTTTTTTTTTTTTTTAAATCAACGTTTACTTGAAAAGATTTAAATTGAATTCAGAATTTTATGATTTAAAAGAAATTAAAATGTTAAGATAAATAATGTATGAATCAAACATTTGCTTATAGATTTATTTAGCAAAGACGACAGATTAAATTCTACATATAACAAGACAAAATTTATTAAAACTATTAACAAAATATCAAAGGTTTTAATTTGCCATAATTTAACATTTTTGTTTTTTTTGGGGGGGGGGGGGTTTCAACTTTTTTATTTATTTATTTCCTTTTTTTTTTTTTTTTTTTTTTTTTTTTTGCTTTAAAATTTTCAAACACCAATTTAATATTGCCTATCATAAATACAAACTTATTTACTAACATTTTGTGCAAAGTAGCTTAGAAGAAGCTTTCTAATAATCCCTTCCCAAGTAATTAGATACATTTATCTTATTTGTAATATATTTAATAACTGTGTTACTGCATTAAAACTACAAAGCAGGTTTTTTTTTCCTCTCTTAACTGACATGACCATTTTGGGAAGTTCTATTATTTGGGTGCATGTATAAACTGTAGAATATTAGGATACCTTTTAAATATCACTGAAATACAATCTGTAAATATATTAAAGTCATCTAGCTGTGACCTATGCTATGAAAGTATTTTTCTCAGAAAATACTGTAAATGACATCCACGCCTGTCTTTGTTTCACTGACATTATGCAGATGATAGAATGTCATTTGCTGCTTATTACTTTCATTCAACTTTCCTTTCCTGTTGTCCATATTTCTGCCTCATTGTCCATTTTTAAAATTTTTGTTTATTTTTATTTATATATGCCTTGTTTGTTTTCGTTTTTATGTCTCTCTTTTTGACTCTACAAATTAAGCTTTGCTAATTCATGGTTCAAGCTCTTCTTAATATCCTGCTTCCTTTTGTCATATGCATCTGAGTCTATCTTTTGTTAATTTGTAACTTGAAGAACACACAGTTTGTTACTTTGCTAGACAAGGTGGTAAATTAATTTGGATATGATTTTTATTTGATAGTTTTTGAATAAGTTTTTATTTTTCTCTTAAGCTTGTCTGGTTTCTTACCATAAATCTTTTTGATATTTTCAAGACAATTCAGAATTGTAAGAAATTTCTTCTTTCCAATGTTTGGATTTTTCATTAAAATTGATCTTCCTTGATACTGAACTTTAAATTGCTAAACTTTTGTTTTACATTCTCTAGTTTGGAGCTCTGCCAATTGTATATTTTTGTGACTTTCATTGTAAATGTATACAACTTGAATGACTAGTCTTATTTGAAATCTTCATTCAGTAAGTCTGTTTTTTTTTTGTTTTTTTTTTTTTTAGGAGGCGGGTACATTTTTGTGTAGGGTTTGAATCCTTAGAAGGAATGCTTGATTACAGTACATAACTAAAGATTAATTTATCAACCTTTTTAAAATAGAATTTTTTATGTTTAGAGTACAATATAAAAATGTTATGACTTAAAAAATACTTCAAATTCACAGTATTTTTCTTTTATTTTTGCTTTACACCTTCAAATATTTGACATTGGGCATTTGAATTACTAATTTGTCAGATGATGCTAGTTAATATTTTCACAATTCAACTGGTATTACCAATGTTAGTAAAATTTTTCAGGATAAACTTATATTAAGCAGGTAACCATATCATGAATTTCAGCTTGTTAAAAATATTGATAACTTGTTTTGGAGGGATGCTGCATTATATTATGAAAACAAGCCAAATGCAACATAAACCTTTATTTATAAATAAATACAAAAGATATAGGCCATAGGAACACATTTTAGTAATACAATATCCCATATAAGTGAATAAATTATTTTATGTGTTAATAGACTCTTTGATATTTTATAACCAATCTTTCAATCATTGATTTTTGTTAACTTTTTTTGTTTCAATTATAACATTACTTACATCAATTTCTATTGATTCCCTGCAATCATTTTTGATTGAAAATAATTTTCATCTCATATATATCTCTTTTCATGATGGTCACAAATTTTCTGTTAGTGTCTTAGGAGGCTGATAGACATTCTATTAATTTGTTGTTCAAAAAAAAAAAATTTTTTTTTTTTTTTTTTTTTTTTTTTTTGACAAGGTGAGCAATAGTCAGCTTTTCAAAATACAAAGGAGCTTTGTTTTGCATGGATATTCTCTTTAACTTAATGCTTTTTGTGATATAGACAACTCAAAAATAATCTTTTCAAAGTTACAATACAGAGATAAATTGTTTCCGTTTTATATTTGTAATTTTGTGCATGCATGTTTGTTTTTGATTTTGTCAACTGCACAGTATAGTTGGGTCAGTTGGGCACTGTCTGTGAGAAAAAGAGCACCATGATGCAAATCACTCTTCCAGAAATTTTGGAACAGCATACTAAACTGCTTGGCATTTGTCTCAGAAACTCCAATACAAACCATTTCAGGGTGTTTTGATATCAGTCTGAGGACAGTACAGAGGATTTAGAAAAAGTTGAAAGATATATCCAGTCAACATAATGATGTCTGGAGTGATCACTTGTGATGGCAACAGCATACCTCCATTCATTTTCACACAGGGTCTTAGACTTAACTCAAAAGTGTCTTGAGGAGGTAGTGCTCTCCTGGGTCAAGAGAGTGACTGCTGGAAGTCCCTATGTCGGGCAACAAAACTCTGCTCCACGCTACACAAGCAGGAGAACCTAGTCATGGCTGTCAGATGATTTCTGTGACCACATCACATCTTACATCTGTCCACCAAACTCCCCAGACTGCAATGCCTTATATGTGGAGTGTAATTGGAGTAGATAGACTAAACTATTGCCCGGTTCACACTCCACCCACGTCTATTGAACAGGTGAAGAGGCTCATCCCTTGTTTCCTGTTTAGGATATGGTTTCTGGCTTTCTCTTTTCCAATCTTTTTACCCTTACGTAGCATCAGTGGCGTTACCACCTTGCTCGGGGTGATATGATTAAAGAAAAAAAAAAATTGACCAAGAGACCAACAAAACTCCTGGTAACACCAAAGATAAACTGAAAGCAAGAATCATGACAGCATTCACCAACTTAAAACAAGAAGATTGTCCAGGAGAGTTGCAGAAGATGCTAAAGTTATCTGAAGGTTGTGGTTGAAGCCAATGGCAATCTTATTGTAGAAATTTACACTTTAGTATTTCAAGATATTGTGTAATTTTGGTAAATATCTGTTAAAATGAGATGTGAGTGTTATTTTCATTTTTGTATAATTTATCTGAGAATTTATCCATCGCACGCTGTAATCCTCTGCACTTATTGTGATTTCATCAAATAAAAATAGACTTACAATTTTACTATCTACATGCTTAGCCCCAAAACATACTTCATTTCACTTTGTATTGTTTTGTAAATAATGTTGGTTGACTACTTCCATGAAGGGTCCAGTCTCTAGCCAGCTATCAGGTACATATATATTCATCACTAAAATTACTGTTGAGAAATCAGTTTTCATGTACTTAGTCAACCATCTTTAACATTTCCTTGTTAAGATGTTTATTTAAAGGTGCTAATTTGATTGCTTTCATGTTTTAAGCCAGTGTTTGTAATATTTTGCATTTTGTCCTTTTGCTTACATTCGCAATTTCAGCTTCTTTAAAATATCTTCTTGTTGGTTAATTCAATTTTCTTGCTTTTTACTCTCTTAATTTCTCTCAAATCTCTTTGTCATTCTTCAAGCCAGCTGTTTTTGTTTTTTTTTGTTCTTATCTTACTGAAATTTTGAATTTATTGTTGATTTCTGTTCAGTCTGTCTTGCAATTTCCAATGTTGTGTTCCCATCACTTCAATATATTGTTGATCTTTTGTATTGATCATTTTTATGATACAAGGCAATCTTTATCTGAAATTAAAAACATATCAATAATTCTACAAGCATGAACAACCTTAGAGTTTAACAATAAAATCTCATAACACCAAGTAAAATTTTTGTAAATATTTTTTTAATGAAAACAGAAGTGAAAATTCAAATTGTATAAATAGAAACCTTTCCTGAAAATTTTGCCTACATAAGTTGGTTAATGACAATGTTATTGTGAAAACATTGATCTGCATAATAAAATCTGAACAT
The DNA here is from genome assembly GCA_037127315.1 of Ascarosepion bandense. NCBI lineage: Eukaryota > Metazoa > Mollusca > Cephalopoda > Sepiida > Sepiidae > Ascarosepion > Ascarosepion bandense. The sequence goes on along the minus strand of JBBBDQ010001129.1, from coordinate 4,002,943 downwards.
ATATTTTTATAAAATTTTGTTTAAAACAACTATAAAATTATCAAATTGTTTGAGACCTAAAAAATCGCTGAAAGATTTTTAATTTCCATGTAACTTTAACTGTCCTGTCATATGAAAAAGAAAAAGTTTGGTAATAAGCCAGTTATATTTATGTAGATCTCTTTTGGCAAATATTGTCTCATTTTTTTTTTTAAAAAGCTCATTATAAGTAGAAATGAGTAGATGAATTTCAGCTAAGTACATCAACTATTAGTATAATCTTCTCAATTCTTGTATACATGTTTACAGTTGAATGTATTTGTATGTGTTTTTGTACAGCTCACAGTTTATATTCAATACTGCACTCTTTTGTCTCCTCCTTGAATGTCTTTCCATCCAGATTTCAAGTCTGTATATTTTTATAGTCATGCTTGCTTGATTTTAGTACTCATTATTACTTTTTTTTTTTAACCAGTACACATAATAGCCTCAAAAAATAGATTTCGGTCTTCATTATTGACTGAAGAATTTAATTTAAAAGCTATAATTCAGCTTATATAGTATATTGGTAAGTTTAAAAACTGTTTAATATACCCAGTTTTTTATGAGTATATTGTTAAATTTGGCAATGTTTAGTTAACATTACATTAAGAATTTCATTTGTCCTCTGCATTAATTGAATGAAGATCATGAAATCTTAACTTGCTAACAATTATAATATTGAGCACTATAAATTATCTTAGTTTTTTTTTTTTTCTTCAACAAGTTAAAGAAGAACAATAATATCCCTAAGCATGTTGATTCACATGAGACTGTAATCATGGTGATTTGAAATTGTTGACCTGCATGGAACTTTGTGTCTATTTTGTTCCTCTTCAAAAATTGTCCAATTATAACTTCCATGTGTTCTCATCATCATCATCATCATTAAGTATATTTCTATTATGTCTGTATATAATAGAAATATTGTCTCTTATCAATATGTAGTTGTTAGTTTGATGTAATGTGCTTCATGTACATTTTAATTGTTTACAAATTCCTTATGATGTTCGTACGTGTAAGTTTGTACAGTTATTAAGAGCTCCATATTTGCTTTTGTGTATTTTCTTTACATTCTGGAATACTTTGATAATTTTAAGATACATTTTGGAAAATTTGTGTAGCTTTTTTTTTTTTTTTTAGTTATAGGTGAGATGAATTGTAATATCTCAGATGTTAAAATGTATTTAAAATTTAAGTTACTTGATTTGGAATCTAGTTTGCTTATTAAATTTTTTTTTATGTATATATAACTTTGTCTCGTTGTTATTGATAGATATAAAGTTTCTGTAGCATTTGCTGTGAGTAACTTGTACCAGGCCCAAATCACCTTTTTGTTGCTGGAACATCTTTTATTGATTACTGATGTACCTAATGTTTTTGTTACCACTGCATATTTTTCTTTCCTTCAAACTCTTTTAGAACACATTAGCGTTTTTATCAGCCTTTGGTTTTGAAAACATTTCATGATTTCTTCATCACCATTTCACTGTCTGTTTCATAATGGCAAAAATGTCTTATATAATTGATTTAAAAGAAAGAAAAAAGAATATTAAGATAGCTAAGAAAAGGTTAAAAGGGTTTCATTTTTTTTTTCTTTTGCTTTATACTCAGTGTAAAGTAAATAGGTATAGCTTTTTTGAGAATATTTGTTATGAAGAATCATTAATGAAGTAACTTTCTTAGGTACAACAATAAGCATTACATATTTTGAATTTTTCTGGTCATAACTTTCAAGTAGTTATGGGTAAATCTGTTTACAAAAGGATAGATGAGAATAAAACTAGATCCTTATTCATCTCAGAATCACAAATAATTGTAAAATGTAAGTTGTTTTTTTTTTTTTTGTTTTCATTCAGTTATACTTTTTGTCTAATGAAAAAGAATCTGTGTTTATATTTCTTATGATAATTCTTACAATATAATTTTTATTTTTTCTTGTTTTTATTTGAAACAATGTTAATATTTTTTTTTATTAAATTCTTTTATATAATCAACCAAAAAGGCTTGGTTTTCATTTAATTTTAAACTTTTTTACTTATTTTGAGAATTTTTACCATATAATGAGCCTGTCTCTTAAAAGAAATATTCATTAAATCATTTTATAAATAGTATAAGGGTTAATACAAGCAATTTTTGGTGGTTTGCTTGCTGAGGGTGTAAAGTAATAATTTTTATTTTTAATGCCAAGGAAATCTTTTTCAAATGCAACAAATTATTACTGCACTTTTTGCAACTTTATATAAAGATAAAGATAAACAGAATCTACAGTTAAAAATATTAGCTTATTATAAAGAGACATAATTTGCATCATTATTGACTTTGAAAAATATTGAATTTTTCTTACAAATAAAAAAAAAATCTGGATAAAAACAAAAAGATGAATTATTTTTCATGGAGAAGTTAATATATTTGCGATTTTTAAAAAATCTCAGATGCTACATTTGTGTGTGTGTGTGTGTGTTTGTATTAAATACAAATAAGACCTATTAAATTTAGGCTACAAATAATTTCAAGTAAGTGGTGTATATATTTTTTATATTGGCATGCTTGTGTGTTGATGCAGAAAGTTCAAATGACTAAATTTACAAATAGGAAAATTCTAAATTAAACCAAATATATTCCCTCCCCATTCTTCCTTGTATATTCCTGGTCGCTTTCAATTGCTTTCTCTTGCTTAGCTTTAAAATTTTATGTCTTATCTTGTCAAGATTTTATCTGCTTTGGCTTTAACATATTTCTTAAATAGATTATGACTGGAGTTTATAAAATCTGATATTGAAACAAATATTTTAAACATTTTAATAAATTGAGTATTTGATTTTTTTTTTTACTTTTGTTTTTTCAATTCTTATATAAAGTTTATACGAAGTAAGATAGGTTTAAATTTTTGCCTGAGTGAAGTTGTATTGTGTTCAGTTGTTTTTTATTCTCCTGTAAAGTAGTGATTATGGAGAGCTCTCTGTGCCGCATGTAGCAGTACCTGCTTCTCAAAAGGCTGCTGTTTGTTTTTATGTTTCAAACCAGTCAGTTGAATATCTTGTGTGATTTATTCACGTATGCCAGGAGTGTGCAAGAACACTGTTTTAATTATGAAAGAATATTGTGCTAAAAATTGTACATTTACACTTCTTGAGAATGAATATATTGCATGTAATTTGTTGCAAATTTTTAGTATTTAAAAAAAAAAAAATGCTAGCAACTCTTACTATATAATGATTGCCTTTTGGTTTGTTTGCTGACTTTAGCAAAGGATGATGATTTAAAATTTGAATCCGGATTATTGTTTGCAAAAATATCTAGCTTAGTTCACAAGAGATGTGGTTATGGGGAGATAACTATGGAAGAAACCGGAATGACAATGTTGCATTTCAGTTAAGTGGTAGAAATATTATTTATCAGCTCATTTGCCTTTTTTTTTTGTTTTTCCCCCCCAGTGATTTTTGAAAATAAATAAATCTTTTTAAATTTCATACTGGATAATGGTAGTCAGATTCTTTTTAGACAATAATTTAACTTCATTAATAAAATTCATGATAATGGTAAAAAGTTCTAACCTTTCTTTCAGTAAATACTAATGCATAACTGACAACCGCATAAGCTTGTTTGTAAGAGTATTTGCTTTATAGAAAAACAAAACCAATCTTAATATATAACCACACAAAGAAAGCAGCAGAATGGTTTCCTGGAATTTAATGACATGTCAGGGGGGACTTCTTTTTCTTATTGGTTGGCAAATGACTATTTCAATAACAAAAATAGTATTTAATAGAGTTTTTTTTCCCTATAAACAATTTATTAAAAAAGGGAATACTTTTCAGTTTTCTACAGCAAGAATATAAATTTAAGATGGCTTTTGTTAACCTTTTGTCTCTCTATATGTGTAACAATCTAGACTTAAAGGTCTTGTAATTTTACAAGAGCAGCAACTATTGGATATTGATTTCAAGTAAAAACATATTAGTCAACAGAGTTCATTTCTTATGACAGAACTGAAACGAACTCTATCATACACATTTAGTTTTATACTGAGAAAAGGAAACATTTTTGCAGTTTTTAATAGTCAATATACTTAAGCATTAGATAAATTACCTTAGCAACAATATAAGGGTTAAATAATTTTTTTAAACTATTATAATTTCAAATATTTTGATGCCTCACATCTGTAACTGTAGCTAATCAAAAATGATTTTATTGGCTAAATTTGAAATAATCAAGCAAAAAGAAATAGAAGAGTCCCTTCTCACCAATCTCCATTTTATATGGCACTTAGAATATGACTTAAGCATTAAGCTTTTAGTTTTAATTTTGCTGTTTCTTATCACCCATAAAATGCTGGTAAAACAAGATATAATGCTTTTTTTTTTTTTTTTTTTTTTTTTTGCTATTAAATTATCCAAGCAATGGCTTTGTCTGCATAAGCTTTAACAATTTAAAAAAATTTTTTTTTTTTTTGTCTTAAATTTTATTTTATTTTATTTTTTTAAAGCTTACAGGATTTATCTATGAACAAAACAAATTAGTTATTTCTAATCATTTATTGAATAATTCTGTTTTTTTTTTTTCTTTTTTCCTCTCCCTTTTTAGTCAACTCCTGTAGAACCAGGGCACCCACCGGCTGGAGTACCAGCACCACCCACCAGAGATACTGTACCCACCCGACATACTCCTGTACCAACCAAGGTAACTTCGTTTTTAGGGTTTATTTTTCTCAATTTTTTATTGTTTTATTATGGCATAGTAAAACCTGCTCAGTAGTTAACTTCGAAATTGTGCTGTCAATGTGATGCGAGGTCATGCATGTTATGGACATGTATATTTATATTCCTATTCTATTTTGCTAGACATGTTTAATAGATGTATAAGCATGCAATCAGAATATTACATATTGCACAGAAATGTTATGATAGAAAACTTTTATTATTTCTATGGAAATGTATTTGTATAACTTTGTTTGAATGGTTATCAGTTGCCTGTAAATCAATTGTGGCCTAAGAATGATTATAAAGATAGAAAATTGTGATTTTAGCATGAATTTTATAAAAATAAAAATAAATTTCTCTTGATAATCCAAGTCGAGCAAAACAAGCTTTTGTGATAATTTCAAATTGTCTTCTAAATCTCAGTCTGAAACATTCTCTCATATGAATGATGCATTTGCCTTCACCTTTTAAAATTGATGGTCATGTATGGCTTTCTAGTTCATCTTTGGAAGCCAAACCCTAATTTTAAAATGTAGATTAAAAAACAGAGCGTAAATACCAAGGTTAGACAGGAGGCGTCTCTTTTATTCATTTTGACATCCAAAGAGAAACTATTATATAGCTCTCAAAATGTAGGTTAATAAAGGATGCAAAGAAAAAAAAATAGTTGGTGCAACTTTAATTTTTATTTTAAAATTTAATCATCAATTACTTGTTCATTTTGTTTGTCCATATTGGCAGTAAATATATTTATTTTCTTCCTTTGATATGTTGATTATATAGTGTAAGTTGAAAAAGTATGGCTTGATGTTTAAGTTGTTTTTAGCATGAGGTAAACTTAACATGGTTGCACCACAGTTTTTCTTTTTTAATTAATATTAATGTCATGTTTTTGTTGATTTTCATTAAGGTTTTCATTAAGCTAAACAGCATGAAATTGAGGTTGTTGTCTCATAACCTTGACTTTTAAGGGCAATTTAGTATTCTGATTTCATGCTGGTTTTATTTTATTTTATTTTTTTAAATAGTTGATGAAAAGGAACATAAATGAAAAATTCCACTAAAACTCTATTACATCAATGCCTGTTAATATGCTCAGATATTGAAATGCAATATACTGTCACAACCTTTTTTCTAAAAATAATACAATTTTTTATATTAGAATCTTAATAAGTAATGAGACTTAAAAACAAAAAATGAACCAAAGATGTTTGATATATTTTATTATTTGAGAATTAATCTATTCAAGATCATTAACAAAAATGAACACTGATATTTTCAATATTTCTTTTTATTATTTTTTTTGGAAAATTCCTTTTTTATTTTGTAAGTTTTTATTTAAAAAGAAAAGAGAAAGCATTCAAACTGTGATTAGGGCTGGCCTGTTTATTGATTTATTAGTTAAAAAGTTCACCAACTGTTAATAGAAACACTTCATTCTACCTGACTAAACTGTCTTATGCTAGAAAAAATAAGATTTTGTTTTTTTTTAATAGCTCTTATCATAAAGCACCTATCTACTATGTCCCTTAAATGTTTGATTTTCTTTTGTTTTAAAAAATTTTTTAAAACTGCTCTTAATTTCATGTAAATTTAAATTTACTTTATTATTAGTAGTAGTATTGTTACTAAATATTGTAACTTACATTTTAAAAATGGTAATAAAATCTCTTGTCTTTAACTCTTGGAGGTTAGTTTTAACTGATATTTTTTTTAAGCCCCACTTAATTTTTTTTTTTTTTTTTTTTTTTTTTTTTTTTACATGATTGAAAAGAAAACTTCATATAAATATGCTTATACATTTTTTGTACTAATGCTTTAACTGTGGATTATTTCTCATAAGGTTTTGGTATTTTAAAAACATTTGCTAATCCTCCACTTTCAATGAATACAAAATCTTTTTTATATAATGTCATTTATTCACAAAAATAGTTTTCTAAAAAGAACAATCTAATCTAACAAGAGGGATAATTCTAATGTTTTATGAAACAAATGTGCGCTGTGGTACAGTGGATATCGGCTCGGAACGAGAAGCCAGGGAGCCGAGTTCGAATTCCAGTTGAATCCATTGTATTCACTTATGCGCAAATACCCTTGGGAAAGGTATTAATCCGTCTCTTCCTTCCAGTTATGGGTTAAATAGCAGGACAGATTGGGTTCTATAGCCTTGGTCGGCAACCAGTCTACCGCAGAAAGCAATGGCAACCTACTGCGGGATAATCTTCTGCCCAGTCAGTCATGTCTCTTTCGAGACATGATCGCTCAAGCGTGTATCACGTATGGCACTTAACTGACTGACTGAGTATAGTTTACAAATCAAATTCCATTTAATAATTATAAAAAAACAAAAGATTTTCATAAATATTTTGTACATGGGAAATAACTCTTGAATAAAGAGTTATTTTGATTTCAGTATGTAGCAAGTGTTTTGAAAATATGATTTAATGAGTTGCATGTCATTATTGCAACTCATTGAAATACATATGCACACAAACTCTTGTCACTATTTTATCATTTTTTAAATATTTCTCAGATGACGTCTATTTCATTTGCAACTTTGCTGTCAAATGTTTTCATTAAATGAGTAGAACACCATTCTGCTATAACATTATCAATGTTCAAATGAATTTGATTGTATTGCATATGGTCATTTAATGGTGATAATTTACATATAAATTTAAGATAAAATCTTTCATGGTTTGTGCTGACAATGTATTATGCAACTACTTGGGAAAATGATTTAATATTTTATTATAGTTGTCTCTTAAAATGATACTTTTTATTGGAATATTTAAACTTAACTTTTGAGTAATAAAATTTTTTTAAGAATGCTCAAGTTTTACCTGTATTGCATTTAAAAAAGTGTTATCAACTTTGAAAGATTTTGAAGAAATATTTGTTCTTGTTGAATTTTTCATGAATAATCATGTAGTTGTTCATAAGTCTCATTCTCTATAAAAAATTATGAGGCACTTTTTAAGTCTTAGGCCACTGATTGAAGGTAGTACATAGGTTTACAACCAAGTTGACTAAAAAAAATGTTTTTGATTTGATGTTTTAAATGAATCTCTTGATCTTTTATTTTTATTTTTGCAGGTGAGTAATTTTATTAAGTAGCCTATTGTAGTTTGTGTCATAATTAAAAGTGGTGTGCAGCCAGTTGATTATTATTTTCTTTCTTTTAATATTCCAACCTACATGCTTTATTCAGTTATTGTAAAATGGGAATATTATTTTTGCTTGATGCTATTTGCTGCTTTATTCTATAGCCAAGGCCATAGTATTTTTTGTTTGTTTGGGGATCTCAATCAAACTAATATCACTGTTAAAGGTTTTCTTAGAATATGTTGGTAATTACCACTTTCTTATATTTTAAATATAGATGCAAATACAAATGTCAACTGTGTTGTATTGTTCCTTATTCAAATGAAGCTCTCTACTGTAACATGCTTTTCAATAGAGTTGTATGTATAAGAAATTAAATTGTATGTGTGTGGTATTAAACATAGTCCCAATTATTTACTGCTTATATTGTAAAAAAGAAAAATTTTCCAGCTATGGAATGAATGCTACTACAATCTCACATCATCTTGACTGCTGTAGCATCATATTGATGTGTTCTGTGACAGATGGAAATCGTCACCAGATATGACATAAGCATGCTAAAAACAAAACAAAAATAACCTTCCAAAATCATTATCAACAGGATGTGTGTGTAATGGACAGAGAAAAATATTTAATATACTGTAGATTTATTTTATACAAACCTGAAACATTAATGAATAGTAAATAAAAAATGTTGCAATTAAAACAATATTAAAGAGACTAAATTATTCAGTTAACATTTATTTGAGGTGAAACTGTCCTGGTTTTGGTTTCAGAGGAGCTTTTCATATTTCTTGTTGCATATGTCTACAAAAATTCAAAATGTCTATAATAACAGGGGAGGTAATTTCTAGAACACTTACATTTCTTTAAAACTGAATGCAAATAAAAAACAATGTATGTTTATAATTTCTTGCAGTTGTCATTAAAGAATAATTTTGTGGAATGAGATCTTTCATTTTTGAATGAACCAGCTTGTTTTATAATTAAGAAAAAAAAAAGTACATAAGAGTTCATCCACTTTTAGTTTTTTTTTTCCCTTTTGAAAATCAGTTTTAGAGAGCTATGTGATACACGGAACTAAAATTAACAATATACATATATTTAATTAAACAATTAAAATAATTGATTTGTGATTGAAAATTTATAATGAATAAAAAGTTGTCTATCTCCAAAATGTTTACAGATACAGTGGGCTTTTCATGTGGAACTAAAAAGCTCTTAACAGCATTGATATTTTGATATTTTTCTAAAAAAAAAAAAAACTCATATTATGAAATACCTGGGTATAATTATATTATGTTTTGATTGCTTTAGAATTTTCATTGCATTTTATATATGTTTACAAATTTAAAAAAAACACTAAGCTGTGATGGAATAATTATACTTTGTTATTCTTTGTACAGCAGATAAATGCTTTCACTAATTGGATATTTAGTCTTTGATTTTAAAAATGAAGAAACTTAAAATGGTCAAATGAAAAACAAGTGAATTAAAGGTTCAGATAAGGATTAAACATATAGATCTCTTTATAGAAGAAAGTGGGCGGAAACTTGGCTTCCATTAGTTTAACTTGTCAATATGCTGATATTTTTTCAATTCTGTTTTGTATTTTTGTCCTTTGATTGAGAATGGTGTTTTGCTCAGCATTTGCAACTTTGTTTTTTTTTTTTTTTTAACTTCTGTGCTGCATGTGAATTGTCACTTGTGCTTGTTTAGCGCTCTTTTGTATCCTGTTTTGTACTCAAGGTAGCAGAATATTTTCAGTTGGAGATTAAAAAAAAATTCTCTTTCTCTTGTGCACAATATATTTACAGTTTGTCTTGTTTATATTAGCTATTTATGTACATTTAAAAAAATATTTTATGTCCTTGTTGAAGTGAAACATGAAGATGAAAAAAAAACTGTTTCTGGGCTTTACTTAGTTTCTTATTTACCCCCCCCCCCCCAATTAATAGTATTTTGTTAATTTTTCATTTGGTCTATGCTTTCATAACTTTTGATAATTTAGGAAAATTGAACTCAATTAGTTTACTTGCTATTAAATTTCTTGGTTGTTTTGTACTTTGTATTCTTTTGAGATACTTTCATCTTTTATTCACTGTTTATTTAAGAGCAATTTCTTGAAACTTAGGAAATAACTCCTTTATTATTCCCCCTTCATATATATATATATATATATAATTGGTATATCCCACAGATCTTGCATATGGCATGTTTCATAAGAGTAACACCCATCATTCAGTTAAAGATCTTGGAATTTGATAATGAAAGTTTTTTTTTTTTTTTTTCAATGCAAACGTTTTGCAAAAGTTTAACTTTTGAGTACAAATATTGTTGATTCTAAGCTATTAAAACAAAATCCCTCTATTTCCTAATCTTTTTCTCAAATTTTTGTTCACAGGGATTTTTTAAAATTCTAAAACTTTGTTATATAACAGCTTATTGTACAATTCTATTGAGATTCAGTTGCATTTTACTTTTATCACTCATAAAAACAGTCTTTGTAGCTTTTATTATGTAATAAGGTCAAATTACCCTATAAACAAATTGAATGTCAGGTTAACTGTATGTTCTTCATAGGATTTCTTAAGGGGATAAAGTACTTGACAGTGCCCATCTTCTTTCCAAGTTGTGATAAATTATACCAGGTTAAGCACCAGCAGCAATGAGGAATCTCTGATGCAACAATGGGAGATTGATTTGTATCTTTTAGTTTCCTCAACTGGGAGCTGAACTGTCTCTACTCAATCCATTTCTTATTCTGTTAAATTAGGCCAACACTTATTAGAATAATTTATAAGCTTTATCTTTTTAATATATATATATATATATATATATATATATATATATATATAGCTTTGAGTACTTTTCAGAAAAGATTATTTTACTTTCTTTATACTAAATGGACAGGTTTTAATCAACTTTTTCATTAAAAAAATGCAAAATACCCCCCCCCCCCTTAGATATCTGGAATGAATTCAGACTTAAAGCACTTGAATAAAATTTTGTTTAGTATGAAGCATGATTTTTTTTGCTTTCTATTTTCAACTTCATTTTCTACCTTTTTGTACTGTAATAGAAACTTGGGTAATTTTCCACCTGATGCAAAAATCCATTTTATCAGTTGAAGTCTCTTGAAGTCTTCTACAGTCTTCAAGTACCAAACAACTTTTAATTTCTGAATATTTGTGCATGTTTTTCTTTACTTGGACTGGTAAAAAAGTCATCTGACCAATTCCAATCAGAACAAACTGATTTTTGAGGAAAATATTGTAAAATACCCTTGAACAAAGAAAAACAAAAAATTGATTGGATGTGATGTTAAGGCTTTAGGCTTGGCTGCTTATAGTTATTGTACTTTTCATACAATCTTGTAAAGTCAAACATTTTGACTTTATAAACTCAACTATAAAATAATATTTTGTGGAGATATATATATATATATATATAGCACATGGCTGAGTGGTTAGAACATTCACTTTCTGAACATGAAAGGCTTTGAATCTCATCATTGTTGATTTGCCAGAAGATGACATCGTGATGTTATCATGAGGAGGCGATTTCAACATGTGGCACCTTTGGAAAATGCCTGAAAACATTAAAATAGGTTGGCCCAGTTCTTGTGATTGAAATTGGGTAAATCTTTTTTTGAGGTGCTGTCAATGGTTTTGCTAGCTTGAAGTCTCAAGTCATTGTGACCGAGGGTTTGATTTTCTTGGAGTTGTTCAGATTAGATAACACGCTATCTCTTGGAAACTGTAATTAAAGTTCACTTCGCTTAGCATAGTTGCAGCATAAACTACAGGTGAGCTATGTGAGTGTTGAACAAACACAAGTGTGTCTGAGTAGGTGTCTTCAAATGGGGATTAGCTATCTGCTATGATAGATAGTTATCCTCAAATATGAGTGGCCAGCCATTATTATATACATAAGTTATGATGGGTAAATTGTCTTTATTTCATATTTTTAATTTTGTGCATTGTTTTGGATTTTGCTGTCTACACAATATAGCAAGGTCAATTGGGTACTGTTTGTGAGAAAAAGAGCACCATGACACAATTCACTTTGCCAGAAATTTGGAAACCACATCATGTACTGCTTGACATTTGTGCCGAAGGCTCGAATATGAACATTTAAGAGTGTTTGGGTGTCAATCTGAGGACAGTGCAGAGGATTCTGAAAGAGTTGGATGAGTCTAATGGTGAATATGAAGGTACAGCAGCTCAGAAAACTTACTCTGGTTGTTCTGATAAGAAAAGAACTAAATTTGTTGGTGAGATCCTCAGGCTCAACCTGGAGGCCTACATCAAGTGTCTTGAGGAGGTAGTGCTGCTCTGGGTCAAGAAGGGTGGATACTGGAAACTCTGTGCCTGGCAACAGGACTTGCACTATACTACACAAGCAGGAGAATCCAGTCATGGCTGTTAGGCAGTTTCTTCAACCATATCACTCCTTACATCTGGCCATTTAACTCTTCAGACTGCAACCCCCTTAAATATTGTGTATCATCTGCAGTTGAGCAAGAAACCAACAAATCTCTTTGTAATGTTAAAGATGAACTGATAGCAAGGGTTATACCAGCATTCACCAACTTAAACAAGGAGGCTATTCAGAAGAGTTGCAGGGGATTCTGAAGTCATCTCAATGCTGTGGTTGAAGCCAGTGGCAATTTTATTGGATAAATTTACTCTTTAGTATTTCAAGATGTTTTTGTGAAATTTTGGTAAATGTTATAATGAAACATTAGTGTTATTTTCATTTTTGCATAATTTAGATAACAATTCCTCCATCCCCCAGACTTGCTTTTTGGAAATTTTGGTAATATTAGAAAGTTATTAGAGATTTACTTTTGAAAGATCAATAAATCTGAAGCCCAGGGAAGATAAATCGAATTTTTGATCTGAAATTTTGACTGTATAATGTTTCAGCTGTGGGATTTATAATGATGTATCGGAATTAAGTGTGTTGACAAGGAAGAGGATTTTTGAAAAAATAAATAAATAGGTATTTGTTGCATTAAATTTTTTTTTTTTTTTTTTTTTTTTAAATCACTATGCTAATGTGCCTCAGGTCTTAATTGATAATAAACATGTTTTCATAATCTTTATGATGAATTGTTTCTCGAACTTCATATTGTAAAAATAAAATTCCTGTTGTAATTGAACAAAACTTAATAGTTAATGATTCAGTTTCATTTTATTGTTAACACCATAAATAATCTGTCACAAAGGATGTCATTTCTACTTGAAAATTTATAATTAGCAGTTAATGCTTTTGATATTTACTTCTCTCTCTCTCTTTCTCTTGTTTCCAATTATCTGTAGTTAATATATTGATAAATTTATCAAATAGTCAGTATCGGTTGACAGAAGGAGTTACAATTGCATGCATTATTGCTACCTGCTCTGTTGTAATTCTTACTAGCACATACACATTCCAGTTTCTCCTGAGTTTTGCTTTTAACTCTTGCACTGGTCATATTCACTGCTTTATTGCACACGCCCAAACAAAGTTAACAGGAACATATTGGTAAAGCTTAATAGTTTCACTCTTCAGAATTGTCTGTAACGTAACCTTTCTTCCTGACTTTGTGACTTCAGTATCTTGGAAAACAATGATTTGCAAAAATATCAAATGTAAGAAAGTCTTATAGTAGAAATGATTAAGTAGACCTTGTTTTGCACAGATATAGTCCTTGTTAAATATTGTTATTCAAGGTTAGAAATAAGTAGTATTATTAATAAGGATGTATATTTATCTGTATTTATTTTTGTCTTTTAGTCTTTAAATAATAGAATGACTTTATAAAAAGTATTTAACTTTTTAAAATCTTAATCTACTCACAAAGGGGAATGGCAAACTTCATAAATTGCCTGATTAATGAAACTTATCTTTTTCTTCGAATTTAAAATTTTTTTTTGTTTTATTTACACTTTGATATTTACTCAGTTATCACTTGAATATTATTTGTTTGTGATTGTTTAGGAGTATAGGTAATTTTTTTCTAGTATTTTGAAAAGTACTTTTTTTTTTAATTTCTTATCCCCACTTTTATTATTTTTTTTTTTTTTAACAAATTATTTTAATTGCTTTAACGTTTAAACATTTTCATTGTATTTTTATTGCTTTTTCTCTAAATTAAAACATTTTGATTTTTCTATTAAAAGATATTTAAAAATTACTTAATTTTATGTAATCTTTTTTATATTTTTTAAAAGATAAGTGTTCAGGGTGAGACATAAATTTTGACATATTTGAAATTATACATTGATAACTTTTACTCAGATCTGACAAATTTTATTTCTAATGTTCACATTAACATTTGTGATCTACTAATTAACTTTGGAGAGGCTATTAAAAGAAACTTATTACTGACTCTATTTGTATGCTTATGACCTGTACAAATAAGATACACCTGTTCAAGTTGAAATTTTGATGCTGGACCTTCTTCTCACAATACTGACACATTGCAATGTTTGAATTTTAAAAAAAAAAAAAAAGTCCTGTCAAAGAGGCTAACTATAGATTGGTTTTTGTGGGAAGTAAAAATTAGTTTCTATAAACAACTTTAATAATTAGTTATTCCTATGAGTACTGAGCTGTTGGTCCTTTTCCAACTATTGTCCTCAGCTTTCGGTTCGAAATTCATAGCACCTGAAGAAGGCTGGCGCATACAGCGGCCGAAACGTTGTACAACTGGCAACAAAGATGAGGACAATAGTCTGAATCATGTAAATCTGTAAATAACCTGATGTCAGAAATATAGACAAATACAAAATTGTATGTTTAAAATTAGCAACATTTAATAATTGAATTCTGTGTAATGCATTAATAATTATGGCCTTCTAGTCACATGTATCACCTGTATATTTATTTTTATGTTAGATAAAATGATATTTCCATTTTTAAAATAACCAAATAAATACATTTATATAGTAATGAAAATTGGCATCAATAGTGAGGCTATATCTTTTTGGGTTAAACTTTTTCATGTGAAAATGTTTTATGCTTGTTCATCCGTTGTGGTGTAATTGGATTGGCTCAGAATTTCATTCACTTACACACAAATACCCTTGTGAAAGGTATTAATACATCAAGCAAGACAAATTGGGTTCTTTAGCCTTGGTTGGCAACCAACTGCAGGAAAATCTTCTGCCTAGTCAGTCATGGATCAAAAGAGACATGATCACCCAAGTGTGTATGAAATATAGCAATTAACTGACTGAATGTCTGACTAAATAATTTTTTCATTTAGATGATCTCTTTGATCTGAGACTGATAACTGTCTCAATCTAATTTATATAAATCTCAATCTCAATCTAATTTATATAAAATATCCTCGGTGCATGTAGTAATATGTAATTGGGAGCTCTTAAAAAAGAAAATTTTCAATTAGTTTAAAGAATAGCATTTTAAAATTATTTTTAGTCTATTTTAAAACATATCTCCAATGATTGTATTGCCTCTCCCAGCTCCCACAATTTTTTGGTGCTATTTTTTATACATCAATTTAATGTGTAGCATTTTCCTTTTCTTTTTCTTTCTTTCTTAATTTTTGGCATAATTCATTTTTTTTTTTTTTTTTTTAAGTCACCATGGCCTGTGCACTTTGTTGATATAAATTGGAAATGTTTGCTTGCGCTTTTGGCTGGACCAATTCTTTACTTTGCAATGTTTTCCCCCTACCCCTTCTACCCCACTTGTACTTCTGTTTTTTGGGTACAGCCTGCTTCTTATATACCTTTCGGTATTTTTCCAGTATGATTTTACCACTATTTCTTTAAATCTTATGTTTTTTTTGTTTTTTTTTTCTCCTTTGCTGAAGCAATATCGAAATGGTTGCCTGCTGCCTGGCCGGCTGCCTGTCCTTTTTGTATTTCTGTTGTATTAAGCTCTGCTTTAATCTGTTTGATTTTGTTGTAGTTATTTTTCTTTTTTTTTCTTTTTCTTTATTCTTTTTCTTTTGTTTTTTGTTTTTTTTTTCAACTTAGTTTACCATGAATGTATTTGTCTATTATTTATCCCTACTCCTAAAAAGAAATTAAATAAATAAATAAAAAACATTATTTACAGGGTTTTGCATTTTCTATTTTCACCCCAATGCCTTGAAAACTGTCAAGTTCTAAATAATCTTATATGTTTTGTTCTTTATTAGATTGTAGAATTCATTGCATGGCTTTTCCAATAAGCTTCTCAGAAATACTTTCATTTGGATTGTTCCCAGCCTCCTTGTAAAATAAATTAAATAACTACCATGTATTTTAAAAATAGTTACCTATTTTTAAATTCAAGTTTTATAAACACAACTAAAATTACATTGTTTTAAGAATTCAAATGAGATACTCCATTCCCACCAACTGGTAAGGGTAGGGTGAGATGTGCAATTGATTTTTTATTTATCATTTTTATTTTCATTTTTTTTTCATTTATTATTATTATTATTATTATTATTATTATTATTATCTAAGCCAGCAGAAATAATTTTATCTAAACGTTTCTTCAAGTTCACTATGAAATGAAAGCTACAAAGAAAATCTCTATTGAAGAATGAAAAGAATTTTGATTAAAATGCTGATATATAGTGTTGTTGTTTGGCAGTGGGGTGGTGGCTCCCTTGAAGCTGTAGATTAGAATATATCTACCTACTCTGCAGGTTTAAGAATGAAAAAGCACTTTTTTTTTTTATGGCAAGAAAAGAATGAAATAAAATAACCTGTATTTTCATTTACAAGAATAAGAAATAATAATTACTGTTAATTGCTTTGCTGCTGCTGCTGATACAGTAGGATGAGTGTTTATTTACAGGATTTTGTTAAATAAGCCTATAGCACAGTTTTGATCTTAAATTTTCATTATATAATATTCAACTACTGTGATTAATTTTTGCCACTGAATTAAGTGCAATGACAAGAAAAATGTCAATTTATTTTTTCAAGTTTTTTGCTGTTGTTGTTTTAGACAACCCTTTGCTTAATTCATTCTTCAACCTTTTCTCGGGTGTATAATTTATGAGCCAAAGAGGAAATATGTTGCCAACTTTTGAGTAAGCAAAGGTGAAACTCAATTGAAGACTTAGCAATACCAAAATACAATGAATATATTCTAGTGAAATAATCTTTTATAAGAGACATAATGTTAAAAACAAGGTTTCTAGCGAATGTTGTTAGGTATTTTCAAGCATGTATATTTTTATCATTTTTTTTTTTTTTTTTTAAATTTATAACTATTTTTAGAGAAGTTTTATAAAAATTCTTGCTTTGGTATCTTTTGATTAGGAAGGAAAAATAACTAAAACAAAACTGCATTTACAAAGTAAAAAGTAGTCAGCATTTTTGTTTAACTCACAAGTAAGAATATACAAGGCAACGTTTTCATCAGCTGGCAATCCTTTTCTTTTAATAATAATTTAACATAGTATAGCAATGTTGTTTTTGCTGTGGAAGTTCACTAGTATTAATTTGTAAAACATTCTAAAATAAAAATTTAATCCTTAAAACTGGGTACTGAAAGACTCACTTCCTAAAATCTGATGTAAACAATTTAAAAACATATATAATTTTAAAGTCTTTCTTAGTAGGGTGGAAAATTTTCATCACCCATTATAATTTTTTTTTGAGAACTTGGTTAAAAAAAAAATTATGCTAAGTTCTTTTTTTCTATAAAGAAGTGACAAATGAGCAATTTTGATGGCGTAGTTCTTTATAAAAGGAAAATTGCTTTTATCCATATAATTACAATATAAACAATATAATTTAAATTTTATTTATTTTTAGTACAGTTGTTCAATATCCTGCAAACAGAATCACATATAGTGTAAATGTCACATTATTTTGAATTTTATTGAAATCGTTACATGCATATGCATAACTAAAAACTTCAGTGATAAAACTGAGCATCAGTACTTAAAAAATTAAGCCAGTTTTATTTTTCACTTGTATTTGTACTTGTGAGCAGTGATAAGATTGCTGTGTAACTTTAAGTTACGTGTATACTTGTCATGTTTTCTATAGTCCTCCTCCAAACAACATAAGATTCACATCACGCACATAAAAATTCAAACATAAATAAAATGTATTTGTAAAGCTGATAAAAATAAAAGAAAGACAAGAGGCAAACGTTTTTATTCTTAGAATGTTTTCTAACTCAGAATTTGAAAACTTGACATTCTTTTATTTCTCTCAGCATTATTTCTTAGTATAAATACATCTTCTTAAATGAGATTTCTACAATAGACTTGATAAATTTCCACAAGGAAGGAACATTTCCTTCTCTAAGAAACTTTATAGTGTAGAAATCTTTTTTCTGTATTTAAACAAAGAAGTAATGCATAAAGAAATAATATTTTATTGGCATTAAAAGGTTTTCCTAATGTCCTTTTCTGTTGTTTTATAATTAGGTTCAAATACATGATAGAGAAAATGGAAAATATGTTAATGCTGAATAAAGTTTCTAATGGTAATCTTTTTATATAGTTGTTGTGTATATTAGTTGCCTGTTACGTAAAATCGTTTTACAGGCTCTTTATATCTCAGTCTAGGTTTTAATAAATAGGTGGCTTTGTAATAGAATGGGCAAGTAACTCTATTACTAAAGCTTGACCACATGATATTTAATGGAGGAATGGGGAGACTATCATGATTGGTGGGGGAAAAAATTTGATTTATTTTTATTTTATTTTATTTTTTATTTTTACATGTATGTTCTGCTACCATAGGGTAAGTGAATAAAATAATTAGTTTTTTTTTTTCTCCTACCCTACAAGATTTGCTTCATGTGTTCCAAGCAAACAAACTGTCCCAGCAGTCAGTACTCCAGTCAGCATTTGCCATAATGTCTCTGTGTGTGCATGTCATGTGTTGAATGTATAAATGATTATTGTTCATAGAACACAAATTCCCTTGCACTTTTTATAAGGATATACTTTCATAATTAACTAAGGTATTTCTTGATTGTATATAACATCTACCTAAGACTGGGAAAACCTAGGAAATTATTTGGAACAAATGAGGATGTGCATTGTGGCACAGTGAATATCGGCTTGGAACAAGAAATCGGGTAGCCAAGTTCGAATTCCAGCTGAATTCATTGCTTTCACTTACGTGCAAATACCCTTGGGAAAGGTATTAATCCGTCTCTTCCCTCCAGTTATGGGTTAAATAACTGGACAGATTGGGTTCTATAGCCTTGGCTGGCAACCAATCTACCGCAGAAAGCAATGGCAACCTACTGCGGGATAATCTTCTGCCCAGTCAGTCATGTCTCTTTCGAGACATGATCACCCAAGCGTGTATCACGTATGGCACTTAACTGACTGAGTTTGGATTGATTTCTAGCATTCTCTCTAAATTCAAGAATTTTTTAAAAATTATCAGATAAAATCTTATTTTCTGTAGCATAACATTTTGACAGATTGTTGACTGCTGCTGCTACTCTATTGTAAAGTTTATAATTCATTAAGTTTATGTTTTTATAGGTGTTTAGGAATTGTAATTTTTTTTTTTTTTTAAGCATAATATGAGGAATAAAAAAAAAAGGAAAAACTATCAACTGAAAGTTTGGTGACACAGACTAGATTAAAAACTATTTTAATTCTTTGAAGATTTATTGCTTTTATGTGAGATATTCTACATGTCATTTCTGGCTTAAAAATGAATCGGCAAACAATATTCCCATTTTTATTTTATTTTATTTTTTTAGAGTAGTTTTAAATAAAATTAAAAAAACCGATAGCAGTCTAATTTCCTTTTCTTTTTATGCTGAATATCTTTTAATGAATAATGTAAAAGTTTTTAAATGGGTTCTTTTTAGGACACTTTTTTTTTTCATATTAATCTAAATTCTGTTAGCTTTGGGATTGCTATTGCAAATGCTAAACAATTTCCATTTAAAGAAATGTGTTTCTGTGAAGTTTAATTTGGAACTAAGCGCATGCTTTTGGTATATATTCATTTTGGTGATACCGTAGCACATGCTGGCTAGAATTTTAGCCTTGTCCATATTCAGCTCATGAGTTTTGTTGTAATTTGGTGCCTCCCTATTTACCTTTCAGCCCAGTTCAAATCAAAGGGGGCATGCTTGGGGTGAGCATCCACGCCAGATCAATAGCTATCTGGGGGCTAACCTCGCCGCTGATAGACACGGGGGCTCGGTTCAGGTAGGGCAGACCTTTCAGTTCATCCCATTTCTTACAATCATTTTTCTTTTCTTTTTCTATTTCTTTACTTTTCATTTCTTTTTTTTTTTAAATTTTATTTTTTTTCATCTTTTCAATTCCCCACCACATAATTTTTTTTTTTAACTAACATTTTTCCGGTTGATCCCCATTCTCTCTTGTCTTGTGAAGTAGTGTTCTTTGCTGACTGGTTTAATGGCAGACATTCCTCTCAATCTTTTCTTTCCTTTTATCAGTTCCCTCCTCTCCTATTCCCCTAAGATGCTTTGCAATGATTTTTCTTTCTCTCTCTCTCTCTCCCCCCATTCTTCCTTAGCAAGATTGAGCACATTCCTCTTGTTTTATTTTTCTGGATTGGATAATAGTGAAAATTAGATTATTTTGTATGATAAATCAAGATAGATGCTTCTACACTCACTGCTGCTTGATAGAGACAACCACCATGGTATCTTTGCTTCAGTTTTAATAAGATGTTAATATTCAATCCTTAAATTGAACAGCTTTCATTTTATCATATATATAATCTCAATATCAAATTGTGTTTTGCAAAAAAGTGGCAGAAATTATCACCCGGTGTATGAGTGAAGACTAAATCAAGTTGCTTATTAAGAAATTAGAGCATAGATAATAAGCAAAGGAAAATAAAAGGTTGAAAGTCTTATCTTCCAACTTTGTTTTGTTGCAAAAATTAATTGGCTTATCAGGAGTTAGATGAATCCAATGAATTTATTAGCAGGTATCATATATTGCTTCAAAAGATATTAGATAATTCTTGACATAAAACTTATTTTAAGTTTAGTCTTTCTTAAGGATGATATTGTGTCACATAATCTAATATGAAGTTGCTCAGTTATGTGTATTAGATCTTTTTCCCCACCCCCATTAGAGAAGGTTTTCAGTTATCTAGCCCCTGATGAGCGAATTAATTTGTGTGAAAAGTGAAGATAAATTTTTCTACTTTTATTTGTTACACACAAATGCATCTTTTTAAACAAAGATAAATTATGGGTAAAAGAGAGGTGAAAAGATTTTTTATGTTTTTTTAATTAAATAAGCCTTTTTCTCTTCAACAGGTATGAAGTTTTGTTCAAATGCAATGTTCCAAATATTTTATTATTAAAAAAACTTCTTGTGATTTGTAATTTCAAATTTATTACTAAAGATATTTTTTCTTTTTTAGAATTCAATTTTTAATAAACTAGTACGTGCTACAATATGTACTAGATCTTGTGGCGAAATAGTTTTATTTTTAGTTTTCATTTAAAAAAAAATATGAATACTGTATTTTTAAGATGACCAAGGAGAAACCTTTTTTTTTTCTACAATGTCACACACTCAAATTACACTGGTTCTTTCAGTCTTTTAGAATAAAAGCAAAAATATATCTTTTAATCACTACAAAGCTGTTGAAAAGTTAGTATTGTTAAATATAAAGAATTAATATTCATATGTTATCTCTGTTAAATGAAGATAACAGCTGGAATGTGTGTAGATAAATCACTCTAAAAATGGTAAACAGTATATCTCTTGTAAAGATATTTTTTGTTGTTGAGCCTTTTATTCTAAATATTAGTTGAAATATTAAAAATATATACTGAATGATATATAGTGATTGAATATATTCCTGTAAGATTTTTTTGAAGGTGTATAGTCATTGGATGAAGAAAAAGACAAAAATAAATATTAAAGTATTTTTATATCAGCAATTGATATATGATACCATGAACCAATTTTTGTGTTTATTTGTTGAATTCATGACACTTTTATTCCTTTTTGGTAGCTTTGGTCAACAATCATGCATAATGACTGCATAAGATTAAATAATTCTGTCTTGGAAGTGACTTCCAGGTTTTGACTTTTGTTTCTTTCCTTAATTATAATTGTTCTTTCAGAATTTATTCTTATAAAAAAACAAACACTGTTTTATTCTGTAACTTAAGTTTATTACATTATTTTGCTGATTTTCAATTTTTGTAATGATGCTGCTTTTCCACCCATCTCCATTATTTTGTGAATAAATCTTATTTTTTCAGTTCTCCTCACTCATCTTTGCTATTTGTCAAAATTTTCGAGAATAATTTTTTTTATTAATGAAAATCTATTTTGTTATTTTTCGTATTGTGGTTTCTTATTTTGAGTAATTGCTTAAAATCTATCTTACAGTTGAGCATTGAACCGTTTCCATTTCTTCATATCTTAAACAATATTATTTTTTCTTAATTTTTTTTTCAATCTCTTTAGACTTCATTGAAACTGTGTTTAGAATCTTAAAAAGATTTCAAATAATTTGTTTAAGCCAGATAATTTAATCAGTTTATATTTTTCTTTTTAATATTTTAAAAACACTTTGTCAATAACATTTCAAGATGACTTTGAAATAAAATAATCTATATATTAATACCGTCGTACCTATGTGTGTTATGCTTTTGCCAAGAAGTATAACTCCTGTATTTTCCTTTTTCACTTACCTCTCTTCAAATAAAATTCAATGGATGTCGATGAAGTAAATAATATTGTTTATTTTGTACTAATATGGTTAATAAAATATTATGAGTAGAAAAAGGAGAAGATGAAGAAAAAGAATGCACATCATCATATAAAAATATTCTGACTAAAGGATTTGATAAAATTGTAAAATATAAGGATCTGGAAATAGAATTTGTATGAATATCACATTTAAATGCAACCACTATTCAAATAATAATAATAATAGAAGTACTAAGAGTGATGAAAAAATATTGATAAACATTCACAACTAAACAATATCATTTACTTAATCAACATCCATTTGAAATCATGGAAATATTATATGGCCTGTGAATTTCTTTCACAGTTTTAGCTAGTAATAAAATAATTTTTGATATGGTCTTTGTGTATGTGTGAGCACATACACAAAGTGGAAAACCTTTAATTTTTACATGAGGATTCCTATTTAACTACCAAATAAATGCAAAATTCATTGCCAATAATAAAAAAAAAAAAATTTTCCACTTTATCTAATATATATATATATATATATATATATATATACACACACACACACACACACACTTACACATGGGGATGGGGGGGGGTCCATAAATTTCATACAGTATACACATATCACTTTCTCTTATCATTTTCATTAAAAGTTAGGGATCAATAATGAGCACTTTAAATTTGTACTTGAAAATGACAAGTGAAAGTTAAAAACAAAACTATATATAAATGGAAACTTTAATAATATTTCTTTAACATGCAAAGAAATGTATTGATGGATCTTAACTACAAGGATATAATAAATTGTTGAAGTTGTACACATGATTAAGGACACCCTGTGTAATAATTACATATATATATATATATATATATATATATATAGTGTATTTGGGCAACAATCTCTCTTTTATACAGGTTTCATTAAAAATGACAGACAAGGTATTATCATTAAGTATTTTATAAAAGTTTTCATGTGTTCATACATTTTTTTCTTTTCAGAACTAAAATTATATAAGACTTGCTCAAAGCTTTTGTACTTTCGAGCACTTTCAGCTATACTTTTAGTCATTATCAAGAATTAATTTTGTTTTATCTTCCAGGAACTATCCGTGACATTCTCGTTGATAGTACATACATAATAGCATCATCGACATGCCAAAGTAGATTAAAAATAATGGAGGTGAAATAATCGAGAACTCCTACACTTAATAACATTAATTATGAACACAGTTACAATGTGCTGACCGTGTTCCGAACTTAACATACACATGGCTCTATATGCATAAACTTTCCACATGTTTATTTATAAATAAAACAAAATTAATTCTTGATAATGGCTAAAATTATAGCTGAAAGGGCAAAAGTTTTGGACAATTCTTATATGAGTTCTGAAAAGAAAAAAATTATATGAACACATGAAAAATTATTATATAAAAAACTTAATGATAATACCTTGTCTGACATTTTTAAAGAAACCTGTGTGTGTGTGTGTGTGTGTGTGTGTGTACATATATAAGAAAAATTAAGGCAGACACGTTATTTCATGGTAAATCGGAGGTATAAGCCTATTTCAGGCGAACCATCATCAGCTTCCGTCTTTATTTTACAAAGGATTTTACACAAAATTGTGTAAAATCCTTTGTAAAATAAAGATGGAAGCTGATGATGGTTTGCCTGAAATAGGCCTATACTTTTGATTTACCATGAAATAATATGTCTGCCTTAATTTTTCTTATATTTGCTGTATATGTATTTATGTACATATATATTTAGAGCTCTCTTATCTCTTAGAGAGTTATCCTACCATTGTATGTACAGGATACTCCTTTGGATTCTTCTATACCCACACTGTATGCTGATATATATATATATATATGTGTATTTGGGCAGCAATCTCTCTTTTATGCAGGTTTCATTGAAAATGACACAACCTATTATCATTAAGTGTTAAATATAAATTTTCATGTGTTATAAGTTTTTTTTTTTTTTTTTTTTTTTTTTTTTTTCAAGAATTCAAATTATATAGGAATTGTTCAAATGTTTTGTTTTTTCGTGCACTTTTGGCTATACTTTTATCCATTATCAAGAGTGAATTTATTTTACATGGAACTGAATATATGTAAAGTTTATGTATGTAGAGTCGTGTGTGTCATTCTGAACATGGTAAGCACATTGTTGCTGTATTCATAAATGATATTAAGTGCTGACTTTTATTTTTTATTAATAATGCTTCCATTATTTTTAATCTTTTTTGCATGTGAATGATGCTATTATTTGTGTCTTGTTAACAAGTATATCATGGATAAAGCCTTGTGTATTTCGATGTGTGTTTAAATGAGATTGGCTTGAACTGTGATCTGAAAGGTGCAATTTCAATCTTCTCATCAATCGTGTGGTAGCGTGGTCAATGTAATAGTTCATAAATTTGGATTGTTCATGAATGCAGTCCTTTGAAGCACATGTAAATTCATAAATGACACTGGTTCTTGCAGGTTAATTGCTATTATTGTCAAAGTCAAGTTTTAAATTTTGTGTTATAGATAATATTTTTTTGTTTAAGTTAGTTGAAGTTGTGCATTTTTGGATGATGTTTCAAAGTGAAAATTTGTTCTGTTTATAATTGCTAAACATTTGTTTTTTGTAGAAAATATTAATGTTATTTTTGTCTGTATTTGTTGTTATTAGTTACATTCAGTCAGTTAAGTGCCATACGTGATACACGCTTGGATGATCATGTCTCATTCGAGACATGACTGACTGGGCAGAAGATTATCCTGCAGTAGTTTGCCATTGCTTTCTGTGGTAGACTGGTTGCCGACCAAGGCTATAGAACCCAATCTGTCCTGTTATTTAACCCATAACTGGAAGGAAGAGACGGATTAATACCTTTCCCAAGGGTATTTGCGCGTAAGTGAATACAATGGATTCAACTGGAATTCGAACTTGGCTCGCCGGTTTCTCGTTCTGAGCCGATATCCACTGTACCACAATGCACATAAATAATTTGAAAAGCCATTGTTCACAAGCATTTGTTTCAAATTGTGGAGTTCTTTGAAGAAAAGCAGTTAAGATTAATTCTTATATGCTCTCATGAAGAAATTTTTAATAACCCTAATTTTGTATCTAAGGTGGTAAGAATTTTTACTAGTGGATTTTTTATGTAATGAAATAGTGAAAGTATTACTCTGAAAGAACATCCAAGAATTTTTTTTTTTTTTGCTAACCTCATATAGCAGACATATTTTTGGTTTGGTAATTTTTTTAAAAAACCATGTTTTCAACATGGGACATATAAAAGTTATAGAAGCACAGACCAAGTGGGTTTCTCACTTACATTCATAAACAATTACATTGGCTACACTACCACATGATTAACAAGAAGATTGATATTGCACCTTTCAGACCATAGTTCAATCCCGATTTCATTTAAACACACACTGAGATCTACCAGTCCCTATCCGTGATATACTTGTTGACAATACACACATAACATCATCCACCTGCAAAAAAAGATTAAAATAATGAAAGTATTATTAATAAAAAAGAAAAATCCTACACTTAATAATATCAATTATGAATACAGCAAGTGTGCTTACTGTGTTTGCACAGTAAGCACACTTGCTGTATTCATAATTTTACACAATATAAGGCACACATGACTCTACATAAGGCACACATGACTCTACATACATAAACTCATCACATATTCAGTTACATGTAAAATAAAATTCACTCTTGATAATGTTTAAAAGTATAGCCAAAAGCGCTTGAAAAAAATAAAACATTTGGACAATTTCTATATAATTTGAGTTCTGAAAGAAAAACTCCTCAGATCACATCACATAAAATATATAAAATAACTAAATAATAATAACTTGTCTGTCATTTTCAATGAAACCTGTACATTTATATATATATAAATTTTGAGGAAGTTAGATTTTCTACTTGAATCATTATTGAAGACAGATTTATTTGGTTTTGTTAACTTGGAAACCAGATAATTTGAAAACTAAAAAATTGTGCTTGTAGGAAATACACAGATTTCTTAATTATTGTTTAAGGAAAGGCAGTTGAAATTCCTTTTATTTATATATATATATATATATATATTTAATTTGTAAACAAGTTATTTCACAATCCAGGTTTCTACTTTTTGGTGTCTTCAGGCGAGTTAGAATAATTGGTTTTACTATTTTTTTTAAAACACTCGCATGAACATGAACCCACAATTTTCAAAATTAGGAGAAGCTACTTAAAGGTTTTAGAATTTTTTCATCCATAATTGTATGAGCCTAATAGGTATTTGTTGGTATGTTCACATTTGGTATTTGGTCATAATTTCTGTACTTTTTGTTTTATTATAATTAAAAAAAAATATATATTTATGGACTTCCCCCTCTCCTCTCTTTATATTTAGTACTATTTTATGACAGTAGACTGGGTTTGAAATTGAAACTGTTTTGTCAGTTACTTTAAGTGGTTAAAAATACTTTAGTCTCTAAATAAAAATTTCTTTGTTTTATCATGAAGCAAAATTGAACAGTAATAATAATAATAAAAAAAAAATGCCTAGTTGAAGTTTTTATCTTTTTAAATATTTCTTAAAATATTCTTTTGAAGTTTAAATTTTGCTGTCAAGTGTCAAATATTCTTTTGAAGTTTATATATTGCTGTCAAATGATCTTGTGCACTCTTTATATGGAAAACTTTTTAATTTCCTAAATTGTTCTGAATGTCCTGGCAATATTGAAAATAAGAGTAGGAAGGAATTGATTTTAAGTGGATAGAATTAGTGCAGTTTAATTTATGAAAGCAAGTTTCTGACAGACTTTCTGCTAATATCAGAAATAAAAGGAAACATCTCATGCAACTAACTACTCATTTGTTTTCTTCATTATCAATTTTTAAAATCCATATATAATAATGAAAATAATTGTCTGTTTTGTGTAAACAATCATTTGGAGTGGGGGTTAGTTTTCAATAAATTTCTCTTTGTTTTTTATGTAGGCTCTGATAGTTTTTATGTATTTGTGAAATAATTATAAATTGGATTTCTAAAATTTTCATACTTGAAAAAAAAGAAAAAAAAACTCCATTTGTATAAATGAAGTTTTGCATAACCTTATCCGGCAGACATTTTTAAGATAGAAAATACCAAGATAAGAAAAAGAAAAACACTTTTAGGCAATTAAGGGTTGTGGTTGATTTTGTTATTTTATTATTTTTTATTCTTTTTTGGTCACCTCACTTTTAAAAGATTATAAACATCTATACTTTTTTTATATTTTTCTTTACGCAGCTGTTCTTTGGGGAGAAAAAAAATTAAGATTCAGTTATAAAAGAAGTTATAATTTTTATTTCATAGAAATTTGTTTAGGCTGACTGATTGGTTAAAAATTAAATTCTGTTTACCTTTTGAATGACTTTGTTAATATGTACTGACACTTAATATCTAATGATACTTCATATTTTTCATGTCAATTGAAAAGGCTACTTTTGAATGTTTAAGCGCTTTTGAGAAAACTAAAATTATACCAAAAAATTGTTCTGGGGCAATACAAATGTTGGAGGCTTAATGATTTGATGCATTATGTGAAAATATGTAGACTTTTGTATTTTAAAACCTAAATGTTGTCCCTACATTGAGAAGATTTTTGAGGATAAAATTTTTAATATCTTTTTCTATCATTTCATCATTGATACTGATTGGCCTTGCATAGAAAGCAAGGTAAACTCAGTAAAAATGTATAGGTACAGAACAATAACATTAAACACCAGCATGACATTTTTAAACTGTGTAATATACCCTTGGGAAAGGTATTAATCCGTCTCTTCCCTCCAGTTATGGGTTAAATAACAGGACAGATTGGGTTCTATAGCCTTGGCTGGCAACCAGTCTACCGCAGAAAGCAATGACAACCTACTGCGGGATAATCCTCTGCCCAGTCAGTCATGTCTCTTTCGAGACATGATCGCCCAAGCGTGTAGCACGTATGGCACTTAACTGACTGACTGAATGTCTATTTGTGCAAACTGTTTTTTCTTAAAGCTTTGCAATATATATATATATGCGCCAGTGGGAGAAGCTTGAGAGATTAAAAAAAATAATAATATTGCTAATAAAACTAATAAAATTTATTGTATATAAAGAGGCATTTTGAACACACCTGTTTTCTTTGTCAATAAGATGAAAATGAAGTGGAACTTTCTTTTCCTTGCAGTGGGGTGGTTATATGGGCTGGGTTTGCATTAAACAGTTTCCACAGAAAGCCTTCGATAACCCTAATTGTAGCAAACAACTAGCCCAAAATTATCAGATGTCTCTGATAAGATATCATGTGAAAAAAATTAAAACAAGTTCCCAGGAAAAAGATCCAATTCATTTTTTAATTTTTTTTTTTTTATTTCTCATCTCGTTGAGAAAGGACACAGGTATGTTTAAAAATTTTGACTTAAAATCTTTATCAAGCTTCCATTTGGTCAATTTTTCTTTTTTTTATCCCTATCTCTATCTCTCAAATTTCTTTGACCTGTCTTTTATATCGACATATTATAAAAAGCAAAAGTGACCAATTTTTCTTTATTATCACACATACATACATACATACACACACACACACACACACACACATATATATATATATATATATATATATATATATATATATATATAACATTCCAAGAATTCTTGTCCTGTTATTTGTTTTTAGAACTTATTTAGTTTTATCCTAATTTCTCAAATCACTTTTGATTTACCAATAGTAATTCAAAGATGTTTCACAATTACAGATGTAGTATGTCTAAGTTTATTTTGGTTACAAGAAAATTCAATGTTAAAGTTAAATGATATTGTCTTCATGTTGTTCTTCATTATTTTATTTTTTTCTTCCTTGAATTTCTCATTGTGTGGTATGAATATTTTTTCTTGTTTATTCAATTTGTTTTTTTGTTTTGTCTTTTTTGCAATCTTGGTGTTTTTTTGTTTTTTTTTTTTTTTTTGCCTGTTGGTATTTTCTGACCATTCTTGTGTATTTATGAATCCTTGTTATTTATCAATTTTTGCCTTGCTACTTTTTGGTCAGAATGTCTTACAGTTACTATTAGTTGGCAATGTTCTATACTCATTTAAGTATGTAGAAATAGTTAAATGCATATATATTACCTAATGAAGATGGGAAAATGAACTGGTCAAAAATCTGTGATAATCAGTGAAAGAAAAAAATGATTTAGAAATCAATGGCTTCAAATTTTAAGTTACAGATGAAATGTGTTTTTGTTGTCTCCTTTTTTTGGTTCAGTAGTTTTTATTTTGTTGCTTGATATACTTGGTTTAGTTTCTTTTGTCTGCCATGGACAACTTGTGTTTTTTGGTAAGAGTAAGGAATGCAGGCCACTTGTATGGTGGCAAGGAGTCAGCTTTGTGTCACCTTTTTCTCACTCTACACCTGTCTTCTCTTTCTTTCCTTCATCGTTTTTTTTTTTTTTTTTTGTTTTTTTGGGGGCGGTGGGGGGGAATACAAAATTGTTAAATGATGTACCTCTGAAATCTCTATATGACCTTAACAGTATTACTGTAATTATGAAGAACACTACATCCTTTTCTGTGAGGGAATATTGGCAGAAACCAATTCAAACTGTGATTAAATCTTTAACAATGTTCCTCTCTACTAAATGATTGATAACAACTTGTTTATAAACTTGAAAGTATTTTCTTATTTGATAATTTCCTCTTAAAATTCTTCTTATTGACATGAAACACAAAGAAAGACCTTAAATCTTTGGGTAGTTATTTGTATTTTTATCCTTTTTCTTTTTCAAAGGTGGTGAGTTCCACAAATGGTGAGTTGGCACCAGACGACCCTACTGCTTATTCAAATACACCAATCACAGTACCAAACAATGATGTTGAAGTTGTTGATGAAACAAAGTAAGTAGTCTTGCTGTTAAACATTCTGTGTTGAGATTGTATTGCCTTGTGGATTTTGTTCTTTTGACTTGGTCAATGGATTTATTTATCTCTGATCAGAAATGCAACTTTATTACTAAATGTTTCATTGATAAGGGTTTATTGGATTTAGATCACCAACTTAATTGGGGTGATTTTTTTTTTTAAAATCTTTGTGAAATAAAATCTCAATTTCAGTAGAATAATTTAATATTGATTGCAAATAAAAGATGCTCCAACCTTCCTGTATGTATGTAGGTAGATGTCAACAGATAGAAAACAATTTGGCAAATGACTGTTTTCTACTTGTAAAATATCACCATTGATAACAGCAGAACGTTTTGCATAGAATTATAAACATTCATTAGTTAATATGACTGTCAAGAAGTACATAGCCTGATATTTTTGCACAAATATTTCTCAACATTAATCTTTTTCCTTGTTGATGTAGTTAATTTTCTGGTGAATATTAATCACTTAAATTGATACATTATATGATGATAATGTTTTATCCAAATTTGGTTAGTATTTACTTGTTAGCTGAATTATTTATTTACCCTTGTATTTTTTTTTTCTAATTGAACTTCCTATTAAGTCTTAAAGGTGGATTGAACCTTTTGTGTTATCGATCCACGACTCTGTCAAAGGTATTTTACCGAGCAACAACAGCAGAATATTAATGTTATTAGGGTATTTGCTATGGTTAGGAGATGAAGTGTGTGTGCGTATTGGCCAAAAGCCAGTTTTCAGTACTTTTGTATTTAAAATGAATTTAGACTTCACCAGTTCCTGCCATTATGTTTACCAGAATTCTGTTTTGAAATGCAAATAGATTTGTTTACTGACAGATCTAAAAATATCTTAATTGTTCATTGCAATAAAAATGACTTGGTGATGAATTGCTTCACAGGAATTGGTTCGTGTTCAATACTTATATCAAATGTGCCTATTTGCAACTCAAACTCAGTTCTTTTTATAGAAGAATTAGATTTTGTTAAGAATGATAGATTGTATAGCTTCATAATTAGAGAAAATAATACTATAACTGTTTGTGAAAGTTTGTCTTATGATTCTGAAACAATAATTAAACTGACTCTATTTTCCATCATCCACAAATCATCCACCTTATATAATATTGTAGCATTTGTTATCTTACAAATGATAATGATGAATTCTTAATGAACGTTTTGCAACTGCTGCACCCAGGCACACTAATTTGTCCTGAAAAAGTTCGACCCCAAGTTATCAGAAGAGTAATTTATGAACTTATTTTTATATTTAAGAACTTTGTTTTGAAAAAGCTAGATTTGTCATTTAATATTTTAAACTGGATGCTACTTTCAAATTTCATGACTAATTTTTCCCTATTAAAATTTAAAGTGTGCCCCCAGTGTTTTAATTATTCTGCAAGTGTACTCAGAAACAAAAAAAATGTTGCAGAACACTGGGCTGTCTAACCTCCAGCTGTAGGATTAAATATTACTTTTTTCTAAACATGTCACTATATTGCCCACATTTTGCTGTGTTGCATCTGCCTGGATTACTTAACAGACTAGGTGTTATGATAGCTATATTAGTTCTCTTATATTAGTTCTCTTATATTAGTTCTCTTATATTTGTACTCCAGCACCACTTTGTTGTCATGCTGCTTTCTCGTTCACAAATGTGAAGTCATAAAAACAAAAGAAATAAAATGATATCAGTCAGGAAGCGATACGAACAAAGTAGTTGAAACTTTGCAAACATCCACCTCTCGTATTGACTATGGAGAGGAATCGACATTTTCTAGCACACTGATGTGAATAGTCACATGAAGTCTGGTACAAATAGCATGTATGCAAATTTTATGGCAGAAGCCTTGAACCTATGCCTTCTCATAGGTATGGATAGCAGTGACAAATAAATAAATTTTAAAGAACATACCAAAATAAGTAAATAGGAGGATCTTGAAATTTAAATGACAATAATATAGCATCTTAAAACTGCTGTAATACATATAACAATTGGTATCCTAGGGATGCTTAACGAAGGAACGTTAGCAAGATCTCTGGTAGCCCCAACTTCATAATTGATAAAGAAAAAAAATTGCCCTGTGAGTGAGGTGCTCATCTACTAAGAGTATTATCAATGTAAAGAAAATATAATTACTGTACATGTTAAGAATTCCTTTACTATCAGAATGTATATATTTACTACTTTACCATGTGCCAGATTTTGGGTAATGACACTAACAAGACATTGTACTGAAGAGACATCATCCTAATAATAATAGTCATAGTTGTTGTTGTTGTTAACAGTAACACACCTTGGATATTTATTACAAGAGAGAAACACAGAAGTGTGTGTGTGTGTCCTGGTATTGAATTATCTTTTTTGATTAGATGTTTTTCTCTTTTTGCAGTATTTACATTATTCGGACTATTGTCCTCATCTATATTGCCATTTGTACAACGTTTCAGCCGCTGTACACTCTGGCCATCTTCAGGTGCTAGGAATTTCAAACCAAACACTTTATTACAATCACTGGGGTATATGAACTGCATTCCTTGTGTAGTAGTGTCGCTTCTGATAGTCATGAGTTATCTCCCTCTAACCCTGCAAGTTACTTGTTCACCACTGCTGTAACCTGGTATTTAACTCACAGCTCTTTGGGTCAAGTCACAGGAACTAACCAACGTCTATATCCACTGGGCCATGTGTCCTTAAGGACAAGAAGACATGGTCCAGTGGATATAGACATTGGTTAGTTTCTGACGTAACTCTTAGAGTTGTGAGTTCAATACCAGGCTACAGCAGTGGTGAACAAGTAACTTGCAGGGTTAGAGGGAGATAACTCATGACTACCAAAAGAGGCACTACTATGCAAGGAATGAAAATCATATACCCCAGTGATTGAAATAAAGAGTTTTGTTTGAAATTCCTAGCACCTGAAGAAGGCTGGAACATACAAATGGCAAAGATGAGGACAATAGTCTGAATAATGTAAATACTACCTCATCTCAGAAATATAGACAAATGCTTATTTTGTTCTATGAAAATTCTTTTGCTGTTTGAGAATAAGATTTAATACAATACTTATAGTTCATACCTTCCGTAAAATTTGAATATGCTCTTTTTACCTGGCTTCATGTGGCTCATCATGTCAGTGTGCTAGAAAATTCCTCTCCATAGTCAATATGATGAATGTTTGCAAAATTCAACTATTTTGTTTGTATAACTTCCTGGCTGATATTCCATAAAAAATATTTCTGTTTTGTTTTTTTATTCTTCTTTCTTTCTTTCTTTTTTCTTTCTCTGAATAACAGTTTTTTGTTATGAAAACCAAGCATTTTTCTTATTTGCTAACTTGTTAGGGAGCAACACAATCTATTCTCTAGCATATCTTTGCCAATGTTCTAATCATTGTAATGTCAAAGAAAATAGATTTGGGCT
Organism: Ascarosepion bandense; assembly: GCA_037127315.1. NCBI lineage: Eukaryota > Metazoa > Mollusca > Cephalopoda > Sepiida > Sepiidae > Ascarosepion > Ascarosepion bandense. Next base: position 3,969,087 of record JBBBDQ010001129.1, on the reverse strand, counting down.
GGCTGATGTATGAGTTGTGGTGAGAAATGATTTGGGTTCTCTTTTAATTCTTTGCAATGATTGTCTATTTACCTGTTTTTTTTTTTTATTTCTTTTATCTTTGCAGGTGCTGTTTCTTCAGGAGACGCAAGAAAAAGAAGAGTCGGCAGACATAGATTCTGAGGTGGATATGTGTATTCAAATCCTAATCTGTACAGTTTATGAATAATCAGAGAAACCTTCCCATCTTTCTCAACATCTTCCTCATTTTTATTTTTGGCATTGTAGCAATAGCAGGCACTGTAGTTTCTTATGCTGGCCCTAAAAAACACAAATACACACACACGTGTGTGTGTGATTTTTGTCTGTGGTCTTGCCTTTCTGCAAACAGGTTAACAAATATTCCCTTGTGATGGTTGGTACGTGTAAGAAAAGCTCATTATTGTGATATTTTTTTTTTAAATTTGATTCACTTGGATTTTATACATCACAATTGGGTCTTTTGGATTGCACTAAAGAAAAAGATGTGTAGACAAGGAAAGGACTGCATAATTTAGTTATTCAGTTTATTTGTTATTTAAGTTATTTAAAAAAAAAAATAGAAAAAACTCCAGAAGGGATCAGCTTAGTTCTAAAGTTTGCTATCTGATTTCACCTTTAGATAAACTTGTAAGTTTGGATCTTATATTTTTGGGTTTCCTACATAATATAATCCTGAGTGACTTTTTAAAAATTAAATTAGATTCAATCAATCTTTTTTTATTTTTAAATTCTCTCTAAGCACAGGGTAACTGCTGAAGAATTTTGATTATTCATGTAATTTATAATTTGTTCACTTTGTTAGGTTTATTTTATTTATATAACTCTTAAAAAGAAAAGAAATATGCCAATAAGGAAAAATATCTTTACAAATGAAATTTGATTCCTCCTACTCTTATTTTTAGTCAGCAGTATTTGTTTTTCTGGATAAGTTTTGTTCAATATATAACTTCTTACTCTTCAGAAAAAAAATTCAACTTCTGCTATTTATAAAATCACTCTAATAATTCCAATGTACTCTTGACTATCAGCTTTCTTGATAAGAGATATATGTTAACATAGACAAACCTGGATAATTCCAGATATTAGAGCAAACCATAATATCTATTAAATGATTAAATTCAAACAGGATACAGAGAAAAAAAAATATTTTCCTCTCACAATTCTCAGGATTCTCAGATTTCCCTTAATTTTTATTCAGTTTATAATAGCAGTTTCAGCACAATTGATTGCTGTGCTCCATACATTTAATAGATTTTTTTCTCTTGAAAATTATCTCCGCTTTTAATGTTCTTTACCAAATGAAGTCTTTGCTTAAAAGTTTTTCATGGTTTTATTTATTTTCCTTCATCACTTTAAATCAGAAGGGTATATCATGTAGGTAGTTTACTTACAGCTAATCAAGAGTACATTGTATTAAGAATGTTAGGCTTTCTTATTGGGCAGAAGAAAATTCATGGTTTTCCAAAAGTAAGTCTTGTGAACAGTAAATAGAAAAGTGAGGCCAGGTGATGACAAAACCCAGGAGACCCCCCCCCTTTTTTTTTTTTTTTTTACTTAGTCAGGACTTATATTTGGGTGTTGATAAGGTGCATTTGTGTGTCCCTTTTTGGATATATAGGTTACTATTTTTATCAACAACTTTCACGGTCTTGCTCAAAAGGGGACGATTTTAAAAGAAAATACATGTGTGACTCTTGGCTTCTTCTGATGTTATAATGATTATTTTTCTATTGGTGAATTTTTCTTTGTTTGAGTCCAATCAACTGTCCTTGATTAATGACTATTTTTTTTTTTCGGGGTGGGGGAGCATTGTGGAAAATCAACTCTTGGCAATGTGTAAATTTTCTTTTTAAAAAGATGAATTAGAAAAATAAACTTGTTCAAGATTTTATGATATTCAAAAACAAATCTGCTTAATCAGGCCCGGTTTTGATTTGCATTGGAGTTTGTAAAGGGCTTTGGCATGTGAATTTGCATTATTTTTATAAGAAAATATTTAAAAAAAAAGCCAGAAAAAAAAATAGAACAACTTGCCCATCTTTCTCTCGTATATATATATATATATATATATATATATCTCATGACTTTCCTGCTCCTTGTCTCTCTCTTGCTCATTGTTTCATTTAATGGTGGTATTTATTTTTATTTATTTATTTTTTTTCAGTTTTTATCTATTTACATTTTTTTATACAATTTATCATCTTTCCTACATTTTTATTTATCTTGTGTAGAAATTACATGTTATTCATATATACACAAATTGATAATGTGTTTCAGTTCCGTGTATTTTATCTCCACATGTGACTTCTAAGGTTTTATATTGCAAGAGACTTTTTTCTTTCCTTTTCTTTTTTTATTAGATCATTGTGGTTTGAGATATTATTAAAAATAAATTGATCTCACATCATGAGGTTATGTTCGGTATACACTCTACAGATTCTAAAACAAGTTTATTAGATAGTAAAATTCTGCTTTTTTTGTAGCCTAAGAATTATATATATATATATATATATATATATATATATATTTTTTTTTTTTTTTTTTTTTTTTTAGAAGGTTGATATTTCTGTGCTTATTGAATATCCATTGATTTGCCATGTAATTTTAGAACTGAATAGTATCTGCTAAATTTTTTTTTTCGTTTGACATAATTCTCAGCCTGCTTGTGCCTTCCATCTGCTGTTATTTGACTACCTCTTCCATTTATGTTGCATTCTCTCTTATTCTTTGGAAGCTTATTGCATCAGATCACCGTTATCAATCAGTATTATTGAGAAACAATTTTATTAAAGAATATTTAGAAAATAAGATAATTGTTATTCAATATGCTTAGATTTCTTTAACTGGATATTTGCTATAAAAATGAGTGACAAGAACTAAGTTTTGAAAAATTATAGTCTCATGTGAAACTGAAAGACTATTTTAATATTTTTATGCACACAAGCAAACTAGTCACGTTAGACATTATCATAAGAAAATCTGCAAAATTTCTGAATTTACTTTTGATGCATTAGTTTTGCCTTTCCCTAACTTTGTTGCTTTATCTGTGTATAATTCTGTTATGTCTATTTTTTTTATCTAAATAAATATTTTATAGATGCAAACTTTCTCCATTAAAAAAATCATTTTTTTTATTATCTGTGTGTGAAAGAGAAGGGATGGATATCGGGTCTTGTGTTTCTGAGACTATCATCTCCAAATTACTGTACATTTAAAATTCTATGATCTATTTCAGAAAAAAAGGGAAAATGGCATTGTTTTCCCCTCCATACACATTGTCATCTCCAAACTGCTAGAGTTTGGGCTATTTCTATAGTTACTTGTATATAATTTCACTTGTACATATGTTCAGTGTGTAATTATGACAGCATTTTTAAAATTGTAACATTTTTAAGTAAGCTGTAAAAAAAAAAAAATGTATACACACTTAAAAATAAAATTATTTGAAAAAAAAATGCACTTTACCCTTCATCTTAAAGTTTGCTCCAATTACCAAAATAATGTTAAGAATAAAAAAATAAGAAGGGGAAAAAAAACAAATAACAAAACGAATTTGTATCTTTTCTTGAATATACCATATTTGAAAGTAAAATAAAGTTGGTGATTGAAGCTATGCCTTTTACGTTTTTAATCAGTAATTTTAATTGGTAAGTATTCAAATATGGATATTTCTTTCTTTCTTTGAAATTTTTTATTTAAAAAAAAAATTCCTTAAATAGATATATTGAATCAATAAGTTTGTAACCTTTCTTTCTCAAATATAATAATAAAGAAAAGGTTGTAAATATACCTATAACAATAAGTTTGATGGATTATCATTTCAATATAATTTGTTCTGTTGTGTGTTGAACAAAAATGTAAGATTTTTTTTACATATGACAGATTGAGAAATTTGATAGTCAAAATCTAAATTGTTTTGCTTTACAATAATTTTCACCTGTTACTTCAAATACATCTATCTACCTTGTAGATGCATATATCTTGAATAAATTTAATCTTCTGATTTCTTTCTCCAAAAACATTGATTAGTACACTTGAGATACATTTAGAGGTCAAAATGTATTTGTGATTTACAATAAGATATACGATAAATATTAGAAACTTTTCTTCAGTAGATAAGCAATGATTTTTCCTCTGATGGCATATTTGAAGTTATTGAAAACTTCTTGGATATCCTAAAGTGTTTCCTTCAATATACTAAACTGTTTCCAATTTTTTAAAAAACAACTGAAACTTGTTGAATAAGTCTGCTGGAGGCATTAGGATAAAAAAGCCTTATGACATAATTTTTGCTGAATAGTTCAGCTTTCAATTGTATTGATCTTGAAAAAAAAAAAATCGAAAGGATATGGACATTTTTAAGTTACATACAAATATAAGTTGTGTTTTGATTGAGCTCTTTATATTCAAAAATGGTGAAATGTCACTATAAAGATGTCTCCTATATATTCCTTCTGCTTTGACTGTCATTGATCATGGTGGCTCTCCATCACTGAGAGTTTTTATTTTTTTATTTTGTCCACTCAGTGACATCTGCCCATTTTTCACTGTCTGCCTTAACCTCCTCCCCTTCACTCTTCTCTGAAGGATGGTCTCAGAGAGCCATCATATTTTATAAAAAACTTTTTATATTTTTCTCAAATTTCAGAAGTTTCTTCCCCCCCACCCCCGTTTAGCTTAGTTTTACTCTTATTTCTTTCATAAATTATGCATAGTGATTCAGTATGTTAATGAATGGACAAACTGATAGTTTTAAGGATTGATTTTATATTTTACACCTAGTAGAGATTACCACAATTACCTCGTTCAGACTGCTGATGAATAAATGTTAATTTCACTTGGAATATTTTAAAAAAAAAAAAAAATTGTTTCCCAAAATATTCTGAGTGAAATTACCATTTATTTGTTCATGAATGGTCTGAACGAGGCAATTGTAAAAATTTTTCTTTGCATTGCTGAAATGAATTCTGGATAATATCCATTGAGCTCTCTATTTTTATCTAATTGATAATTTATATTAATTAGATAAAATCTTTTGGATTATCCTCTGTCTTCATTGGTTGCCATTCTCTCCTATATATATATATATATATATATATATATATATATATATATATATATATATATATAAATTGTGCTTCATTTTAGGTCAAACAAGGTATTAGCATGCAGTATGGTTTTTGGAAGATTATATTTTTCTTTTCAAGGACATGATGGGAAATATGGTGAAATTTATAACAAAAACATAATACTATCTTTTGGTAATGGTGAAAAGTGTTTGCTAATATTGAATCAGTTTGGGATGTGTTCACTAGTATTTCTTGCTATTTCATACCTTTTTTTTTCTTTTCTATATTTAACAATCTTTTATGTAATAATCTAATTAGTTAAGAGGTTTCCTTCAGAATTAAGTTTATCTAATCAAACTTGATTATTTTATTTGTACTTGACTCTCAGATAATTTATCCTACTGTATGTCAGCTCCTGGAACACGTCTCCTGCAGCTCTGCAAAACACAATAGTTATTCATCTATTTATTGCGACTATCATACAATGCACTCTTATAGCCGAAGAAACTAAGATCTATATTTGTGCCAATGCAAAGTAAACCTGACTTTCAGTAATTCCAATAAATGCCCTCGTAAAGTAAATGCATTTTTAAAGTCTGTAAAATACACTTTGATCAAGTTTGATAAAGTTGAGGTTTTATGTTTTTTATGTTTGTTTCTTTTGTTGTTTTTTTTTTTTGTTTTAGCTTTATTCAATTTTTGAACATTAACAATATTTTGAATGCAACAGAAATTAATATTGCAGTTTCACCACATTGACATCTTTTGACATTTGATTCTTGCCAGTTGTTATAAGTTTTCTTTAATTTTAATTACGTCATTTAAAGATTAAGCTACTGAGGCAAATTGTTTGAATGTCAGAAGTCCGCTTACTTTTTGTTGGCATTTGGCAATCTCATCTCATTTGTCTTAATTGAAGAAATTGCTTATAAATTTGTAAACTACATTTAACTACTGAGAAATATATTTTTTTATCACTTATAAGTTACTTATACTAAATAAGTAACAAAGTTTGCTGACCAACTGATAATCTGTGGGGCTTTAAAAATTTTGAAGCAATGGTTAAAGGGAAATTTCTTTTATTTCTTCATAGAAGTGAATTTTTTTAATCAAAATAGTTTTCACATTTTACAATTTTTTCTGAGTTGTTACAGGATTTTTCTGGTTACATACAAAAACTGTTTGATTATGCTAACTCGGTTATCTGTAGAAAAAAATTACATGAGCATTTTTTTTTCTTAGAAACTAAAAGCTATATGCAAGCTTATTCACTTGTTATGTTTATGCATATAATATTTTTTAAAAAATTATTTGAGGAAGCTTTATGATAGTATGAAGTTTCGGCTGCTTTCGGTTATTCCTACTGCAAGTACATTATTGTATAATGTTAATAAATTCAAAAGGAATCACTCAACATTTCTCTGCAAAAGATATAGTAAATGTGAATTAGAATAAATGTATATAAATGTCTTATTAATAGAAATAAGACTACATTCTTATTAATTGTACACACAGTTTTGAAAAACAGGAATGATATAATTTGGTGTATTTATGTTTACCTGAACAAAAATAAAAAAGGGAAACTTTTATACAAAATTAAATAAACCCCTAAATTTAACCTACTTTTAATTAATTTTATTTTCCTTTTGATAAACTTGTTTCTCCCATTCTAAAATTGTTCACTCTTGACATAAAACAGTATTTTGAACCAATTGCTTTTGACTCTCTCAATGGATGTATCAAGGACTTTCAAACAAACAGATGAGAAGGAATGAATAATAGGTGATCTCAACCTGACTATAATCTTTATATTGAGTTGTGACAGCCATAAAATTAAAGTAGGGCTGGATGTTTGTGAAAACATTTTTGCTTTTCTTGAGCTCATGACTGAAAACTGAATTGCATTCCAGATACTTCTCTCTCTCTCTCTCTGTAAGGAAAATAAGCTGCAATAGGATTTGATTTTTAACTTTTGTAAATATCATTTATATATATATATATATATACACACACACACACACACAGGGTAGATGTGGATGGAATAATATTCATTATTCTACTTGTGTCTTATCAAGTAGTGTTGAAACAAAATCACTACTTATGTTATAATTTCTGAATATATATATATATATTCAGAAATCTAATTAAAAACAGAATATCTACTTAAATGTGAGTATCGGTAAAAATAATGTTCAAAATAATTCATTACAAATTGTCAGTGGCTTATAACCAAGCTTCGTTAAAATTCGTTAATTTCCATAACGTTTATATATATATATATATATATATAAAAATGTGAGTTAGTGGCAAACTTACACCTATCTATATGAATATGTCAGCTCTATCACTGATTTCAAATAAGTACTGCACATATGTAATAAATAATATAATATATATAACAAATTATATATATATATATATATATATACATACACACACACACACACACACACACACACACACACACACAGTATAGGGTAGGTATGGGTGGAATAATATTCTGTATCCCAAAAAACGCTATTGTTAAAAAGTGCTCAAGACAAAGTAGAGCTAATAATATTTATTTAGAAATTATAACATGTTATATATAGCTACAAAATAGCTACTTTTGTAGTGATATAACATTTATTTCTAAATATATATATATATATATGAAATTATTTGTTTAAACATTATTTTTCATTGATACTCATATTGAAGTAGATATTCTGTTTATAATAATTTATGTTAATAGGGGTCGCATGTTCAAATCCTGCCGAGTGACACACTTTCATAACAAAAATTTATAATATAATCAGGCTGGTAGAAATATATATATATATAGTTACCAGAAATAATAAACGCAGTTCTTAAGTTTGCGATGCAGTTTTATGACGTCATACCGCGGGATAGCATGGCCTCCAATATCTGCAGGTTCCTCTTACTCATACACACAGTAAGAGGAACCTGCAGATATTGGAGGCCATGTACATCAAATCAAAACAATTTTGTTGTCATTTCGCGCAATCCCGCGGTGTGACGTCATAAAACCGCATCGCAGACTTAAGAACTGCATTTATTATTTTTGGTAACTATGGCCGTTGCCAAGCGGAGTTTTATGTCAACACAAAATAAAATCGTCGGTGATGGATTTTATATTTCAGTTTAAACTACCTCTCTGAAGATGGCTCATGTGAGCCGAAAGCTTAGAAGAAAACCAATAAATAATTATCCAAATGTTGGAGAATTTTTGTCTTTATTTTCAACTGAAATTAAAGCAAAAATACGACGTTTAGAACGCTCATGATTAAACATAATAGACATTCATTGTCTCTTATATTTAAAAGCATATGTCTAGAAAATTACTTGCTGCCTCGATATACTAAATATATATATATATATATATATATATATATATATACTGTTTGTTTATAAACAGAATATCTACTTAAATAGGAGTATCAATCAAAAATAATGTTCAAACCAATCATTTCAAATTGTCGGTTGTTTAAAGACCATTTCGCTAATCTTCACACACACACACACACACACACACACACACACACACACATATATATATATAGGGAAAACTTAACACAAGGTTGTTATAAACTATATCAAGAAGTAAGTTTTTACTACCCATCTAGTTTGACTGCAAATTACAAATGGTACAGAGAAACTATTAGTAATTTGTGGTCTGATGCGATGGGTAATAAATACCCATCATAATAAATTATAGTTTATAACTGTTTTATATGATGCATTGAGATTTTCCTTTTATGTATATCATATTGCTCTGGATAGTAGCCACTGAGCTCTCTGTGTGGACTGATCTCATTAATAATTCATATTAAAAAGATCTATTTGGATTATCTTGGATTGTCACTTGCTTCTTTGTTTTTAAGAGTTTTAATGGTTTCAATTTATTATACTTTGGAGATAGCAAATTAATTCCATTCCTTATTAATAGATTTTGAGTTAAAGAAAAATAAATAAAAAATCAGGTAAGGCACACCTTTATTTAAACTCTTTGGATCTAAATTTTTGTTTAAAAAGTTTGTTTAAAAATCTGCCTAAGTTAAACATTTACTTTTCACATGAGGAACACTTACTTTTTTCAGTATTCATTGTTGAATTGTTTATTTTTTTTGTTTCTCCTCCTTTATCAATCCTGTAATGTGATAATTCCTGCAAAGAGATTACCACCTGCAATTTTTATAGAGGCCACTCCTCTGACATAGTCTCTGTCTATTTTGCTTTTCTTTGGCAGGTGGATAATTTGGATTTAAGTGAAGACTAGAATATGAAGCATGTTTTAAAAAAAATAAAGTAGAAAACATTTCAGTCAGGGAAAGATTTTCTGAAAGGCATCTGACTTAAAATGAAACTAAATCTTTTTAATATTTCAGTGAATAAAGAATCTTAATTTTCAACTGGCTGCTTAGAGATCAATTGTCTCCTATCATTATATAAATCAATAATAATCAGATTATTAAGATTTAAAGAGTGAAACAACTTGGTTGCTATTATATATATATATATATATATATATATATATATATATATATATTCTTTTTTTGCTTGTGTATTAATAAAGAAAAAAACTTTTGAAATGCAGTACAGTTTTTTCTTATTAAGGTCGCTAACCTCAAAATATATCTAAACTTATTTATAAATGGAACTTTGTGTGTATGTCCGTTACCTATAGACTCGGAAACGGCTGAACTGATTTTCTTGAAAATTTACACAGTTGTATTATAAGCCTCTGTGAGTGTTCTTAGCTAGGTTTTGTGTTGAGGTACCCCCGATAAATATCGATAATCGAAAAAATCGGGTTATAGAAGGAGTGGTCCAATTTTAATCAAATTTGATGCATTCATAGACAAAGACATAAGAAACGATATTCAGAAGTTTCAAGGTTGCAGTTCTTACAATAGTGCAGAAAATTTTATATCGATACCAGAAAATCAAAATTTGACTTATATCCATTCATTTTTCTTTCAGTCTACGGTTTCACTTTAACTGGAAACAACTAATGCTTTTTAGTCTGAGCTCCAGGACCATGGATTAGTTTTAAAGCTTTCATTACACCCGAGCAACGCTGGGCTATACTGCTAGTTTACTTAAGAAAATGATTTTTTAATTTAAATTTTCATTAAGACACCAATACATCCCTGTTCAGTTTAGAATGTTAAGATTTCAGCTGTAAAATAATTGTTAATGACACATCATTTATGAGTTCGGGACTAAAAGTAAATTATTTTCAAATTTTGATTACGTTCTTATTTAAATGGATTTTTGACAAAATTGATGGAAAGAAGTAGCAAATATGTTGGTTCCTTTTTGTTGAGATTTTCTACTTATAAAATGCATTTATTTGAAACTTCTGAGGAAAAGTCATCACAAAAAGTTATTTAATTCTTTTTTTAATTTTTTTTTTACATTTTTGTCTGTAGGGCAGTGAATTGTGACTTGGAAAAAAAAATTTCAAGATTGTATCTGCTTATAGCTATTTTTCAAGATTGTATCTGCTTGTAGCTTCTTTTTTTTCCGTAATAGTTGATTCTATTGATTTATTGATTAAATTTAAGCATGAAGACATTCGGGGTTTAACCTTTTTAATTATCAGTAATATAAAGAACACTAGAAAAAAAGAAATCAAAAGGTGTAAGATATTTTGTGCATTCACTAAAAAAAGAAGAATGAAAGGAGTCAACAAATTAATCTGATTAGAAATGATTTCCCTCAAATATTTTGGAGGTTTTAATTCTTCATATAAAAAGTGACTTATTACTTTATATTTGTTTAATTAAAATTTTAATTCAGTCTATCTACTCCAATCGAAAAAAAAGAAAAGAGTGAAAAGATTGGAAAAGAGAAGAGAAAGCCGGAAACCACATCCTAAACAGGGAACAAGGGATGAGCCTCTACACCTGTTCAATAGATGTGGGTGGAGTGTGAACCGGGCAATAAAATGACATTAATTATAAAACTTAAAGATCTATATTACCCACAAACTCTTCTCTGACAAGCAATATGGCTTCCGCTTTGCCAGGTCCACTGCCGATATGCTAACAACCTTTACGGAGTACATGCTCCAGACCCTCGATGAGTCAGCTGAGGCTCGTGCAGTTGCTCTGGACATCTCCAAGTCTTTTGACAGGGTTTGGCACTCTGACCTCCTTTGCAAGCTACGGGGTTACGACATTACCGGACGCCTGCTTGACCTAATCCAGTCTTTTTTAAACAACTGCAAAATGAAGGTTGTTTTGAATGGGTGTGCCTCTTCATCCTACAGCATGAATGCCGGTGTCCCCCAGGGCTCTATTCTGGGCCTTATTTTCATCAACAACCTCCCAGATGAGATCAAGTCCCAAGTAGGCATCTACGCAGATGACACGACAATATACACCCGCTCCAGTAAGAAACCTGGCATGGCAGACAGACGCAATCTCACTGCTAACCTTGAACTGGATCTACACTCTGTGGTGAATTGGGGTAAGAAGTGGCTTGTCAACTTCAATGCGTCCAAGACCAAGCTGACCAAGCGATTCTCCCCGAGTGCAATACACTGCGCCTCCTCGGCCTTACCCTCTCTTCTGATCTCAAATAGAACTGCTACATCGAATCCATAGCTAAATCCACTGCTAAGAAGATTGGGTCACTGTGTCGATCCAGGACATTCTTTCCGCCTGAATCCATCCTGCATATATACAAGTCTACCATTCGACCCTGCATGGTGTACTGCTGCCATTTATGGTCAGGTGCCCCTGCCGCTCACCTCAGTGTTCTCGACAGGCTCCAAAGGAGAATTAGTAATGTGATAGGTGCTGACTTGGCGGCTCGACTACAGCCACTTCCCCACCGATGAGATGTGGCCTCCCTTTGTCTGTTCTATAAGTACTTTCATGGCTTTTGCTCAGATGAACTTAAGTCACTGGTGCCTCCTCAACAGGTGTTTACTCGTGCAACCAGAATGGCAACTGGGTCCCACCCATTCACAGTTAGGTTAGCCAAATGCAGACGACAATTCTACTCCCGCAGCTTCTTCTCTCGCACTTCTCGCCTGTGGAACTCGCTCCCATATTCTTGCTTTCCTGATGGCTACAACCTCCAGAAATTTAAATGCAATTTCAATACTCATCTACTAACCACTTGACTCTAGCCCTTCCCCCACCCCGTATATCCTTCCCTTTCTCTCCCCTCCCTTGCAACTGTCATCACACCTGCATTTTCATCTTTCTATTGCTTCTTCCTAATTGGTTTGTAATCCTCTTCTCTCTCCTCTAATTAATTTTCTTTCAGTTATGTAGCCCTCTGCACATCAGTGGCTTTTACGCCTTGCCCGGGGTGAAATGATTAAAAAAAAAAATTATAGGTTTCTTCCTATAACCAGCTAATGCCCACTGTCCCAAAAATTATTATTTGGACAGGAGAAATAGGTAAAAAGTAATTTTTGTAATAGTAATTTTGATCCTCATTACGTGCTTCCCATGTGTCTTTGTATTAATCTTAATAAAATGCTTGACTGTTTGAATATTTAGAAGAAGAAAAAAATTTTTTTTAATTATAATTCCTTTTTTATAATTTAAGTGCTGGAATTTTTTAAAGATTTAAATATTCAGAAAAATACCAGAGTTACTTTCTTGGAAAAGTATATCCACCTTTCTCTTACATCTGTTTATGATCAGATAAAGAACAAATAGTGAATGTTTATCAAACTAATGTTTCATTTTTATTAAAGCTTCATCAGAGAATGAGATATGAAAAAAAAGAAGAAATTCTAGTATTTTTACTTTTGTATTGTTTGATTTTCATTGGTTAATCATGTTTTACATGTATTTGGCTTTTTAAGCCAATGTTAGAATAATTTGTGGCCTTCTTAATTCAAGGAGCAATGATGGGTCTATCCAGTATTTGAAGAAATTAATGAATTCCAAGCCTGCCTGAAAAACCACAAATACTGCTCTATGCATGTAAATGGATAATAATTCTAGTTTTTCTATTAGGAATCTGATGATTTATATATTTGGGTATGTTTGTCTAGTAGGCATTATGTTTGTTAGTTTTTCACATGTTGATTTTTAAATGTTTTTATGTACATACCATTTGATTTAGATAGACATCAATTGGATTCATTAAAGGTTGGTGATGTTTTTAACATGTGTTTATAGTTGGTAATATTAGTAGGCTCTTGAAGTACTTTCTTCATAAAGAATTATATTCACTAGCGAAACCCGTGGAATTTCCACAGTAGGATAATTATCATTTACTGGAAAAATTTTACTTTGTCATACTACAAGCATAAAGGTATTGGATAATAAAATGATAACACAGTGTAATTTTATTAAAATATCTATAAAAGTAATGTCCATAGAATCTACTTTACAGCATATGCACAGACCATAACCAAAATACTGTATACTATTTTGTGAGAGATTTTTTTTTTTATTACTGAAAAATCATGGCTCCTGTGTCCATTGTAAACAGAAAAGACCAACTGAGTAATGGCCAAGGGTGTAGAAGCCAGAAATTTTATTAGGTTGCGAGATACAACAAAAAACCCATCTATTTTTACTATATTGTACAGTACACACACACACACACACACACATACACACAATTACTGCTACAACCACCAGCTTAGGCTGCTACTGCTATGGTAATGCGATAGGCTCTCTCCTCCTACTCTCCCACTCTTTACTACCCTTCTGTTTGGCAAAGGTGAGAGAAAGGCTGAGGAGAGTAGCGTTTATAGATTATAAAATGATAGAGGGGAAGGAAAAGCTCGTTTAGAGAGTAAGTGTGTTATCTTTCTTCAGTGGCGTAACAAACAGAGGAACTAAGTTACTAAGTAACTAACAAGCAGAATTATGATTTTTAATTGGGGTAGCATTATTAAAATCAAAGTCATGGCCAGTTTTGTTCCTGTGAATTATGAAAGTTTGACTGTCTGTCTAAAGTCTCTTGTAATAAACAAGAACAAAAGAGGCAATGAATTTGATTTTACTAATTCCACCCTAATTAAAATAAGAACAGGATTCTTTACGAAGAAAGTACTATAAAAAAAAACAAAAAACTACACCACAAACTATACTAACATTGGTTTAAAATTTCAAATTTTTTTTTTTTTAATCATATCACCCCGAGCAAGGCGGTAACACCACTGATGTGCAGGGGGCTACGTAACAGTGAAAAGATTAGAAAAGAGAAGGCCAGAAACCACATCCTAAACAGGGAACAAGGGATGAGCCTCTACACGTGTTCAATAGACGAGGGTGGAGTGTGAACTGGGCGATAGTTTAGTCTATCTACTCCAATATGATTTAACCAATGAAAATCAACAATACAAAAGTAAAAATACCAGGATTTCTTCTTTTTCTGATAAAGCTTTCATAAAAGTGTAACATGTTATTAATAAATTATATACTTTAACAAGTTTTGCAGGTGTATTTATTTATATATATGAAGATTAATTTAAAAAATGCTTATTTTACAAATATTTGGAGATACAAGACATTCCCTCTTAAATGCCTGTATGTACATTTGTCTTCCAAACTATGCAGAAAATGAATCTGTGGCATGACAAAATATTTGCAAGAAATTTTTTAAGAAAACTATATTTGATTCGTTGTGGTGCAGTGGATATCGACTCGGAACAAGAAATCGGGCTGCTGAGTTCAAATTCCTTGCATTTTCCTCTGCACAAATACCTGTCTCTTCCCTCCAGTTATGGGTTAAATAATAGGACAGATTGGGTTCTATAGCCTTGGCTGGCAACCAGTCTACCGCAGAAAGCAATGGCAAACTACTGCGGTATAATCTTCTTTCTAGTCAGTAATGTCTCTTTCGAGACATGATCGCCCAAAGTGTGTATCACATATGCACTTAACTGGCTGATATTTGATTCACATTTTTCAATTTTTAGACTTTTCTGAAACAATTTTCAAATCCCCACCCCCTCCAAAAAATGAGGTAAGAATTGATATCCTTTAACAATATTTATAAAATTGAGCTTAGTATGACATAAGGTTGTGGAGAAATATTGTTTTTGCAATCTTAAAACTATCGAGTGCTTGACTTGTAAAGTAGCATTTTAAATCTTTTTTAAAATGATCTGGTCTTAAGCACTGACCTCTGGCACCAGTAGAGAAATATACAACTATGTCATCCATTTGGCAATCCAGAATTGGTATAGTTATATTAAACACTGTTATAAATAATTTAAATATAATGATATCTATTTGAATAGGGGATTTTATCAATCATAGCTAGTTTAATTTTTTGCATTGCCTTTTTACAATGTCGCTTTTATTCAAGGGGGTTTTCTTTATATGTAACACTAGGGGGGAGGAATATTTAAATCCTGAAATAAATTTTTAAAAAAAATCATTTTAAGTAGTTATTTAGCATAAAAATTGTCTGTATCCAATTGATAAGAGAATTGATCTCTAATGTAACAGCAACCAGAACTAAAATGGAAGTTAGATATGGCAGTATAGCAACAAAAAAAATCTAACAACTGTGTTTATAGATATATTTTTTTCCTTTCTGTTGATAATTAAAAAAAAAAATTTAAATGAATTTTTTAAAATTAAGTTTGCTGTTGTCATTTCTGCTACTGATGTATTTTTAGTCTTTTAACATTAAATTAAGTAAAAGGTAAATTCTCTATAGGTTCAGTTGTTTTGGCTCAGCACTGTTAAGGGTCAAGTGATACCAAATCCACAGTACTTTTCTCTGTACTCCTGTCTTCATACTTTTCATTTATTTGTTTAACCCGAAGATATTTTGAAAACTTAATACTGTGATGAGGTTTATTTGTGAAGTTATTGTTATTACTTGGATGGTTTAATATTGAAAAGATGCCTAATGACTCTGGAGCATCGTTTATCTTTCTCTCTATATATCTCTCTCCTTAGAGAAATGAATTTTACCAATAGAGTAATGCAATTGAGAAAGACCACTTTTGTTAGATTGTATTCCATGTTACCATAATTTATTGCAAATTAGTTATTAAGATGATACCCCTGACTCTTTATGCAAATGCCTCTTCTGTTTCTGTTTTTCTTCTCTTAATTCCAAATTCTTCATGTGGCAAAATGAGCAATATTGAAGTCCTTACTGGTAGTTAATTCATCATCTCATCGACTATAATTGGGATCATAGTCATAACGTTTCATGGCTGTATTTATGTGATTTAGCAGGACTAAATGCAATTTTGAATTTAGAGTTGTTCGTCATTTCAACTGGTTGCCAACATGCCTAGAGAAGCAAAGACCCTTTAAAATCATCTTCTGAAACAAAATAAAAACCTGTCTTTATATTTAGTTATAAATCTTTTTTTAATATTTTAATTTCTTGCAAATAAAACTATATAAGCAATTAATAGACTTTTTTTTAAAAATTGACATTATTTCTTACTACTATAAAGGTTATTTTAGTGGGTATGCATGTTTGAGTAGACATTCCGGTTACTAACATTCATTGGCTTAGAACATCAAATGTCTAACTAAAGAAAATTTATCTGTATTCACTTTATCTGGGAAACCTTCATTTAGCCAGTGTACCTTGTACCACAACGTACAGGATGTGTGTTATGGTACAGTGGGTATTGGCTCTGAATGAGAAACCAGGGAGCCGAGTTCGAATTCCAGTTGAATCCATTGTATTCACTTACGCGCAAATACCCTTGGGAAAGGTATTAATCCGTCTCTTCCTTTCAGTTATGGGTTAAATAGCAGGACAGATTGGGTTCTATAGCCTTGGTCGGCAACCAGTCTACCGCAGAAAGCAATGGCAACCTACTGCAGGATAATATTCTGTCCAGTCAGTCATGTCTCTTTCGAGACATGATCGCCCAAATGTTTATCACGTATGGCACTTAACTGACTGACCTTTTTTATCATTCAGACAATAAAATATGTTAAATGCTATTAAATGCTTTCGTGTATTTCGCTGAATATACCAGATCATAATATTAGAATTAGACACATGGTTATAAATGCTAGAGATCAAATTTCTTTCATAGCAAATGTCATTTTGGAAAAGAGAGTATGATTAAAACAAGCATTTCATGAAGTGTAATCCTTGAATTGTTCCCATCTTAATTACACTAGTCGGTGCTCAGATACAGTTTATGAGAGGGAAAGGGAAATAACAAATATTTTTTTTTAATTTCAGGCCTACTATTAAAATTTACTGTCTTAGAGTACGTTGTGGTGCATTGGATATCGGCTCAGGGATTTGAATTTGCATTCACTTATGTGCAAATACTTTTGGGAAAGGTATTAATCCGTGTATTCCCACCAGTTATGGGTTAAATAAAAGGACAGATTGGGTTCTATAGCCTTGGTCAGCAACCAGTCTACCGCAGAAAGCAATGGCAACCTACTACGGGATAATCTTCTGCCCAGTTAGTCATGTCTCTTTCGAGACATGATCGCCCAAGCATGTATCACATATGGCACTTAACTGACTGACTGACCAGAACAAACAAAATAAGTTGTCTTGAATGGAGAAATGCTGACTCTTATTTCCCTCTATACTTTATCAAAAATTTGTTCGTGGCATATATTACAAAGTTTTCTGGAGCCTTTTGTTACATTTTCTGCATTTATTTTATTTTTATATTTTTGTCTTCGTTATCAGTACCTTGCATATTTTTGACATGTATAAACACAGTACTGTAGATGATGGTAGATGTGCATCAGAAATTTAACTTGAAATAGGTTGGAAAAATTAGATGTTGGGAATTTTCTAGAATCTACTCCTTTGTAGATCACCAACTTGATTCCAAGAGTGACTTCGTGTAGGATATAAGATAATTTTTGAGGATGGATTGGTCGTCAATTAACGTAAGTGATGGTCACTGAAGATTCTTTTTTATGTTCTTGATTGGAAATGAAGTTGTATAGACTATTGGAGTAGATAGACTAAACTATCGCCTGGTTCACACTCTGCCCACGTCTATTGAACAGGTGAAGAGGCCCATCTCTTGTTTCCTGTTTAGGATGTGGTTTCCAGCTTTCTCTTCTCTTTTCCAATCTTTTCACTCTTTTCTTTTTGTTCAATTGGAGTAGATAGACTGAACTATCGCCCAGTTCACACTCCACCCACGTCTATTGAACAGGTGAAGAGGCTCATCTCTTGTTTCCTGTTTAGGATGTGGTTTCCAGCTTTCTCTTCTCTTTTCCAATCTTTTCACTCTTTTCTTTTTGTTCAATTGGAGTAGATAGACTGAACTATCGCCCAGTTCACACTCCACCCACGTCTATTGAACAGGTGAAGAGGCTCATCTCTTGTTTCCTGTTTAGGATGTGGTTTCCAGCTTTCTCTTCTCTTTTCCAATCTTTTCACTCTTTTCTTTTTGTTCAATTGGAGTAGATAGACTGAACTATCGCCCAGTTCACACTCCACCCATGTCTATTGAACAGGTGAAGAGGCTCATCTCTTGTTTCCTGTTTAGGATGTGGTTTCCAGCTTTCTCTTTTCCAATCTTTCCACTCTTACGTAGCCCCCTGCACTTCAGTGGCGTTACTGCCTTGCTCAGGGTGATATGATTAAAAAAAAAAAAAAATTTAATACCTCTACACTGACATACCAAGTTACTGGATAGTAATATCTAATGGAGATGGTAGTTGCCATAATTGTGCCTTGACATCATGAAAATATCCAGATCAATATAAGTTATGACTTTACATTCAGTGAGTCAATCTGAACAACAGTTAAACTGCTTACAACAAAGTAATATGAATATTGATTTTCTAAGCGCCGCTGAGATGTGGCACAAGGCTGAAAGTATAGGGTACCCAGTGAGGATTGAACTTGCTACTCAGTTATAACAGGTTCTAGCGAGACAAGCTTGCTAACCATTACACCAGGTCACAGTGCCCAATAAGGCAACATGAATAAACAGTTTGAACAGTATGATATTGGAAAACCAGCTGAATAGGGTATTTTATTTCTGAAATGGTGGGAACATTTAAAATCCTGCCATCTATGGTGTGTTGTGTAATGGGAATACTTAATAAAAGGCTGTCATGGACAGCACAGTGGATTATTAGATGAGCAGAGATGCTTGGTTTGAATTGTCTATGGTAAAAGGCAGGTGACATTGACTGAAATCACATCCACATTCAAGGCAGAAGCTACTAGAGGGATATTTAGCAGGTCAATTTGGTGTTCTTTAGCTTCTATGGGATATGGGGGCAGGAGAATCACCCAGATGCTCCTGTTAGCATCACGGCATGGAACACAACACCTCATCTATGCTTATATTGCTAATTAGATCCTCGTGGTGAGGCCCAGTCACAATCCTAGTTGTTTTGAGCCAAGAGTAGGTTTTGAGTGGGGTATAAATATTGAGACCATGGATACCAGTTGCTAAGGCCTCAATGGAGACTTGACTGACTGGGCAGAAAACTATCCCGCAGTAGGTTGCCATTGCTTTCTGTGGTAGACTGGTTGCCAGCCAATGCTATAGAACCTAATTTGTCTTATTTAACCCATAACTGGAGGGAAGAGATGGATTAATACTTTTCCCAAGGGTATTTGTGCATCAGTAAATGCAAGGAATTCAACTGGAATTCGAACTTGGAACGCCAATGTACTCAACTACTCTCGATAAATTTTCTTTATTATGTAAGCTCTTTTTAATATATAATTTTAAAGTTAGCGAGTTTTGGCATCTTGACAATATTGTGTACGTCTTTACATACTTATTGAGATACATGGACATTGTTTTTATGTGAATTATGTGAGACGACTTTGATTCTTAGAGTTAAGAAAGGAAAGGAAATAGCCCTATTTTTATTTGCTTTCTGTTCAAATTTCTGAGATGCTTTTTGAACTGTGATCCCCATTTTGGTTGTTATAGTCACAACATATTAACCATTTGTTGTATCCCGGGAGGGGATAAACAGAAAGAAAGAATAGTGCAAGAAATAACTCTTAACACTGAGTATATATATATATATATATATATATATATATATATATAGATTTATTATACCTCAGTACAATAAACCAAATACAAGTACACCAACGAACAGATAACAAGAATAACAATCAAGAAGGCAATGTCTCTGTATAGGACGTATGCGTCCGTCTTGAGAAGATGGCTTCTGTCTAATGACGTCTAACTCTTGTCTAAGGCCGATGGCTCTCGATCTCTCGTATAATGACGAAGACTCTCGTATAGTCATGAACACTCTCCATCACTCTGTAGTTTGTTCCCGTCCAGGTCTTTTATAACCCGGGCCATACCCATTCCTGGGTAGGACAGGATATTTCTCCACGACACCATTGTACTGTCAAGTTTTTTTCATAATTCCAAACTGCATCTTGTAAATTATTCCCTTTCTGCTGTCCAGGCAAGGACATAATTTATATTGTGTTATTTATTTTGGTGTTGAATCAGACTAGATGATTCCTACTGCCTGACTCAGGGATTGAACTTATAATTACCAACACTTAAGTAGCACTTGTATGTATTGGGCTATTGTCTCATAGGACAATCAGGTGCTGTAGTTTTGACACATTAAACTTAACATCTGTTCTTTCCTGATCAAATACTGCCACATAGTGTGGACACTAGTCAACACTAGACCTACTTTATTTGGTTTCTCAAAGGTAAATCCTTCTTCTTCTATGTGCCTTGTCCTTTCAGGATGTAGGTGATCGTGGCCTTCCACATCTCCCTATCCCTGGTGGCTCATAGCATGCTTTCTCCTGTAACACCACGCAACCCCCGTTCAGTCATCCAACTGCTCAGGCCCTTCATATATGTTATCTATTGCTTTCCTCTGTCTCTTTTTTCCTCTATCTGGCCTGTTAGTATCAGGTTCTCCAAGCCCTCCTTCCTCATTGCATGTCCCAGGAACATTAATTGTCTCTTTCTGATGCTCAATATTAATTTCCTTTTTCATTTCCATTCTTTCCAAAACCTCATCATTGCTCACATGCTCGATCCATAATATTTGCAGCATCCTTCTGTACAAGATATATCCCGATATATAAAATAACCTTAGCTGTTAATTAGTAACACACAGTTATAAGAAATAATAATAATAATAATATATATATATATATATATATATGTATATATATATATATATATAATAAGAAATACTATTGAATTAAAAAATACATTATTTACATCAAAATTTGTTAACATTCTGGATACAAAAATATCAATTACCAGAAATATTTCAACAAGATAAGTAGATTTCTGAAGTAGAGTAATCAAATTTTGCTTTGCTGTGACATAAGTTAACAGGTAACACACACTTGGCTTAATGGTGGTTTCAGAGATTAAAAATGAATAGATGTTCAATCCATGTTGAGAGATAAATTTTCTTTAATAAAGCTTTTATTTTCTATGCCAGTAAATATTAATTTCATTGTTTTTTTTAAAAAAATGTGGGATATCTACTCTAACCACTAAACACACACACACACACATATATATACATGCATACAGCTCTGTGTGTGTTTGTTTGTATATATATATATATATATATATATATATATATATATATATATATATATATACACACAAACACACAAACACAGATGTATACATGTACAAAAGAAAATTTTAAAAACAGTTTCCACTTCTGCTATATATGCATTACTCTTCAGAAATGAATCGAGTTCTTTTGGTGACTGGTGTGTTTATAAACTGCTTATATATATATATATACAACATGTTAAAATTTCCCCTCTCTGATTCCAAGCACCTGTGGATGTGTCTAGCCACACTGATGAGTTATGATACAGCAAAACAGGCTTGTATGTGGATGACTAATATATTACTTTAGAGCATGTGCAAACTACTACAAAATTGTAAATTTTGTTTCGACATTGAAAGAACAATGTCCCATCAGAAAAAGGTATGTGTTTAATCCACTGAGGGATTTTTTATATTTACCTTGATAAAGTCTTTCAGAAAATGAAATGTTTTTTCCCTTTTTATTCAGTTTTTCTTTACAGAACAGATACAGTTTATCTGAAAATGATTTACATATATATATATATATTCTTTATTTATCTGTAAATTCGGATAAAACTTAGTAGGGAAATAGCCATTTTCAACACTTCATTTTAAGGCATGCATTGTTCGACCCCTTATAAACAGAGAATGAGAAAAAATTCTAAGCCCAGAGGCTAGCTTAGGTAAAGGAAGGGGTTGGGATGTATTGGTTTACATTGGGTTGGGCTGAAGGAAGGAATTTAGTAGTAATTTCTCCTTGGTAGTGGGTGGTATGTGGCCTGACCCTTGAGTTAGTAGTGGTAGGTGGTGGGGAAGTAACTGCTTGGCCAAATTTTAAAAGTTTTTTTAAAAAAAAATTTTATTGGGACTAATTGGGGGAATAGGATAATTATTGTAATTTATACTTATTTCTATGGTGACACATACTTATGATCTCTTTTCGTTTGTTTAGGTGTATATTTTGGTCTTGAAATTTTAAAATTTATATATATATATACACTAGCATCATAGCCCGGCATTGCCCCTGCAACTCAGAACATTTTAGTAGTAGGAGCAGATGCTGACTAAATGAATTTAACATAAAAATAAAAATTATTTATTTTGTTAAAGCTTTATTTTTTAAAATTTTATTTTCTAATTTATGAAATATTAAATCTGAAAAAAAAAAACTTAAATAATTAAATTAACCATTGGCACTTTTTTTTTTTTACATATTTTGTTTTTGTTTGAAAAAACACCTTTTTTTTTTTTTTTTTTTTTTAAATATTTCTTTTGTTTCAAAATTACAGGGAAAAATATTCACATTTTTTTGTTGACCAAAAGAATTTTTAAAATGTCAGAATAAAAATTAAATATAAAGGCTCATTTTTTTTTTAATAATAAACATATATTTTAGTCACGTTTGACGCATGTGATTTGATTTCTGTGACATAATTTGGCAACCATCTTAAATCTTAGATGTTTTACAAAGCAAATGTAAACAATCGTCTCTATTGGCAAAAAAGTGCGAAAGGGAAAACTGCTGAACTTAAACTCAAAAAGTATGTGTTGACCTGGCTTCTCTGTAGATATGTGTCCCTAGAAAGTTTAAATGGCATAGCTTAAAAAATGTAGGCGTGCATAGGAAACAATCACACACAGACTCACAGATTGCTTTTTATATATATACTAGCATCAAAGCCTGGCATTGCCTGTGCAACTCAGAACATTTTATTATTAGAAGATGCCACTTTTTATTTTACATATTTTGTTTGAAAAAACATTTTTTTTTTAAAAATATTTTTGTTTCAAAATTACGGGGAAAAATATTCACATTTTTTTGTTGACCAAATGAATTTTTAAAACGTCAGATTAAAAATTATATATAAAGGCTCATTTTTTTTTTTTTTTTTTTTTAATATTTTAGTCGCGTTTGACTCGTGTGATTTGATTTCTGTGACGTAAAACGTTGCAATAAAAATTAAATATAAAGGCTCATGTTTTTTTTTTTGTTTTTTTTTTAATAAAAAATATTTTAGTCACGTTTGACATGTATGATTTGATTTCTGTGATGTGATTCAGCAAACATCTTAGATCTTAGATGTTTTACGAAGCAAATGTAAACAGTCATCTCCATTGGCCAAAAACTGCGAAGGGGAAAATTGCTGAAATTAAACTCTGAAAGCATGTGTCAACCTGGCTTCTCTGTAGATATGTGTCCCTAGAAAGTTTGAATGGCATAGCTTAAAAAATGTAAGCGTGCATAGGGAACAGTCGCACACACTCACAGATTGTCTTTTATATATATATATATATATATATATATATGAACATGCACAGAGTGTGCTGGATAAATTGTAGCCATGATATATTTTTTTAACTTGTTCTCAATGTTGTTGTCTGCACAGTATAGTAGGGTCAGTTGAGAAAAAGACTGCCATGACACAATTCACACCACCAGAAATTTTGGAAATGGCATGCTGTATTGCTTGCCATTTGTGCCAGAAGCTCCAATGTAATAATTTCAGAGTGTTTGGGTGTCAATGAGGACAGTGTAGAGAATTCGGAAGGAGTTGAACGAGTGATTATGAAGGTACGGCATTTCGGAAAACTTACTCTGAATGTTCAGATAAGAAAAGTACTCCTGAATTTGTTGGTGAGGACCTCAAACTCAACATGAAGGCCTACAAATTTAATGTTTATATTCCTTTGGAGTTTGTCGACATGACCAAGAAGTAGGAAGGGGAACGGGGTCTACCCAGACTGATGTCCCACAGTAATCATTCCCATCTCACTAATGTAGAACTGAATTTTAACTAAACAGGGTGCTTACGAGATAAACAGATGCCTACTTATATCTTAATAAAATATAAGTCTTATTTAACTCATAGTAATTAATTATTTTAATGAACTAGTTTATTAAAATATTACTATAATAGCTGTAAATGAAATATTGTCAGCATTTAACTTATTAAAATAATATAAAATAAATTTAACTTAAGATATTTAAAATTGTAATATTACTTTATAAAAGAAATATTGCCTCTTTTAAATGAAAACTAATGAAAATAGGGTGTCATGTACACCAGGGCCTTGCTTAGGACCCCTGCAGACTGCAATTGCAGCGAGGGTGTCGCAAGGCCATGGGAAGCTGCAAGGCTCCTTAGCTTCACAGATCTATTGTAATGAAAAAAATTTAACAAAATAATTATTAGGATTAACTGGAAAAATTATCATATTTCTATGTTGAAATAGACATCTATCATCCCATCTCGCTCTCTCATATATATATATATATATATATATATATATATATATGATCAGGATAACGTTCATGATGTATAGCCTCAAAACGCCAATTCCACAATTTCTTCCATTTTTTCGTGATCACGGAATATCTGCGTTCTGAGAGTAGGTTTGAAGTACCATTTATTGTGGGTTTATTATCTTTGGGAGGGGACACAAGTCGCATTCTGTGGTGGGGGTGCTGTGATGTTGCTAAGCATGGCACTGATGTACACCAACGATCAGGTCTTAGTCATAAGCAGCATAATGCCTATTAAAAACAGTTGGTTTATTTAGGAATGGATTGGAACTTTTGGCTCGGAACATGGTTTCATCAAATCTATACACTTTCTAAGAAGATAAATTATAGATACATATTTTTTTTGAGCACACACACACACACACACTTATTAAATTTACTAATTTTTCACCTAATACAAGGCTCAAGAGCTAGTAAAGGTAGAGTTACTGATGTTATTCTATGGACTTAATCTGTACTTAGTTTCTCCTCATATGTAAGTTAATTGTTAATCCTAAACTTGAAGAGATTAAGATTATAGTGATTGGGGAGTCCACAAAATAATGGTTCTTGGGAAGAAATTTAGTGGAAATTCCTTCTTACTAATGGAATACAAAGAAACTGAAGATAATTTGGTGTATATATCATGGCGTGTATTAGCTGTAGAGGTTTAAACTAAGGAATATTTCTTTTCTGAACGTTGGTCACGGAAATATTGAGTAGCAATAGGCTTGCATCATTTTGTCTGTGGGGAAAGGGGCTGTAGGGTTAAAAATAATTTGTCAAAAAAGCCATATAAACTCTTTGGAACTTTTGTCTAGGCTGGAAAGTGTGAATTGAATTAGGCAGTTTTGGCCCAGATATGGCGACAGTGCTCTGTTTGTGATTTGATCTGACTTTTGTAAAGATAGAGAATAGCAATTCAGAGAGTGTTGTGAGTGAGTATCATGTTGATTAGCGGAAACTTCTATATTGAATGTTAGTTTGCAGTTTTGCCAAATTAGGTTCATTTTGTTCAGTTCTGAAAGGTGGGAAAATTAGTTGTCTTTTTTTTTTTTTTTTTTTTTTTGTAAAGGACACTATTGCATTGGAATTGTTGTTTTATGTTCGTGTATATATTTTATGTTGTGCATATATAACATATAAAATATCCAGCCATTTTGAATATTTCACCACCAAATTGCATGACCTTGATTTACCTTGGCAATCAGTTGAAGGGGGCCTTATTACATATGCAATGGCAGACACACAGCTAATTGGATGCACCTGAATGAGTTAATATATTATGTGTGACTGTCACAAGTACCTTCATCACACCTTGTGCAGATCCTGGACATGACGGTAAACTGCATCTGCCAACAAGGCCTCTGATTGGGAGGTTGCGAGGAGCATAGAACCACCTCTTAATTGCTGTTATTCCCAGGTTCACTCTGACCTGGAGTGGTAGCACCTATTAGGGTCCCAGCTATGGGCAAATAGTTAACCCCCCACCAAAGTGGGGTCAAAACATTATGGAAGTATAAAAATACACTATTACAGAAATATATACATTTTTTTAAAGAAAAATATTACCAACAATACATTTTTGAAGAAAAAAAAATTATTCTCAGCAAAACATTTTTGAATACAAAACTAGAAGACATTTTCAGTTTTCTAAAATAAAAAAGAATAAAAACAAAAAATGTTCATTAAAATCTGACTAAATCAACTTTTTCACTATAACCAAACATTATAAAAAATGCCTTAAAACCCCACCTTTTGGGCATTAAATAATCCACAGAGGTTGATATGCCGTTAAACAAAACTCAAATTTGAACACCTTTGTGCAGAAAATTTTAGTAAAACCACTAAATCTGCCGGCCTCGATTTTTACATTTCAGATTTAGCTCCCTGGCTTTTCCTTAAACTAAAATTACTGTTGGAAAACTGGATGAGATTAAGAAAAATGTGACAAGGATGGCAATCCTGAAAAAGGACTTTGCAGAATATTAAAAAAAAAATGGTAGGACTGCCATGGTTAGTGAGTGAGGTGCTAAGAGGAAGTAATCTGAAGGGACCAAGGTGTCATTTCCTTCGTCAGGATATTTTTTTTTAATCTTAAATGGCTGGATACTTTTCAAACAAATTTGACATGTGCCACATTTGTAATTATTAATGACTTGTTTTAATACATCTTTGCATTAATTTACTATATATATATATATATATATATATATATATATATATGAGTCTGCTACAAAATTGTATACACACTTCGGGAAAGGAAAAAGTTGTCTTTCGTAGTTTTACCAAATTGCGATAACACTGTTCACTTTAGGATATTGTGCATTTCAGAAAACTGACTCTATTGATGGCCCTTAGATAAAAAAAAATTGAAAATGTATACTGAGTAATCCTAGTGGAAACTTTGGCCAACATTGCCCAAATAGTAGTTCACTGTACTAATAAATGTCTGGAAGCTAAAGGCTACCATTTTATGCATCTTTTGTGATTGTAAGTCCAAAAATAACTTGTATTAATCTTGTGATAAACCAAATAAATTTAGTATTACAATATCTGTACAAGTTTTTTTTTCCTGATGTGTGTATGCATTTTTTGGCAGTCTCTCTCTCTCTCTCCGTAAAATTTGCTTTTATTTATATACTATCTTTCAATGTAATTTTAATTGCTTACAAAATATAACTATAAATTTGTTAAGTAATTATATATATATATATATATATATATATGTGTGTGTGTGTGTGCATATGTTTTATTTTAATTTTGTTTATTTATTTTTTCTTTTTTTTTTTTAGGTATGCATGATTTTGCACCAAACTATTATTTTTTTTTTTTTTTTTTTTTGGTGTAAGAACCCCCCTGGCTTGCAGTGGGGATTCCTCACGTGAGCCTGCTGCTTAACCAGCCCAAAATAAGGGAGGTTATCTTTGATTATTTTTTTCCCTCAATGTTCCTGGAGAAGAGGAGAAAAGAAGAAGAGAGAAAAAAAAAATACAGACTCTAAAAGACAACTTAAAAAAGCAACTGTTTACGTAGCTCTGTGCTATGTTTATTATTATTATTATTATTATTATAATTATTATTATTATTATTCCTTTTTTAATTTTAATTTCCTCATTTGGGAGAAATTATTTTTGAACTGGCCAAGTCAAGAATAATAAGATATAAAACAAAATATTCTAAAGCAAAAAACAAATACAGCAAAAAAAAAAAAAAAATAAATAAAAACACACACACAAAAAAATAAAGTGAAAATGACCCATCTGTCAATTTTCTCCTCCTCCTCAAACCACGAGAAAATTAACAAAAAAAAAAAAAATCCCACCCCAACAAAAAATGAAAAAAAATGAAAATTCATCATAAATGACTAAAACTAAAACTATAAGTAATTTTTGTATGTATCTTGTTTTTGTTTGTTTATATATTTTTTTTTGTTTCATATTTTTTTTCTAAAAAAATCATAAAAAAACAATGAAAAAGCAAATTAAAAAAAATGACGTGAAGGAAAAAAAAAGAGACGAGGATAGCAGATCTTTTTTGTCTTTGAACCTTAGTGGACAGATGTGAATATGGATTCTTATTTTAATTTTTTTAACTTTCTTTTTTTCTTTCCCACTGTCTCTCTCTCTTTCTCTGGCCCCATTCTCTCCCTTTTTATCTATCTGTCTAATCTTCTGTTGAATATTGGTGCCTGTAATATCTACACTGTAGGGAGAAGCACCAAAAAAAAAAAGAAAAAAAAATGAAAAAAAAACAAACAAAAAACAAACAAACCAAATCTGCTGCCATTTTGTTTTTAAAACTCTCCATCAAACTTTTCACTTGTTCTTTTTTTTTTTTTTTGGGTTTCTTTTTTTTTTTTACTATGGAATACACATGGAAAATATTTTAGTTGTTTGCATTGTGTTATGATTGTCACTCGTTTGTATTCTGCTGCTGTTGGTTCATCATTCTCCAAGATTGCCATCACCTTTTTATGTTTCTGTGGACAACAGCCTACCAACAGGAAATGATATCTGCAACAGGTCTTTTGTTGGAAAAACAAAACAAAATGATTGATTTCAACTAAATGTAAGAATTGCTGTGGCTACATTTTGGATCTAATGATTGTATCAGAACGAAATAAGTTTTTGATGGGAGTCTCTCGATTTACTTGATTGCTATTCATAGTCAACAGAATTCATACGCACACATGCAATCCCTATACACAAGAAAGAAAGAAAAAGAATATTGCTTATAAATAGAAAACAATGGTGCACAGAACTGAATGTTTTATTTATTAACCTTTTCATTGCTGTACACTGTACAGAAAATTCTTATCCCCTACCTGGAGCCACGACACTGTTGGAATCGAGATTGCTAAGATTATTATTTTCTTCATTTTCCAGTAAGAAAATACCAACCTGAATTGATTGCTTTTACTTTTACTTTTAGAAAAGAAAAAAAATAGTTAATTCACCCAAATTGAGAAAGCACGTCCTAATGTCTGAAACTTGTTCAGTATATAACTTTGTGCGTTGTTCTTGTGGTCATTGGCTGTTATGCTTACTTTATTTAAAAAAAGAAAAAGAAGAAAAAATCTGGGCAAAAAAACATGTCAGAAAATTCCTGAACATTGAAATGTAACTCACTCTGAACATGACAATAGGAAGCAAACAGCC
Source organism: Ascarosepion bandense (assembly GCA_037127315.1). Classification (NCBI taxonomy): domain Eukaryota; kingdom Metazoa; phylum Mollusca; class Cephalopoda; order Sepiida; family Sepiidae; genus Ascarosepion; species Ascarosepion bandense. The sequence goes on along the minus strand of JBBBDQ010001129.1, from coordinate 3,939,579 downwards.
AAGAATCTGACATACAATTGAGGGAGCAATAATCCAATTAAAAATATGGATCACTGGCAGCTCTTAGCAGCTCACAAAACAAAGTAACGTGGAAGCTTCTATTCGACTGTTGTTGACGATGGTATTCTGCTAAGAAATCAACGAAAGTTGTGTAAAGCAGTAAAATTGTTAATTTCCTGTTGGGATGTGCAGGAATTTAAATGAAAAAGAAAAGCAGTTACACATTTGAAATTTTAATCGAACATCACAATGCTCAGCTAAAGAAGAAAGATATTGGAGAGGAATTTGATAAGTAATAAATCTTGCAACTTCTACTCTAAATTGAAGATCAAACCTAAAGAATTATGACAAGTTATTTAGTGAAAATAATAAAGAAAGGAGAGAAAGACAACATAAGGAACACATTTCTTGTCTGTCTGTTAACAGTTAAAAAAAAAAAAAAAAGAGGCGGGTTAACTCAATTCTTTTCTCCAATTTCTGACCAGTTCCACATTCTGCTGATATTAAACTGAACTAGCGGATGAAACCTTAAAGGTTTTGAAATTTGCAGAGAAACCCCAAAGAAACCCCAACAGGCTCAAAGACTATTCCTGTAGCTGCTGACCTGGCTACCAGCTGATGCCTGCATGATTATGATTCCAATAATCTTTGAAACAAAAAAAAGGAAGCTACTAAATCAATTATACTAGTGTCAGCATTTTCTGAAATTTGGTAAAAATTAACTAAGTTTGTGGAAATTTTCAGTTAAACAACAAAAAAAAAAAAAGGTTTATTTTTAATCCAATTAAATGTCCATAGTAACTAGTTCAATTTTTTGGTCATTAGACTGATGATAGCCATCAGGTTCAAACCTTTCAGCTGGGTAGGAGGTGCTTGCAATTATGAATTAATCTAGTGGGAAAACTTCAACACTGACTGAAGGTAGTATGAAAGCTCAGGTTAAATATGTGGAGGAAAATCATGGAAATGTATGGAAATATTTGGAAGTGGGGAAAACTTTAAAAAGAAAAAAATATGTGATTACCAAGCTCTTTCATTAAACATAGCACGTATATTAAAGTAATTTTGTATGTATGTTTGTATATATGTATGTATGTATGTATGTGTGATAAAGCATAGAATATAAAATTTGAACTTGTATTTGTCATCATACGATTACATCTTTGGCCCTTCAACTGTTGCCCTACCTAATTCACTTAGAGTGGGAGGTTTTTTTTTTTTTTGGTTTTATTATTTCTTTTTTAGTATAAACTCCTTCACCATTTTAATTTTTAATTTAATTAATTTTATTTAATTTTTTTGTGCATAAAAGGAAAGAATTGTCTAATTTCTGTTTTTGTTGATGTTCTTTGGTAAACTTCTGTGCCTTTTCCCCATTTGAGTGGTCATATTGATATCAAGAATTGATAAGATCGCTCCAAATGTAATGCTTCATCGACAGGCGGATGTTGTTGAAGCTGGATTCAGATTTAAAGTAACTAATGACAAAGGCACTTGATTTCCAAGGTTTCTTTACACATTTCTTACTAATACACTGAGAGACTGAGAAAGATGGGACGTATCTGCTCTCTCTTCAAGATGCTCAGTCTTCTGTTAACAGTGATTGTGTGTCTGTGTCGGAAAGAAATGAGAAAAATATGCAAGTAAAATTATCTGTTTAAAGATTTTAAATACCTAGACGACCAACATTTCATGGTCAGGGATTGACTATATACTTTTACTTAACGTTATGCTAGCCCAACAAACACAGATTTCCACCTTGGTTACTTTTTGCCACACTTGGCTGGCACAGAGCTGAGATAATTCTTTGAAAGAACACTTCTATTTTCTCTGTTAAATTAAAAATCTATTGACTCTAGGCTAAAATATCTTTTCAGATTAAACAGCCAGAATCTTCTCTCTCTACTCACAAGCAAACTAAGATATATGACATTCATTGTAGAGGTTTTACCTAGTCTGTCATTTGTTAAATTCATTGTAATATGACATTATCAGGCAGTGATGGCTATGATATCAGAAAATAGGACTGATGTAAAAGTTTTAAATTCTAGTTGATGGCTTTGTTCATTTTGCACTAACACCTTTGGAAAAGGCATGAACCCAAAGCTTCCCCATGTCCTGTCATAATGCCAGTCATCTTGACTTCTCTTATCAGTTAAAAGAAAAAAGGAAAAAGTACCGAAATGAGTGTTACAACACTGGGCAATCCATCCTCTTTCTAATTACTGCCCAGGTAAATAGCAGCCTTCCCGCTTTAAAAAAAAAAAAAAAAAAAAAAAAAAGACAAAAAGAAAGCTGCTATATCCATTGTTAGTTATGGCATGGAATCTAATAAAAACATAAATTAAAGATTTTATTTAAATTGTGCTATTCTTTGTGTCAGGATAATTATCATATTTATTTTAATTTTCAGTTATATTTTTATTTTTTTATTTTTTTTTTATTATACAATATTTATTTAAAGCTTCCCAGGAATGTATCTTCTTTTGTTGCAGAATTGACAGACAAGCATCAAGAAAATCCAAGAGATATACAAAAATAGATGAGGTCTAATGACATTAACAATTCCACTAATGTGGATGTACTTGTACGTTTTTGTGGAACTTACATTGCCTGCTGTTGACATAGATATACATTTTTAAGACACTTTGAACTGTCAATTTGTGTTATAAATTAGTGCTTAATGCTATTTACAAACCGATGTAGTATCATACAATATGAATGTGTTTTTATTATTTTGTATATTGGGGATGTTGTTTCACTTAGTTTGTACTGCAGAGCATCTGATCAAAGCTAAAATGGCAGCACCCATGAGAAATTGATATCAGCATCTTAATTTTCAGTATTATATTCTATATGGGAGATGTCATTTCACTTTGTCTGTGATGTGGAGTATCTGATTGCAACTTAAATGACAGTGTTTCTGAGCAATTAACATTGGTATATGTTTGATCATTTATTTCCAATGAAAGGCAATTTACTATTTTTTTCTAAAACTGGCCAGCACAGCCAGGCAACAATGATATAACAATACAGCAGTGAAAGTGATAATTTAGGAAGCAATACCTACATATCACCTGAGAGAATACTTCTTGATGCATTTCTTTAAAATCTGAATTGGTTGTTTTCTGACTCTTACGTCCTTGATTTTTTTATAAGTTTTACTTTTACAACTCTGTTTTTTAATGAAAATTAATGATTTGATAATTTTTTTAAAAAAAATGAAAATTAATGATTTGATAATGAAAAAAAATGATGGTAACTCTGAAAGCCATACTTGCAGGTAATCAAGTGCAGTGTTTAATTAAATACTGATTACCTTCAAGCATGTTTTTCAATTTTACCTTCAAATTTTCTTTGGCATAGTAGATATAATTTTTTTGATAGAAGCAAGTTTTACAATTCTGTAACTGCTAGAATATTACCTGTCATATGACAGTGTTTTAATGTTTGGAATATATATTCACTATGGTGGATAAATTCAGATTTTTGTCATTGTAGATCATCCATACATTTACTCTCTCTAATGGGACAATAAAAATTCAGGCAGGCATTCATGGCTAAGGAAAGCTAAAAACATTCTGTGACATGATATGATGTGCCTCTCTCTCAGCTTTTCACTGACTGGACAAATGACCCCATTGTTATGCTTTTATTCTCATTCTCACAACTTTTTTTTATATGTCCTGTCCCTGCAGGACATAGGCAATCATGGCTTTCCATGTTTCCCTATCCTTGATGGCTCTGAGCACGCCTTTTCCTGTTACACCATGCAACCCTCGTTCAGTCATTGACCTGATCAGGTCCTTCAAATATGTTATCCGTTGCTTTCCTCTGTCTCTTTTTCCCTCTATTTGGCCTGTTAGTATCAGGTTCTCCAAGCCCTCCTTCCTCAGTGCATGTCCCAGGAACTTCCTAATGCTCAGTATTAATTTTCTTTTCGTTTCCATCATTTCTAAGACCTCATCATTGCTCACATGCTCGATCCATGATATTCGCAGCATCCTTCTGTAGAACCACATTTCAGTTGCTTCAAGTTTTTCCTTCATCTTCGATGATATTGTCCATCATTCACTGCCATATTGAAGAACTGACAACACATAGCAATCCAGTACTCTCTTCTTTGTTTCTAGCGAAATTGTCCTGTTTCTTGATACTTTACTCAACTTCTGGAATGCTTCCTTGGCCATGCCAATTTGCCTTCAGATCTCTGTGTCACACTTTCTGTCTTCTGTTAGAACACTTCCCAGGTATTTAAATTTTTGTACCTGCTTGATTTTAGTATCCCCCCACCTGTATTTGGCATAATGGACTGCGCTTTTTGCTGATGACTATGCATTCGGTTTTCTTGCAGTTTATTTGTAGTTCTTTCTTGTCACTTTCTTTTGAGGTTCATTGTATATTCACAAGGAAAACAAAGGGTGTTAATTAACACCATGGTGAGAAATGAAGACATAATCAGTGTTTTCAGTATATTTGCTTGTTTGTTCAGGGATTCACTAGCACAACCTGGGAGCAACTTTTGTTGTGACACACTTCAGATCAGCTTTTACGTTCAACCAGCAAGATCTCTTATTCTCTTTTAGCAACTGCCTATGTTTCAACATGTGGCTGACAACTCTCTCTTGACGGACAACATACACAGGTGACTCACTACAACCTTCAGTCTTGGTTTCCAACATCCAGTTAAGTGCTACTTGTTCCTAAAAGTTTTTATTTATTTATCTATTTTATTCACAGTGGTTGACTACTTTGAAGATCTTACTTCATAAACTTTACTGCTGGTCATAAATACGCAAAACTCTTAAGACTAAGATAAAAAAACATTTATTACCCTCTTCTATGTTAGTATCCTGATCACACCCATTTTGTCATAGATTTAAAAATTTTTTTTTAACATTCTACAATTATTAACCAATCAACATCAATACACATTTCCCCATACTGTTGCCCACTTCCTCTATCTAATATAGACAATCAGTTAAGTGCCATACATGATACATGCTTGGACGATCATGTCTTGAAAGAGACATGACTTACTGGGCAGAAGATTTTCGCGCAGTAGATTGCCATTACTTTCTGCAGTAGACTGGTTGCCAATCAAGGCTATAGAACCCAATCAGTCTTGTTATTTAACCCATAGCTGGAGAGAAGAGATTGATTAATACCTTTCCCGTGGTTATTTGCATGTAAGTAAATGCAATGAATTCAACTGGAATTCGAACTTCGGCTTTCTGATTTCTTGTTTCGTTATATAAACAATACCTTATTGATTTGGTAATGAATGATAACGTATTCAGTCATCATTAATTTTTGTCTTTTACTTATTAACTTTGTTCTTTAAAAAATAAGTTACAATTGCATTTTATTTAGTTAAATATTCACTGTTGTTTGTTTTAATCATTTCACTTCAAGCAAGGCAATAAAATCACTAAGACACAAGAGATTACTAGGTGTGAAAGGATATGAGAAAAAAAAAACATTATTAAGGAGAGAGAGAGAGCATATAAACAAAAGGAAATTAAGAACAGAGAAGATAATTTAAATTTTCCAAAATCAAAGTTGACAGGAAAGCAAGAAGCCGGAAGAGAGTTACACAAATGTGAAATTTTAAAGCAACTTAGCATTGAACTTGCAGCTACAACTAAAAATTCCAACTGTAATATGATGAGACCTAACTGTCAATCTAATACTGCATTTAAATTTTTAAAGTTAAAGTAGCAAAGAGGAAAACATTTTCAACATACTCTTGAATCTGGTTTTCATTAGAGAAAGTTTTCCTCGTCAAAGCACTTGCAAAAGGTAATAGTTGGTGTAAGGTCATTGGGTATATATTGTGTAGAGCTGAGATTCAAGACTCTCCCAACCCCATGTTAATCTTGCTGTATGTGGCCTTGAATTGTCATGGAGGAGACCAGCATTTTTTCTTTAATCTGCTGTGTACACTGCTATGCGAAAACATATTCTCTTCCAGATTTATTATTAACTGCTGTCTATGATTAGTAGACATTAGTAGAATGGTGTGTTTTTGCCATCACAATTGGTTTGTGAAACTGAAAATTGATTATAACTCAACTAAATAGCTTCTTTTTTTTTTAATGATCATATCACCCCAAGCAAGGAATTTTACTGCCACTTTTGTGCAGGGGGTTACATAGGAGGAAAGTTATGAGAAAAAGTGACAGGTTATAGAGTGTATCAGGAAGTGGGTAAGAGAAGGATGAGAATACTGATGAGAGTGGAGTGGACGGAGAAAGGAGCATGAGAGAGAGGATGCAGGTTAGTGAGATAGGAGATGACTATTGACTTTACATTTAAATTCTTGGAGATAGTAGCTGTCAGGCTATCTATCTATCTTTTCTTTTTTTATAATCATATCACCCTAAGCAAGGCATTTTACTGCCACTGGTGTGCAAGGGGCTACATAGGAGGAAAGTTATGAGAAAGAAAAAGTGACATGTTATAGAGAGTGTCAGGAAGTGGGTAAGAGAAGGATGGGAATACTGATGGGAGTGGAGTGGGTGGAGTAAGGAGCATGAGAGAGAAGGATGCAGGTTAGTGAGATAGGAGATGACTTTTGACTTTACATTTAAATTCTTGGAAATTGTAGCTGTCGGGGAAGCAAGTAAACAGAAAGAAATTCCACAGGCGGGAAGTGCGAGAAAAGAAGCTGATAGAGTAGAATTTACATGACAAGATGTAACTTTACTTTCAGAATGAAACTCCTATCGTTACTAAAAATAGCAATAACAGTTGTTGGACTTGAGAAACCGTGTAAAATTCTAAAGAAATAAATAAAGTGTCAGGTTTTATTATGCAAGCAAAGATTAGGATCTGTTAGTAAATAAATTATTGCCATTTTAAAAAAAAATTTTTTTGATTTTAATATGTAGATTAAAAGTTAATATTTGCATTTTGTCATACATTATGTCAGATTTTATAATGTAAGCCAATGCTTCCATAACACAGCAATCTTAACCTCTTCAAGTCAACAGTCAATTCTTTGCTATCTTCCTTATCTTCAATATTCACTTCCTATCACCTCTATCATCTCTTTCATTCATATCGCCCATCATTCATTATAACCACTTTGATAGTAACCCTCTACCTTGGCTCTAGAGCAGGAGGCAGCAATCTTTTGGAGAGTGAGGGCTAAAAAGCTATGTAGAATCATGGAGGAGGGCCAAACAGCTATGGCTCCAGTGTCATGGAGAAGAACCATGTTATTAAATATGTGAATAAATTTTCTGTGTGTTTGAAGAAAGCAAGGATTCATTATAATATTCAATGTAATTTAATGTCTGACAGGAATTTTGTTAAAAAAAATATTACATCTTAAAAATAAATGTTTCATAAATCAGTACTGAAAAAACATTTTCATTAAAATCAGTTGAAAACACTATATTCATTTAAAAGTGTCCGCTCACAAAAGCAATTTCACAGAAAAGGTGAAAGTGAGGCCATATGCTAATTTTGGCGATCTCTACACATAAAAAATAAAAGTAAAACACATTCTCCAGGTAAAAAGAAATAATTTTTTTAATTCCGATGCAATATAATCAGACTATCAACTGTCACTGGTGTGGTTTACTTATATTTATATCGTGTACAGAGTAAGGTAGCGGGTCGAATGTGGGCTGTGGGCCGGGGGTTGCCGAGCGCTGATCTAGAGTCTTGTGTTGGACAATTTTCATATAAAAAGAACAATAAAATTCTTCTTCTATGTGCCGTGTTCTTTCAGGACGCAGGCGATCATGGCTTTCCACATCTCCCTATCCCTGGTGGCTCTTAGCATGCTTTCTCCTGTTGCACCATGCAACCCTCGTTCCATCATTCACCTGATCAGGCCCCTCAAATATGTTATTCGCTGCTTTCCTCTGTTTCTTTTTCCCCTCTATCTGGCCTTTTAGTATCAAGTTCTCCAAGCCCTCCTTCCTCATTGCATGTCCCATGAACTTTAGCTGTCTCTTCCTGATGCTCAGCATTAATTTCCTTTTAGTTTCCATCCTTTGTAAAACCTCATCATTACTCACATGCTCGATCCATGATATTCGCAGCATCCTTCTGTAGAACCACATTTCAGTTGCTTCAAGTTTTTCCTTCATCTTCGATGATATTGTCCATCATTCGCTGCCATATTGAAGAACTGACAACACATAGTAATCCAGTACTCTCTTTTTTGTTTCTAGCAAAATTGTCCTGTTTCTTGATACTTTACTCAATTTCTGGAATGCTTCCTTGGCCATGCCAATTCGCCTTCAGATCTCTGTGTCACACTTTCTGTCTTCTGTTAGAACACTTCCCAGGTATTTAAATTTTTGTACCTGCTTGATTTTAGTATCCCCCACCAGTATTTGGCATGTTGAGCTGCCCTTTTTGCTGATGACTATGCATTCGGTTTTCTTGCAGTTTATTTGTAGTCCTTTCTTGTCACTTTCTTCAGCTACCTTCTGTAGGAGGTCTTAAGCAACTTGAAAAAAAAGTGTAGGATACACTTGTATTTATATGTTAAATATACTGTGTGAATTTTTGTTCATAGGATTCATACTTATTAAAAATCATTATAACTTTTATTTGAAGATGTAAGGTTTTATTATGCAAATAAAATGCAATATAAATTTTAGTTTATAAATAAATCTATATAATATAAGCCACAGAAACATTTGATTAAAAATGATATCCAGTTTATATGAATTAAATTATCTTATTTTCCATGTTAATATTGTCTCCGTGAAATTATATAACCTTCATCAGTCTTTCACTTATTGGTTTTGACTAAGATCAATATGTAGTTTCTGTTTTCATTTGACAAGGAGGAAGACACTTGGTTCCACAGATTTCGACCTTGTGGCAGTGTCTCTCCCATTGGACTAAAAGGGGAAGGGTTGGCGGAATATCGATGACAGCATGCTGGGCTTACTCCTTAGATTGACCGAAGGCAGTCCACATCGAAAAAGACCTTTTGTGACATTTTGCCATGGTGAAGAGGCAAGTAAATAACCTCATTGGTTTTGCTAACTTTTCTACTTCAACTTTATGGGCTGAATTTCTTCAGGATGCTAGCGATCATGGCTCTCCACGATTTCTTGTCTTTTGTAACTTCTAATAAATTTTGTATTTCGGTATCTCCTAAATCTTGATCAGCCTACCTATCAAGGTTAAGTAATGGATGGTATATTTTTGTTTTCCACTGTCCCTCTTGCCTTCAGTATGTCTTGTAAGTATTAAATTTTCCAAGTCTTTTTCCTCATTATTTGTCCTAGAAATTTCATCTCTCTTCCTCGTATTAAGTATATATGTCATTTTCTCTAAAACTGCATGATTGCTTACATGTTCAGTACATAATATTCTCAGACTTCTGTAGAATCATTTCTGTGACTGTTCGACTGTGAAAATACTGACCAGCATTCACTGTCATATAGAAGGACTGATGTTATGTAACAGTTTGCTAATCTTTTCTTTGTTTCTAATGAAATTATTTTGTTTCTTACTACTTTGCTTAGCTTTTGGAAGGCTCTTTCACTATTCCAATGTGACTTTGGATTTCAGTGTTGCAATTTACGTGCTCTGTTAAAACATTTCCCGGATAGTTGTTTATTAGATTAACATCTGGGCACCATTCTATTAATTTGCTGCCTTTAAAATCTTTTTTCTTTTCTTTTCTTTGTTTTTTTTTTTTTTTTTTTTGTGGGGGGGTGGGTGGGTGGGTATTAGTTAGCATTGCCGAATGTTAAGGTCAATCTTGTTGTGACCCGCATCACTCGAATCGAAGAGTATTTCGTCCGAGAACTTCCAATAATTATCTGGATTTGTTTAACTTTTGATCATTTCATCCCCAGGAAGGCGGGAATGCGACTAATACGCAGGGGGTTACTGGGAGCGAAAATGAGAGAAAAGACTGAGAATGGGGAAAATTGAGGAAAAGATAAGAGGAACGAGCTTCAAGAAGATAGAAGATGGCAATTGACGCTACATTTAAATTTTTGAAGATTGTAGTTCTCAGGAAAGCAAGTAAACAGGTGTTCCACAGAAGTGCAAGAAAAGAAACTGTTGGGGTAGAAGTTGTGGTTGCATTTAGTTATTTCAACAGTAAATGGGTGGGACCTAAGTGCTAATCTAGTAGCACGCTTAAATTTATGTAGTCGGGTCACCAGGGGAAAAAAAGCTCGTCAGAGCAGTTGATATGAAAATATTTGTAGAAAAAAATAAAGGAAAGCCACGTCACAGCAGTGAGAAAGTGACTGTAGTCGAAATGCCAAGTCAGGATTGTTAACATTGCAGACCCTTTGGATTTGGTGAAGAACCTCGAAATGAATAGCAGAAGCACTAAACCAGATATGGCAGCAGTATTCAATGCTCGGACGAATCGTAGATTTGTAAATTTGCAAGGTGCGCTTTGACGAGGAAAATTTTCTGGCATGACGCAGTGACCCAACTTTGCAGTTGATGCAGCTGTTGATTCAATGTAGTCACTTCACTTCAAGTCAGTTGAAAATTTTCTGGCATGACACTGTGACCCAACTAAACTTGAAAACTTGATGCCAAGAGGGCGCTTTCCAGGAATTTAGTGTCCGCCATGCTGATGGAAGACAGAACAGTTTTTTTTCTATGGTGTTTAAATGAGAGCATTTATTCATAAACTTTGAAATAACCTCTTATATTATTGCTTACAATCATAGCTGAAAGTATTACTCCCCTTCTCCTGTTGTCTTCTAAGTCATGTTAGTTGACGGCTCCTATGAAAGGCCCAACTTCAAGTTCAGCTGTTAGATCCATCCAATGTAGTTTTCATGTACTTGTTTGCCCAACTTACACGTTTTTTTTTCTCTCTCTCTCTCTCTCTCTCTCTCTCTCTCTCTCTCTCTCTTGTTTACTTAACTCTTTGAACACTGACTTCCTGATGAGTACAGTATATGCAACCAGTATACCTATAATACGACCCCTGGCTGAGTCTAGCCAACCTTTCTGGGCTTCGGCCCACGTTGTGTTGTTGATCTCAGATTAGCCAAAGCAGGATTGCTTATTATCACTTGACGAGGCTGGTCCAGACATGCGAGGGACTGGTATATAATAAAAACCAGATTTAAGACGCAACGACACGGTGTAGATTTATATATATATACAGTTGGTTGGTATTGTAAAATTACTTCAATAACAGTGTTTTCTGAGTTGGGGTTTACTCAGTTGTCTTTTAAGAGTACGTCCATTTCAGTCTGACCGTATTATTCAAACCGCCATTCAAATCTCTTTCCACCTTCTCATCCCAAACACGGAATCCGAACTAATTTTGTGTTGCACGCTGGTTTTATTAAGCAAGCACCAGAACCGGGGTGGTAAAGTTAGGTATGGGGTTTCTATTTCCTTCACTTTATAACTCTTACCAGCTCGAAATGAAAACAGTTACATTTAACCATTTCGACTTCAAATAGAAGGAGAGAAAACTCATTCCCTGTTATTTTTTCTTTATCAACTGTTGTGGTAATCAGTACACAGGAAATTCTCAAGGCCGAATTTTGACCTGGGTTACACATCGTCAAAACCCATTGACAAATATTTTGACTAGAATTAGGGAACTAACTGATAAATTCTCTTACTTATCTCAACAAAAGAATTTTGCACTCAGTAAACTCGAATCTGTATTTTCCACTTATTTTTTTATCACTTCGGCTACTTTACACAACAAAAATAATTGTATTCTCCAATTTTACAGAAATCTCTTCTGATCTTGAAAATCACTTAAAATTAATACCAGCCATCTGAAAATAGGGTTACATACTGGTCGCTCAGGTTCAAAGAATTAAAGGTAGCAGTTTGGTTGCTTTCATGCCTTTAGTCATTAACATTCTACATATTTTCTTACTGTTGGAGTAGAAGTGGCGGTTGCATTTAGCTATTTCAAAGTAATTGGGTGGGACCTAGATGGCAATCTAGTCAATTAAGTGACATACGTGATAAACGCTTGGGCGATCATTTCTCAACAAATACGGTTTTTCCTTAGTAGGTAACCATAATTTTATACGGTAGACTGGTTGCCAACCGAAGCTATAGAACCCAATCTGTCCTGCTATTTAACCTATAGCTGGAGGCAGAAACGACTGATTAATACCTTTCTAAAGAGTATTTGCACGTAAATGAATCCAACGAATTCAACTAGGATTCGAACTCGGCTCACCGATTGCACATTCCGAGCCAATATCCACTGCACCATAACGCATCCAGTAGCACGCTTAAATTTATCTATTCGGGCACCAGGGGAAAAAGCTCGTCAGATCAGTTGCTATGAAAATATTTGTAGAAAAGACAGAGGGGAGCCACGCCACATCAGTGAGAAAGTGACTGAAATTTAAATGCCACTTTCCTTGATTATTCAGTCAGTTAAGTGCCATACGTGATACACGCTTTGGCCGATCATGTCTGGAAAGAGACATTACTGACTGGGCAGAAGATTATCCCCGCAGTAGGTTGCCATTGCATTATGCGGTAGACTGGTTGCCAGCCAAGGCTATAGAACCCAATCTGTCCTGTTATTTAAACCATAACTGGAGGGAAAAGACGGATTAATATCTTTCCCAATGGTATTTGTGCGTAAGTGAGGGCAAGGAATTCAACTGGAATTTCGAACTCGGCACCCCGATTTGTCGTTTCGAGTCGATATCCACTACACCACAACGCATATCTTCCTTGATTGTTAGTTTTCTTTTAAATCTTCTAAAATCATTTTTTGTAGGGACATTCTTAAAGTTATTTTTGTTTTTATTTAACCACTGTTAGCTTTTTTCTCAAATCTCGTTTAATCTTTTTCGCTATTTTCGATGTTATTTTAAAGAATTAGCAGACGCGACAAGACCTCCTACAGACGGTAGCTGAAGAAAGCGGAAAGAAAGGACTACAAGTAAACTACAAGAAAACTGAATGCATAGTCATCAGTAAAAAGAGGAGTTCAAAATGCCAACCACAGGCTGGGGATACTAAAATCAAGCAGGTACAGAAATTTAAATACCTAGGAAGTGTTCTAAGAAGAAGGAAAGTGTGTCACTGAGATCCGAAGGCGTATTGGCACGGCCAAAAATGCGTTACAGAAACTGAGTAGAGTATTAAGAGACAGGAAAATTTTGCTAGAAGCAAAGGGAGTACTGGATTGTTATGCGATGTCTGTCCTTCAATATGGCATCGAATGATGGACAATCTCACCAAAGATGAAGGTAAGACTTGAAGCAACCGAAATGTGATTTTACAGAAGGATGCTGGGGATACCATGAACTGAACATGTGAACAACGACGAGGTTTTGAAGAGGATGGAAACGAAAAGGAAATTAATGCTTAACATCAGGAAAAGACAGCCGAAGTTCTTGGAATATGTAACGAGGGAGGAGGGCTTGGAGAATCTGGTACTCACTAGTCAGAGGGAAAGAGAGACCGGGGAAAGCAACACGTAACATACTTGATGAGCTTGAGCAAATGGATGGCAGAGCGGGGTTTGTGTGTGGTAACAGGAAAAAAGCGTGTTAAGAGCTACTAGGGATAGGAAGATGTGGAAGGCCATGATCGCTTACGTCCTGAAGGAACACGGTACATAGAAGAAGAAAAGATTTGGTTTCCAGTTCTTTCTAAAGTATTACATTCTCTTTCACTCGTAGTAGTCCCTTATGTCTTAGTGGCATTATCGCCTTGCTTGGGGTGAATTGATTATAAATGTGTGTATCTCGATATTTACCAAGCTCAACTTATTACTGTACACATTTAAGTTGAGAATAAGATTGTATTACGCCAGACTTCTAAGTGGAGAGGGCTGGTCTATCTTTTCAATTCGACTTTCTCAATTCCGGGTCTGAACAAAGATTTCCTGACTTTAATGACAGACATATTGGACATATTGCATTCTCATTCCTGTAAATATGACCTTACATAGGCTCAGCGGTCATACGATAGAGTCTCTCGGTCTGTTTCGCTACATGGTCATTCTTTTTTTTCCCGCGTAGTTTTGATTCCTGTTTGCGTCGGTGTCAGCAAAAATGGGGCCCGGGGTGTACGTTCAACAAAACAACAGAAAACAAAATATTACCACGGCGGGAAAAGAAAAAATTGAAATTTGTTTTCAATATACGGGTTTCTTTATTCCTGGATTCAATTGCCACTATCTTGGGGTACTAAGTGACTTTTAGGGTATGTAGCTGCTACAGTAGGGGATGTGTGGTTATCTAAGCGATCAAATAATTGCTATTCACTTATTTCAAGTTACTAACGTATTCAGAATCTGGTAGATTTTTGTTTTGTTCCCTGAAGGTCTTTACCCCCTTTAAATCTTTCAAAAACATCCCTATTTCCGTGCAAATGTATATGCTGAACTCAAATCTGTAATTGTTTATTGAAGAAACATACCTTTTTTTTCATTTTATCGAACAGAAAAATATGGAACTTCTTGTCGCTGTTTATCTCACCCCCTAACCACGGTTCAAAAATGTTATTCACTCCTGGCTGAATTCACGCGTAGTTTTACGTTTTTTCGTCCTATTTTCAATCCCTACGCAAAAAATGAGTTCCGAAATCGAATAATTCGCGGAGTAATTGCTCAAATGGAGAAAATCGACCGAGAAAAAGAAACCTACGTTTCAATTCATTCAGCGGTGAATCAGAGATGACAACGGTAGTAAGGGGTGATATATAGTCCGATGTATTTATGGTCGATACCATGAAAGAAAGGTAGGTTTCTTCAATGAATAATTTGAGTTCAGCATGTACATTTGCACGGAATTAAGGATGTTTTATAAAGTTTTGACGGGGTAAAGACCTTCGGGGTACAAAACAAAAATTTACCCAGAATCCAGTTCACAAACATTTATAATTTGTACATTGTTGAAACGAAAGAAATACAACAAAATTCTGTAAGGCAACAAACGAATATTTATATAAGAATATACACAAAAATTGTATTGGTGATAAACATATGAAAAGAAGCAAAATTGTATGTTTACGAAAATTAAGGTTGAATGGCTTTCACAATAAATCTTCTACGTGGTGTGGTTTGTTTCAGGAACAGTTCGAATGATGCAGAAGTTATTTAATCTGTTAATAAATGTTCCTCTGATATTATGTGGTGAATGTCAATTGAAACGGGTGTGTGTTAGAATTAAAATTGAAGTGAGTGGAAAAGAGTTGAAAAATAAATTTCTCACTTCAGGATTCAGGTTCGCGCTGCATGGCGAACGAAGTTAGCGATTGTTCTTCTGTCTGTTACATGGCGATTTGCATGGACGTCTGCTTCCTGCCCGAAGTCTAATTTCTCGCTGGGCTTTCTCCTTTAAATACTGGCAAAGTGGATTACGAACACTTGTTGAAATTTCGCGCGCAATTATGTGTTTTAACGTGTTGTCACGTGCCTACGGTTAATAGACCAATCAGCGATGTTTATTGCTAAAATTAGCCGTCTGATCCTTTTGGCTTTTAATTTGCACAAATCTTTTAATATCATTGCGTGCAATTAAAAATTGTCGCCGGAACTTTTTCTTCACTCACATGTTATGCGAGGGGTAAATTGTCGTATCTGCTTGTTTTTAATAAAACTTTGCCAAGTGGATTCCACAATACTGTTAGACACAATGCTGTCCATCCACAATAAGCATACTCTCTCTCTCTCTCTCTCTCTCTCTCTCTCTCTCTCTCTCTCAGACATGAGAAAATCCATCTAATAATTTTTTTTTATTGCTAGTAAGCAGTGTTATTATTTCCTCCTTTGTAGCTTTAAATTTCCCCGCCAGAGGGACATTTCCCCTGGTTTGGGAAACACTGGACTAATGGACACTATTTTTCCTTCGGCCATTAAGAACTTCGACTGACCTTCTGCTCATCTCTGACTGCGACTCTTTTTCGCTGCCCGATTCAATATTCACCTGCCTCTCTACTGAAGCTGGATGTGGCACAAGGCCGATTTTTATTGTGGGAAATCCGAGCCCTTAAGCTTGGGCAAAAATTCCCTCTTGTCTGTTTTTTTCTAGACAAGACTCTATCCTTTGGCGGAGCCTCGTCTGTGTTCCTTGGCAGAGAGTCCGATCAAAAGGCAAACTCGCTGTCCCACTCAACATTGATGTGTAAATTGTTCTAAGATAAATACGGCATTCCGAAAAATTTTGCAAATTGTACGAGTTGTGATTGTATTGTTCAAGGAAAATATGCACATAGCTAATTATCATTGGTGCCCCAGCCTGCTGAGTCAGTCTGCCAATAAACTTAGCGCTATCTACCTGTATTTGATTATTATGCATTCTTTTGTAACTCTGCGTTGAAATGGCTGTGTGATTTTTACAATGTTTGATAAATTCGATCAACCTTCATGTATATTTTTGTTTAAATCTGCTTTGGAGATTGTCGAATTGCTTTGTTAGACATTTGGCGAACATTCTTTAAGATGAACTCAGGTTTTTGAGCTGTGCACGCATTTCAAGATCAGTTGGAATTTTGGTTGTGCGATATGTGACGTTATGACTTCAAAGTTTCAAACTAAACGTTATGGTAATCTAAACTTATTTATAAATGGAACTTTGTCTGTGTGTGTGTGTGTGTGTGTGTGTCCGTTACCTATACACTCCGAAACGGCTGAACCGATTTTCCTGAAAATTTACACAGTTGTACTATAAACGTCTGTGAGTGTTTTTAGCTCGGTTTTGTGTCGAGGTACCCCCGATAAATATCGAAAATCGATAATCAAAAGAATCGGGTTATAGGAGTGGTCCGATTTTAATCAAATTTGATACGCTCATAGACAAAGACATAAGAAACGTTATTCAGAAATTTCAAAGTTGCAGTTCTTACAATAGTGCAGAAAATCGATAATATATGTATATAAAGGCAAGATGCTTGTGTGTGTGTGTGTGTGTGTGTGTGTGTCTGTTTATCTGCCTGTATATCTCTATTTTTTTCAGGCCTTTTATTTTAGTTTTTGCTTCGGGTTTGGCTCTAAGTAGGTATAATTGTAGTTCTTAGTCTCAGCCATGATACCATTTACCCAGAGCACTTATTTAGCCTTCAAAATTCAGTTTACGACGAAAAGAACTTATTTGATATCGATATCAGGAAATCAAAATTTGACTTACATCCATTCATTTTTCTTTCAGTCTACGGTTTCGCTTTAACTGGAAACAACTATTGCTTTTTAGTCTTTCGTGCCAACGTCCAAAGAGTCTGAGCTCCAGAACCATGGATTAGTTTTAAAGCTTTCATTACACCCGAGCAACGCCGGGCTATACTGCTAGTATTACATAACTAAAAAGATCCACACTGTGCAAATAATATCAGAAGACATTTTTTACTTAAAAATATATTTCTTCTTCTTCTTCTTCTATGATCATGGCTTTCCACGTCTTCCTATCCTTGGCGGCTCTTAGCACGCTTTCTTCTGTTGCACCATGCAACCCCCGTTTTCCCATCCACCTGCTCAGGATATGTTATCCGCTGCTTTCCCCTGTCTCTTTTACCCTCTATATGGCCTGTTCGTATCAGGGTTCTCCAAACCGTCCCAGCTGTCTCTTCCTGATGATCAGTATTAATTTCCTTTTCGTTTCCACCCTTTCCAAAACCTCATCGTTGCTCACATGCTCGATCCATGATATTTGCAGCCACATTTAAGATGTTTCAAGTTTTTCCTTCATCTTCGATGATATTGTCCAGCATTCACCGACATATTGAAGAACTGACATTACATAGCAAACCAGTACTCTTTTCTTTGTTTGTAGCGAAGTATTTCTGTCTCTTAATACTTTACATGGCAATTCACCTTCAGAAGGCCTGAAATTTATTTTTTAATTAAAAATGTTTTCACTTAACAATATGTATAGAAGGTTTAAAGTTTGTTTTTGTATTTTTTTTTTAAATTGGGAATGTTTTCACTTAACAATATCTATAGACGGTATAAAATTTATTTTCGTATTTTTTAAATTGGTAATGTTTTCATTTAACAATATGTATAAGTTCTAAAGTTTATTTTCGTATTTGTCTTAATTGGGAATTAGATTAAGCTGATAAGAACAGATACTATTAGGACCTTGAATATGTTCTCGCTGGGTTTTCATGAAAAGTAATGTTTTATTTACACAAATTAGTAAGAAATATGATATTGAAAGTATTGCTCACCGTTAGTCACTATTTTTCCCGTCTTTTCAGCAGCATTTGAACTCCACGTCATAAAAACGGCACATCTTTTAAGGCTTACCACGAATCGACCCATTTTTTGGTATCTTCATAAGAATGAAAGTGCTGCTCAGCCAGGCCTATGTGCCATCGATCGAAACAAGTGATAATCGGACGGGGCAATGTCAGGGACATACGGTAGGTGGGCTAGGACTTCTAATTTAAGCTTTCTTAAGTAGTTTTTTTCTACCAGTTTTGTAAAATGTGACCTAGCATTGTCATGTTTCAAAATTACTTTGTCCTTTCTCAGCTAGTATATCAGTCATTTTTTTTTCCAATGCTCGGCTAAGACGCATCCATTGTAGTTGACAGCGATCTCCCGTGATGGTTTCGGTCGGTTTGAGCCGCTCAAAATCAACTACATCCACCTGATTCCACCAAATGCAGAGCAGAAGCTTCGAATCATGGATATTTGGCTTCGCCGCCAATGTTGATGCATGGCCGGGCTTACCCCACGATCTTCTACGCTTCGGGTTATCGTAATGTATCCACTTTTCATCGCACGGTCGCGATACGATGCAAAAGAAAAAACAAAAAAAACCTTTCTTTTTCTGACATTGAAGCAACTGTTCACACGTGACGAGACGCCGTTCCAACTCGTACGGCACCCAATATCTTTGCTTTTGAATAATTCCTAATGGTTCAAACGTTTGGAAATTTTTGTGTGATCAACTCTTAATGATTCTGCAAGTTCAACTTGCAGTGGATATCGATTCCGAACGAGAAATCGGAGAGCCAAGTTCGAATTCTAATTGAAATCGTTGCATTCACTTACGCGCAAATAGCCATGGGAAAGGTATTAATCCATCTCTTCTTCCTCCAGATATGGGTTAAATAGCAGACAGATTGGGTTCTGTGACCTTATTTTGCAACCAGTCTACCGCAGAAAGTAATGGCAACCTATTGCGAGAAAATCTTCTGACCAATCAGTCAGGAATCTTTCGAGACATGATCGCCCAAGCATATATAACGTATGACGCTTAACTGACTCCAGAGAGAAAGGGCAAAGAGTCTCTCATATCCTCAAAAGAAGAAGAAAGACGAAAAAAGCCACCCCAACCAATCTCTCTCACACTGATATTAATTGACGAAATCCAGAAGTGAATAAACCATAATTTTTGTATGAAAAATTTAGTCTCGTATTCTTATTACAGTAGTACCCGGATATAAGAGACCAGGATATAGAAGAAACCCGGAAGAGAAACTCGGATATAAGATAACTTTTATCAGGTCCCGACAACTCTCTTATATCAGGGTTACACTGATTTTGCGGCATTAACGTTACAATTAGATATACTTGTGTGTAGTCAAATAAGTCCCCGAGCATTGCATATTGTGTTCAATGCGACATGAAGTTCGCTGGAGACTGAAGGGCTGACAGGAAAACTAGACATGTCTTATCTATAAAGCATCCCATAGAAAAAGTAAAAAAGAGGTTGAGACTTTCGCGTCCTTTTCTTTCTAGGTACCTCCACTCATTCGCTATAAAAACAGCATAGCATGATGTTAAAAGGTCCCAAGTTTCATAAAAACAAACTTTTACTGTAACAATGTTTATGCCATTATTAAAAGGAAAGATCAAAGTTTTTATTATTATTTTCAAAAATGTTTTAATCCATTCTAACACGTTCGAAATTTTGGTTAAAATTTCTTTTTTTTTCGTCAGCAATTCACCCGATGTTTACTAGAGCTTACTACCATGGCAAACGTAATATTACGCAACTCATATTTTGGCGTTGAAAGACATTAATTTTGAAATTCTTACAAAAATCAAATAATAGTATGATTTTAATGAAACGTTCAGGACTTATTCACATATAAATGAAGTTATATATGCAGTTGTTATTTTTAGGAAATCTTGGTAAAAAAATGTTTATTTTTACTTCTGTTACACCCCACTCCAATTTAATGAAATTTCTAGAAATTCAATACTGACCGCAAATCTTGTTTTAGTAATTAAATGCAGGACTCTTTGGGTAATGTAAATCATCTAATTTTTTTTCTATTGAGCCCTTTTTCCGAAAATTTGCTCCGAATAATAAAATAATGCATTAAAACTATGCGATTTTAATTCAGAAAAACTTTTAATTGATTTTATAAATCTATATATATTAAAGGGAATTTGTGAGTCTGTGTGTGACTGTTCCCTATGCACGCCTACATTTTTTAACCTACGCCATTCAAACTTTCTAGGGACACATATCTACAGGGAAGCCAGGTCGACACATACTTTTTGAGTTTAAGTTCAGCAGTTTTCCCTTTCGCACTTTTTGGCCAATGGACACGATTGTTTACATTTGCTCCGTAAAACATCTAAGATCTAAGATGGTTGCTGAATTACGTCACAGAAATCAAATCACACGTGTCAAACGCGACTAAAATATTTTTTTATTAAAAAAAAAATGAGCCTTTATATTTGATTTTTTCAGACGTTTCAAAAAATTCATTTGGTCAACAAAAAAAGTGAATATTTTTCCCCGTAATTTTGAAACAAAAGAAATATTTTAAAAAAAAGTATTTTTTCAAACAAAAACAAAATATGTAAAATAAAACGTGTTATTTTCTCCTACTACTAAAATGTTCTGAGTTGCACGGGCAACGCCGGGTTATGATGCTAGTAATATATATATTAAGGACATCATATTCTGAAGAAGTTTTTTCGATGAATAGGGAATTTTTATAAGAATTGTTTCCATTATTTTTTGCTGATTATGATGATTTATAAAGTTTCAAAGATCTTTTTAATGTTGTCTAGTCACTCAGTGTTTTTGGTTATTAAATAAAGTATTTAAATCGAAAATTGAAATACAATCGAAAATTGAATACAAATCATTTTGCTGCCATTTATGGTCAGGTGCCCCTGCCGTTCTCCTCAGTGTTCTTGACAGGCTCCAAAGGAGAGTCTGTAATGTGATAGGTACTGATCTGGCGGCTCGACTGCAGCCACTTCCCCATCGTCGAAATGTGGCCTCCCTTTGTCTGTTCTATAAATACTTTCATGGCTTCTGCTCGGACGAACTTAAGTCACTGATGCCTCCTCAACAGGTGTTTACTCGTGCAACCAGACTGGCAACTGGGTCCCACCCATTCACAGTCAGGTTAGCCAAATGCAGACGACAATTCTACTCCTGCAGCTTCTTCTCTCGCACTTCCCGCCTGTGGAACTCGCTCCCGTATTCTTGCTTTCCTGACGGCTACAACCTCCAGAAATTAAATGCAAAGTCAATACTCATCTACTAACCACTAGACTCTAGCTCTCTCCCCACCCCCGTATTACCTTCCCTTTCTCTCCACCTATGTATCTGTCATCGCACCTGCTTTCTCAGCTTTCTATTGTTCCTTTCTAACTAGTTTGTACTCCTCACTCTTTTCTAATTAATCTTTTGACATTTATGTAGCCCCCTGCACATCAGTGGCGTTTCCGCCTTGCTCGGGGAGTGAAATTATTAAAAAAAAAAAATTAAGATTTTAAAAATAATTTTAATTTTTTTATATTAAATTGCACACTTTTTTTTTAATTATGAAAAGTTATAAGAAACTTATGCATTTTAATGGTTGTTCTCCTTACGAAAACATTCATTTTAAACTGTATAAAATCTTTACTGTCCATTAATTTTCAGAATAAATAAGGAAATTTAATTTTAATTATTTTTTTCCGGAAACATTTGCTTCTATAAGAAATAAAAGAAACAGCTTGACTACTATTTACCAGGCCCACGTTCCAGGCAAGTTGTTTTCCTTGCGAAACGTTCACTTAGGTTTCATAAATTTATGTCAATTCTGGTCAACCATACTTAGCCAGATGCGTAAAATGATTGATAACAGGCTGTTGTTTTTTCTTCCGGAAATATCAGCTTCTATAAGGAATAAAAGAAAAGGCTTGACTACTGTTTGCAAGGCCTACGTTTCAAGAGGGTTGCTTCCATTACAAAATATTCACTTAGGTTTCATAAGTTTATGTTAATTCTGGTTAACCATACTTAGCAAGATTCGTAAAATGATTGATGACAGGCTGTTATCACCTACTTTAAAGGTTAGAAAGATTAGATTTCCGGGATTAAGAAATACTTTTATTCTAAACTTCATGCTACAAACAAGTAATACTTGTTTCAAATCAGATTAACTTTAAACTTGCTAATTTTACAAAAATAACTTGTCACAAATGTATATTTAATTTTTGCAAGATTTTTAAAACTGAGATTTAACTTTTGTTTACAAATGTATTGATCACTCAAAAATGGCCGAAAATAGAAAAAAAAATTTTTACATTCCAATCAATATAATTTCTGTTTGAAATGCACCGGAGTATTTTGCTTTCTGGAAATAGTAAATTTAATCATTTAGCTTTCAATTAAACTAAAAATTTTATTTTTTATTTTTAAAAATTCAATTTAAAAGTAGGTGTAGAAAATAAGTGAAGGTACCTATTTTACACTGCGTGGCATCACCATCTATCGATCTTTATCAGAAGTTTTTTGCAGACTAGTGAAATAATCCTACAAGTATCGAATGTCACTATCGAATTGATCTGCAAGATAAGCTTGTTTACTACTACAATCTCCATCATTTCATACTTAGTTTATTAAGCATACTTTCTTAATGACTGTTTATCCGTTCATCTCTTTTACGATCTGGTCATCACGAAATTCAAATAGTTAACCCAAGTTGGCAGATGATCAAATTCTAGACTGTTACTTAGAATCCCAGCTTGTGCTCCAGTCATCATTATTCGGAACATTCTTAGTTCCTTCGTTCTGTCAATAATAATTCGATTTGCCGGGGTTCGTGAAAATCATTCCTTTTCTCACCCATAACGCTGACGTGTATGTGTTTGTTTTTCTCTTGTCGACAGTTTTCAAGGTGACGTCAAAGGCGTCTCCCTGTTGACAGGTGTCATTTGAAGTAAGTTATTCTCTTTTGCTACAAAGTAAATTTGTTATTTATAATGAAATCTGTTTGGCAAACGATCAGAATATCTCGTCTCCTTTTGAATTCTGAGCAGACGTTATCGTGCTTCTTTTTTTGTTTCCTTTTCTATATCCTCGCTTTTCGGTAATTTCAAAACGTCTCCATAATTTCTTTCATTTCTTTGTATTGCCCAAGTCAGATCAAATGAAAGAAGGTCATCTTTAATTTATACAGTGTTGGCTTACATTCACGCCGCTAGAGGGCGGTTTGAGAATTTTTCCTAAAACTGAGGAATAAACTTTTCTTCTATGATAAAGCTATTGAGTTGAGCTTTATCATTTCTAAACTCATTGCTGTCGTTAATTTTCAAAATAAATAAGGAAATTTAATTATAATTCTTTTTCCGGAAACATCAACTTGAAGAAAGGGGTTTGGTAGAGAATAATGATTAGGAAACATTTGCATATATTTAACACAAAATAAGGAATTTATTTACACTACAGATTTACACAGTTGTAATAGTAGATTATTTCAAGACACGTTAAAAGTTTGTAGATTTGACAAACAAAGAAAATGTTCATATTGAAATATCAGACACTAAGTAGATTTGCAAAATTTATTTTCATACAAAAGTATTTAGTTAAATTCTATATAAACAAGGTTTCTAAAATGGTTAAAACAAGTTGAAAGAGTTCAGTTGAATCCCATATAAACAAGGTTTTCAAAATGATTAATGCAAATTGAAAAGGTTCATTTTTCACATTAAAATATTACAGTGGAATTTAATATAAAAGATATATTTTTGTACAGTGTAACCCTGATATAAGAGAGTTATCGGGACCGGATAAAAATTATCTTATATCCAGGTTTCTATTATATCCGCGTGTAGTCTATTTTATATACATTACCACAGGCTCTAATTTGGGACCAGATACAATATCTCTTATATTCGGGTCTCTTATATCAGGGTTATACTGTACTTAGCTTCAACCGTCGAACGAGTCCTTGCAATCATTAAAGGCTACTAATGTATCAGCGTGAAATGTGACATTCAGAAGCATAGTGTCTACTTTTCTTTCTCTCACGTCTCTGACTCCAACTATATTTAGTTGTCCCTCCCAGTAAGGGCAACATATGACACATGGTCAGTTTTGACTGGGATTTCCGGGCTATATGGCCCGGCCAAAAAATGTCTGTCTATTTTTACCCAGTCGTGCTTCTACCCTTCGGCGGAACCACGACTGGGTTATTGCTCTCTGCTCGGAAGCAGAGAGCGCCCTCTACCCGAAGGCAGAGCGCTGACAGTGTCATAGTAGCAAAGCAACTGCTTTACAACCAACTGACTTCTGACTGACCGGGCACGTTAATAAATAGGCCACTCCTATCACGTGATCGTCTCACAGACAAACTTCCTATTGGCTGGGGAAAAACATGTCATTGAAAGTTAAATTTGTCATTTTTGTAAATCACTCTTTTCATTGGTTAGAAAATTAATACGCACTTGCAATCTTGTTTTTATTGGTCAAAATAGATTTTATCACTTTGCAAACCAAAAAGAAAGTTATTTTTATTTCGTATTCACCACCAGCTTCTATAAGAAATAAAAGAAAAGGCTTTACTCTTGTTTGACAGGCCCACGTTATAGGAGAAAAAGAAAAAACAAAAAACAAAAAAGCGAAAAAAAAAAAAATAAAACGATTGGAATAAAACGGTTGCTTAAATGGAATTGATAAACATGCGTACAGTGCTGATAATTACGGTGGCGAAAAATGAATTGAAAGAAAACCTAAGAATAACAGCAAATGATTTAAATTAGGTACCTCAACTAAATCGCTGAAGAAACAGCATTATGGCATAATATGAATAAAAATGACACAAAACTTAATAAAAACGAACTTTTCTCATCAAAATGATTATATTATTATTGAGAGGAAAGATCAAATTATTTCTTAATTATTTTCAAAAAATTTTAATCTCTTCTGACACGCTCAAAATTTTGGTAAAAAATTTTGTTTTGATTTTCGTTACAAGAGTTAATGGAAAACTTAATATTACATAACTCAGTTTTTTTTCTGCGACAAACACATTAATTTGGAATTTCTTGCAAAAATCAAATAATTGTCGGATTTTATTGAAACTTTCAGGACTTATTCATAAATGAGTGAAATTATTTTAAATTATATTTTTTAATCTAGTTAAAAATATTTCTTACATCTGTTTCCCTTCCACCCTTCACGTAAATTCATGAATTTTTAAGAAATTAAATTTTGTTGGGAAAATTAGTTTTATTAGTTAAACGCAGGACTCATTGCGGAAAGTAAATCATGTATTATGTTTTTGAAAAAAAATTGCCTTCATTTCCGAAAATCTGCTTCTGATAATAAAATAAAAAATGCAATCTAATTATGATATCGTATAATTTGATAAACTTTTAATTGCTTGAATAAATAGTATAAATTTAAGGATATCATAGTCTGAAGAAAACATATTTTTCAACTAATAATGAAATTTTAAAAGAATTGTTTTCATTGCTATAATAATTTAAAAAGTTTCAAAAATATTTTTAGAATACTTCAAAGATTTGTTGGGGTTAGTTTAAAACCTTATTAATCGAAGAATATACTTACTAATCGAAAATTTAAAAGTTTAGTACAAATCGTCGTACCTTCCTATTTTTAAAATAATATTGTTTTTGTGTATTTGAAGGTTTTTTGTATGGTAATTTCTATGTGTAAATTAAAAGGTCATGTGATTCAGGGTTTCTTCCCTCTACAGAGAAAAAATTGTACAATTATGTCACTTGTGATCGCCATACACTTACCTTGTCTCGCATCTGTTAACCTGTCAACACATTTGAAATACGGTGAACAGATCAAAAAGTTCAACTCTGTGATTAAGAAATAGTTTTATTTTAAATTTCATCCTATAAATAAATAATACTTGCGTAAATCAGATTAATTTAACTTTAAATTTGCTAATTTAAAAAAAATAACGTGTCCCAGATGTATATATTATTTTTGCAAGGTTTTTAAAACCGAGAATTAACTTTTGTTTACAAACGTGTCCATCGCTTTAAAATGGCCGAAAATTTGAAAAGATTTTTAAAAATTGAAAATTTTTAGATTGCGATCAATATAATTTCTGTTTGAAATACACCCGAGTATTTTGCTTAGTGGAAATAGTTATTTTTATCATTTAGCTTTCAATTAAGCTAAAATTAAAGTTTTAAAAGAAAAGTTTTTATTTTTAAAAATTCAATTTAAACTTAGGTATCAAAAATGGAGTGGAGGTACCTAGATGATAATCTAAAAAGAAGGAATGAGGGTTCAAATCTCGACAAAAGTTAATTCTTCATTTTCTATTTATGCTCACTACTTCTTACTTTTGAAAATATTTCGAAAATCAAAAGAATGCTGCAGATTTGATTATAGCCTATCGGGTCTAGACGGTCTTCGCGAAGAAAACGACTGGAATAAAACTAGGTACCTCCACTAGGATGTGCGTTGTGGTGAAATGGATATCAGCTCGGAACGAGAAATCGGAGAGCCGAGTTCGAATTACAGCGCAGAAAGTAATGGCAACCTGTTGGAGGATAATCTTTTGTCCAGTCAGTTATGTCTCTTTCGAGACATGATCGCCCAATCATGTATCACGTATGGCACTTATCTGACTGATCTTCACTAAATCACTGAAAAAAAGAAAAAAGAACCCAGCATAGTTTGAATAAAAATGGCTGCAACTTTTTCCATCAAATTTCTTTATGTTAATATTAAGAGGAAAGATCAAAGTATTTTTTACTTACTTTTAAAAATGTTTTAATCTTTTCTGACACGTTTGAAATTCTGGTAAAAATCTTGTTTGATTTTCGTTAGCGGCGAACCAAATCATTATGAGAGTTTACAATGGATAATGTAATATTACAGAACTCAGTTTTTTTTTCCTGTGACAAACACATTAATTTGGAAATTCTTGCAAAAATTAAATAATTGACAGATTTTAATAAAACTTTCAGGACTTATTCACAAATGCATGAAATTATTTTTGAAATCATTATTTTAAAACATCTTGGTAAAAATGTTTTTTTTTTTACATCTGTTACCCACCCTTCACGTAAATTCATGAAATTTAAAAAAACAATTTGTTGAGAAAATTGGTTTTATTAGTTAAATGCAGGACTCATTACGGAATGTAAGTCTTGTATTTTTTTTAAAAACATTTCCCCTTTATTTGAATTAACGGTAGATAAAGTATTAGTAATAGTTCACTTATGTTAAACCGATTGTTCAACGAAATCTGGGTTACACTTATCAAAATATTGTGATGAGATTGCATCACTCTTTTAGCCAGTTATGGGGGGGGGGGGTTCTAAATCAGATTTAAAAAGGTGGGGCGCTAAATTAAATGCTAAAAGTTGGGATATAAATCAAATGTTAGAAACAGGATGGAGCTAAATATGACTTTAAATTTAAAAAATTCCTGATTTTCATCTTTGTTTTTTTTGTTGTTTTTAAATGTTTTGTTGTTTTTTGTTTTCATTCGGTGTCACATTTTCAGTCGGTTCTGCTAGAATACTACATAACTACAGTAGCAGCCATAATATATATATATATATATATATATATATATATTTTAATTCAGATGCTTTAATCCAAGCGGAAAAAGCAGGAAGGTAAATTCCAAAAACCCGATCCTAATTAATATTAAAAATTTTATTTTAATATTAAAAAATGATACAGGAAGAGAATTCCATGTAGTAAAATATTACAGAGCAAATATATATATATATATATATATATATATATATATATATATACAGTAGCGGCCATAATATAAGGAACGGAAACAACAAATACATAAATATGTGTATTACTTAAAAAGTAATGCATGATTAGCAATGGAATTTTATAGCAATGGAATAATATACATTAAAAAAAACTATTATATAATTTTTTGTAACTTTGTATATTTATGCATTACACCCTAATCTTTATTCGGTAAAAATTCCATTGCTAATCATGCAAGAAATTAATTAAATTTTTTTTTAATGGAACAAAGGAAATAAGCTACTGGATAAAAGTTAAAGAACGATCTTGTTAATACTTGATTGTGAACAATATTTCAACAAAATTTAATATTTGGTAAACATCCCCTTATTTTCAATGACTTCTCTGCATCGTCGACCACATGATTTAATTAATTTCTTGCAAAAATCAACAGTAATTCCCTCCCATTCGTCTTTCAATAACTTCCATAGGTGATCCTGATTTTTCGGGTTTCTTTTCTGAGCCCTTTCTCCAATTATCTTCCAAACATTTTCTATTGGATTCAGGTCGAACTCCGGTCTGGCCACTTTATTAGGGCGATTCCTTCTTCTTCAAATAAAGCCATAGCTTTCTGAGCCTTGTGGCAAGGTGCATTTTCCTGCATGAAAATAGGAGATTCATAAAGATTATGGTGTAATCTTGGTACCACATGCTGCTGAAGAAGCCTTTTGTAAATCTCAGCATTGATATTGCCCTGTACGCGGATGATAGGGCCAACTCCAGCAGATGAAATGATTCCCAACACCATCACACGCCAGACAATCGAAGTTCACGTAAGATTTTAATGGAAAGACATTCCGATCACTTTCCACCTCCGCGCCATATTGAAACCTTTTCAACAATAACACAACGGATTTGAAAATCAAGTCAGAGAGTGACCCAGTCGTCAGAGAAACAAGACGAGAGGCTCGCTCGGAACGCTTGAAGTAAAGATCGAAAAAATACCCCCTCTTTCTCTTCCACATGCTATCAATAACAACATAGTAGCCGCAGTAGTTAGTGGACACTGAAAAAGTTGGATTGTGTTTTATTTTTAGTTCTTTTTATTTCATTTTATTTTTATTATTCTCTCTCTTTTGATGTACAGAGAATTACAATATAATCATTAGTCGACACAAACTGGCCTTCACGACTGCCTTGTTTCTTTTTGTTTTTGCCTGTTTCCCTATTTCTGCCTGTGCACCCAACCACCTTGTGATTTCAGTTGTTGAGAAGGCAGCACGAAAATTCAACCGTCCATTTTTTTAGCGGATCCGTAATTTTCTCTAAGATCAGAAATCACAACGTGGCAGAGGAAGTGAAAGATTTTTGACTGATCATTTGACATTTTCGATCACTTGCAGATTCAGGTGCGAGTAACTTACGGCCAGTTAGCGCACGCAACATAATTTTGAGACCAGGTGGGGTGGGGTGGGGTGTCATATTTCTCCTTGGGAGGCGGTTCTTTTTGGTCATTTTTTTGACTGACTGTTGCACATTCTATTCTGTCTCCACGTTTTGACCCAGCCGTATATATTTTTGTGTAGTCATGGAAGTTTTCTAGTATTTTCTGGAATGTGTCCAGAAATGTAAGAGGGAGGGTTTTTATCTTTGGAAAATTATGCATTTCCAGGTAACGTGAGGATGTTTAATTATCGATGGTGGAATTTTGGATACTGTTGTTTCTTGGATATTTGATGGAGGAGGACCTAATTCTTAAGTAGTGGGTTTCATCCTAAGTCTATATGGTTGTATGACATTTTCTGCGTGATTGAATTGATCACAATAATTTGGCTCAAATGTAGATCTATCCGTTGAATTAGTTGGGTGCGACTTAAGTTTTACATAATACTGCAATGCAATGTTTCAAAGGTTTCTGTGTATAAACTCCCCACCAGGTATGTCCTAAAAGCCCCGAGCACTAGTCTGAGCCCTTGATGATAAGTTGCATTGAGGAGTTTCATGTGTGACTTTCTGGCTGCCCAATATATAAAACTGTGACGATACTGACCGAGCAAAAGCGAGAGACTGGATGTTTGCTCTATAACGACCAGAAAGCAAATAAACAAAAGTCGTCTCTGCGCAGGTGTATTCGCGCAGATGCTCTGGTTGAAAAATAAAAATTAATCAAATTTCCATTTCGCAAGCCTACGCGAATTTTATTTACCAGTTAATGGGAAGCCCAGAATCAAATACAAGTATGAAATTCCAAACGAGCTTTTGATCCAACAAGCAGATATAAAAAGCGGAGACACAAAGCATCGTCAGACAGACGGGCATAGATCAGGGAGAAGAATGTAATTAATATCCCCTTGACTTAAGTCGAGCGGCTACTACATTCGCCTTCCTTCACCTTTCACCACTTCTTCACTGTCTCAGAAGTACTTACTAACCTAAGGAGCGACTACTTCAAAGACATTCCTCACATACCGCCGCTCCCCACTTTTCTAAGCCTTAAATCTCTTTCAGCTTATTATTTTCCATGAACATTTAACCTCCGTTGGACCTTTATTTCAAGTATTGCTTTAATTGTAAAACATTAATTGACATGTGTATATATAAATGTTATTTTTTACTCATATTGCCTTTCTTGATTTTATAATAATTTTTGACTTATAGTGGACTATCTACCACAAGGCCAAATTCCGTTAACCTGAAACAGTATACAATTGCCCTTCACTAGAACGGAATAGATAAGATACACCCTATAAAACTAACATAATCCAGTTTGAAAAGGAGTAGTGATGTGTATAGTTTAGTCAGTGTATACCGATCTGCTCCCCATTCAGTATGAACCACTACATGCATAAGTTGAAGGACTTACTAATAGTATTCCTGGATTTACTAACCTGCGTTCAAGTTTGTATATTATGTTCAATATAATCTACTTTTCTATCTCAATATCTGTTTTGTTGTTCATTATTTTGTGCGGTTCCTCACCCGGAATCCACAACAATATCCCAAACAGATTTAGTTTTTGTCGCTGAACTAAGTTTGCTGGCGTAAGTTTTCCAGCATTCCTGTTTGTTATCTTTGATTATTTTCCTAGTTTTTGCTTGAAGTTGCTTAAATTTCAGCATGTTATCTGTTAAGGGATTCTTTGTTAAAATCTTTAATGCCATTCTTCTGAGCCTGATAGTCTTTTTGCATTCATCATTAAACCAAGGTCTATTACGTTTTCCTTTTTTTAATGCTACCCTTAGGGATATATTTCTTTGCAATAAAGACCAGAATTTCTGTAAACTGAGTTAAATCTTTGATGCATAATTATGGCCGGTAGTGTATATTTTTTAATCGAAATAATTTCGAACAAGGCAGTAAAGTCACTAAGACAAAAGTGATTAATCAGTTTGAAAGAATAAGAAAACAGAAGCATTATTGAGGAGCGAGAACAGTAGAAGAGTAACCAGAAAGATACCTAACGATTGACATTGCTTTTAAATTTAGTATTGCGCTTAAATTAAATTCTAGGTTCCATAGCAAATAGCACATCCAAACTATTACCATGGAAATATTTATAGCAATCTCACAGTAAAGCACTTTCACAGCTGTGAGAAAGTGACTGAAGCCGAGGCACCAGATCAGGACTAATAATATTGCTGATTAATCTTCCGATTTTATCAAGAATCTCTAAATATATGGCAGGAGCACCGGGTTATTAGTGGTAGCAATATTCAAAGTATGGACGAATGATAGGCTTATAGATATGTAAGGTAGATTCAGGAGATTGTTTAACAAGGCGCAGTGAATCAACTTTCCTAACAGTATACCCCCACAGTAGATTCAATATAGTCTTTCCACGTCATGTCAGCCGATATGGAGATAGAAAAGTAGGTTATATTGAACGTAATATACAAACTGGAACGCAGGTTAGTCAATTCAGGAATATTATTAGTAGAAATAAATACATACAAGTCTTGAAGTGAAATCGTTGGAAATAGTATGTCCAGGTGACTCTCTTGCTTAGTGGAGCTCAGAGCTAGTCTGGTCTCTGGGTAACTTCGGTATCTGTCGGAACTCTTCGATAACTGTAACGGATCTCTACGATTGATCTCCACTGTAAACTGCAACTACAACAGTGATTCGAGATCGCTGTTCTCTTTATAGCAGGATTATATGTACACTCAGTCGAGTCCATTATCATATACAAAAAAGGGGAGAGCCCACAACAGTTTTGCAGGCGTTAAAACTAACAAGCTATCCTTGACCCGAGGTAACAACAACTGTAGGTCATCTTTTTTAGATCAGACGCCAATATGACCTTATCGATCTTAGTTACTATCGAGACAGAAGTAAATTCTTTTCGCGTAAAAGAAACAGAGAAGGTGGTAAGTGATCGGTG
Organism: Ascarosepion bandense; assembly: GCA_037127315.1. NCBI lineage: Eukaryota > Metazoa > Mollusca > Cephalopoda > Sepiida > Sepiidae > Ascarosepion > Ascarosepion bandense. Next base: position 3,907,347 of record JBBBDQ010001129.1, on the reverse strand, counting down.
CTAAATAAAATCTAGACAAAATATCATAGCGAGAACGATCTATCTCTCTAGATTAAATAAAGTGAAATTTCATGAAGGGTATTGAAAATTTCATGAAGGCTATCCGGATAGACAAGCACCTGATGAAGACCGTAGGGCACAACGGCCGAATTGTGATAACAACAAATATAAATTTGTTTTTTTTTCTTAATTGTATTTTCTTCGATTCTCCAAGAAGGACAGGCAAATATCTTGTGGTGAGTAGATAGACATTAGTAAAGCGTATTGAAATATACCTTTTTCTTTTTACTAACAAAATGACAGAGTAACTTTCTCTCTCTTTTTTTTTCTGAACACCTACATCCTTTTCCTCTTTCTATTCTTCCGTATTTCTGGTAACCTAGATGTAGCTCGGACATAGCTTATGTGATCAACTGACATCATGCGAAAGTCAACCAATGAATTAAACTCCCACTAAAATCAAATCAGAAATGCGTAGGCGTTAAGTAAATATAAAAAAGAACAGTGAACATGTGCATGGCAGCTGGTCCACAGTTTGTTCACCGAGCGTGTGGGTTCGAATCAGCCGTCGGAGATTCAATCAGCACACCAACCAGTCAAAAGAAGACTACCTCCGTACAAGCCAAAGATGTGCTTAAATAATTTTCACGAAAAGAATATGCAAAAACCAAGGAATTAATTCAAGAGTACAATCTACACGCTCAGATACCCGGAACATAATATAGCATAGCACTAACACCAACCTGATACTACATTCCACATTACTCACATATGTAAGAGCAAATATGCTATATTTACATGAATATACATATACACGACAGAAAATCTCTTTATTTTATTTATTTGTTTATTTTTTTAATCATTTCACCCCAAGCAAGGCAGTTTTACTGCAACTGTTGCGCAGGGGGTTACAGATGGAAAAGTGATGAGAAAGAGGGGTACGTTATAGGGGATGTCAGGAGGAGGGTAATAGACGGATGAGAATACCGGTGTAATGGAAGTGGAGAGGATGGAGAAAAGAGCTTGAGAGAAAGGATGCGAGTTAGTGAGATAGAAGATGTCTATTGACCTTACATTTAAATCCCTGGAAATTATAGCTGACGGGGTAGCAAGTATATGGAAGGGAATTCCACAAGCGGGAAGTGCGAGAAAAGAAGCTGTTAGAGTAGAAATTGCGTTTACATTTTATCGGTTTCACTGTAAAAGGGTGGGACCTAGTTGCTAGTCTAGTAGCTCGTGTAGATTTATACATAGGGGGGGCACTAGTGAGCTAAGTTCATTGGAGCAGAAGCCGTGAAAGTATTTGTAGAAGCCACGTCAGGCCATTGAAAGAGCGACTGCAGCCGAGCTGCCAAGTCGGTATCGATCACATTATAGATTCTCCGTTGGATTTTGTGAAGAATCCCGAAGTGAATAGCAGGAGCACCCGACCAGATGTGGCAGCAGTATTCAATACACGGGCGGATGGTAGAAACCTGAACACAGCAATATATAATAATGAACATTCACATGGATACCACAATGACTTATACAAGAAAAACATATCAAAGACACAAAATACGAAAAGTACAGACATGATAATTATTCACATACAATAAAAGATAAAACCTTATAGAGTCAAAAATAAAATGGTGGCATAGTTAATAGAACTTGGCTTTTACTCATTTAATATCATCTTTTCCATAGTTCCCAACCCCGGGGTAAATTACCCCAGTGGGGCAATGAGCCCATATTTCGGGAGTAATGGATGTTTGGTTTGGGAAGAGGCAATCAGCTTATAATCTCACACTGTATCCTTGAAATGAAGACCAAGGAACGTAGCAGACTCAACGTGGCAAACGACACCCGAATAGCCCTTTCACTCACAAAGCCAAGAATAAATAAATTGTCACTGGCACAGGCAGTACAAGCTCAACACTCATATTAAGAATCACGGCTAGGTTACGGCTACTATACCTCTGATTATTATAGATTGGTCCTATTGTATTGAATAATTTCCATTAACTTTGTCTGCTTTTGATGTATGAAAATATAATTACTTCTTTTCCTATATTACGGGTATTTGTTCATTGGGGTAATGGATAATAGTGAAATTGTATTTTGGGGTAATCGCAGCAAAAAAGGTTGGGTACCTATGCTCTATACTATAATTTCTACTTATTATAAAGGACAAATACTGAATAAAATTCTCCTTGAATTTTCAAGTAGAAACGTGATGATTGTTGTTTGGGTGCAGACACCCAGATATAAGCGAGCAGAAGATAAGAGGCAAATGGTTGCAGGTGAAAATCTCGCAGGATTGTATCATTAGCATGATAATCTCCCAACTTTGGAATCTTTTTTTGTTGCTTTTAAAGAAAGAAATAGAGACCAGAAACTCTATCAATAGAAACGAACACACCTTGGATTGATCGAGGAGGGTAGGGGAATTATACGCCTTTCATCCAAAATGGCGTTCATTTCAAGTGGAGGTGAGAAATATACCGTAACGTTTGTTAAAGTTCAAATTTAAACAGAACTCAGTGATTTTTTTTCTTAGATTTATTAAACCAGAATAGAAATGCTATTAGTTATTTATTAGTTATACAAAAAGTTACTCGTACTTTAAGAAAGTGTGTTTTTTTTTACTTAATTTAATTTGGCTGTAGAATAATTGGTCATGGTTAAATGTTGTTTGGTTGGTTGTTTTGTTTTTATGGCCTATCAACCTCGGCGGGTCATTTATTGCTAACTAAATTTTTTATTTATTTATTGCTGGTAATACCCCTTTCTTTCAACAATTTACTGTTGTTTTTTACATAAGTTTTGTGTCTAGTAATACATTTTTCTTTTCAAGTATCAAGATGGATGTGCGTTGTGTTGCATTGGATATCGGCTCCAAACGACAAATCGGGGAGCCGAGTTCGAATTCCAGTTGATTTCTTTGTATTCACCTACGCGCAAATACCCTTGGGAAAGGTATTAATCCGTCTCTTTCCTCCAGTTATGGGTTAAATAACAGGACAGATTGGGTTCTATAGCCTTGATCGCAACCAGTCTACCGCAGAAAGCAATGACAACCTACTGCGGGATAATCTTCTGCCCAGTCAGTCATGTCTCTTTCGAGACATGATTGCCCAAGCGTGTATCATGTATGGCACTTAACTGAATACATTTTTCTTTTCGAGTATCAAGATTCATTGGGATTTGTTTTTAAGGGCAGGGTCCCCAAGTCCTACCCTATTATTTAACCCATAACTGGAGGGAAGGGACAGATTAATACCTTTGCCAAGGGTACCAGTGCTTAAGTGAATGCAGGGTACTCAGCTGGAATTCAAACTCGGCTCACCGATTTCTCTTTCCGAGCCGATATCCACTGCATCACAACGCACAGCCGTCACTAAACGCTTACAGCACCTGGTATTCCCAAGCAGTCACCCATCTAAGTACCGACCAGGCTCAACGTTGCTTAACTTCGGTGATCGAGCGAGCAACGGTGTATTCAACGTGATATGGCCGTAAGCCTGGTTAAATGTAATTTGTAGAATTGCTCAACAAACAAAATTGATAAAATTTCCAGTAGATAGCAAAAGAAAGAAAGAAAGAAAAGAACACGACAAAAATGATACTAAGCAAATAATATATATATATATATATATATACAAGACAAAATCACAAAAGGCAATAAAAGTCAGTCACGTGCCATACGTGATACATGCTAGGGTAATCATGTCTAGAAAGAAGGATTGGGCAGAAGATTTTCTCGCGGTATGTTGTCATTACTTCCTGCGGTATCCTGATCACCAACCAAGGCTGTAGAATCCAATCTGTCCTGCTATTTAACATATTGCTGGAGGGTGAAGCAACGGATTAATACCTTTCCCAAAGGGTATTTGCGCGTAAGTGAATGCAACGAATTCAACTGGAATTCGAACTCGGCTCTCCGATTTCTCGTTCCGAGCCGATATCCACTGCACCAGAACGCACGTTAATAAGGCAAAAAGTTAATGAAATAAGAATAGAAGGTTCTCGTGCTCCTCTGAAACTATTTTAAGGGATATGTACTACATCTAAATTTTTATAAGGTTATATTCATATGAAATATAAATTTTATTTTAACGTAATTACCTACTAAAATGGATCACATACAAATGAGGTGAACAATTCAATTACAAAGATTCAAAGCAAATACAATAAATTGCAGATTTGTCATTTGTTTATATTTATTTAAAACTAGCAGTATAGCCCGGCGTTGCTCGGGTGTAATGAAAGCTTTAAAACTAATCCATGGTTCTGGAGCTCAGACTCTTTGGACGTTGGCACGAAAGACTAAAAAGCAATAGTTGTTTCCAGTTAAAGCGAAACCGTAGACTGAAAGAAAAATGAATGGATGTAAGTCAAATTTTGATTTCCTGGTATCGATATCCAATTTTCTGCACTATTGTAAGAACTGCAACCTTGAAACTTTTGAATATCGTTTCTTATGTCTTTGTTTATGAGTGTATCAAATTTGATTAAAATCGGACCACTCCTTCTATAACCCAATTTTTTCGATTATCGATATTTATTGGGGGGGGGGGTACCTCGACACAAAAAGTAGCTAAGAACACTCGCAGACGATTATAGTACAACTGTGTAAATTTTCAAGAAAATCGGTTCAGCCGTTTCGGAGTCTTTAGGTAACGGACACACACACAGAGACAAAGTTCCATTTATAAATAAGTTTAAATCCGATCAAACTCCATAAACTGAACGTTTGATCGTATCTAAACTTATGATTACGCTTACAGGACCTGGTATTCCCAAGCGGTCACCCATCTAAGTACTAACCAGGCTCAGCGTTGCTTAACTTCGGTGATCGATCGAGAACCGGTGTATTCAACGTGATAGGCCGTAAGCCGCTAAGATATGGGAAGTGCTGTATAATTATCCCCACTACTTCTACCACCAACGATTTCCCAGAGAGTGCCAAAACCGAGCTCTCTTAGTTTATTACGAATTACTGCTAGAATAATTTTCTTGGTAAATTATCGTCAACCAGCCGCCATAGAAAGACTAATAACTTTATTGTTATGTATTTTTAAATTCTTCAGTTTGTTTTCCTGAAACCCGTTGTTAGTTATACCCTACTTGAAGGGTCAGCGAGTCAGACCTCGGTGATTAAGAAATACTTTTAATCTAAATTTCAATTTAAAAGTATTTCTTAATAATTGAGGTATGACTCGCTGACCTTTCAAGTAGGTGATGATAGTCTTGTCATCAATAATTTTGTTTCAAATGAGATTAATTTAACTTTAAATTTGCTAATCTTCTAAAACAAAAAAAAAACAAGTTACAGATGATATTTTATTTTTGCAAGATTGTTTCAAAACCGAGAATTAACTTTTATCGATAGCTTAAAAAAACAAAACAAACGAGAATTAACTTTTGTTGATAGCCCCCCCCCCCCCCCCACAAAAAAAACAACAAAAAAACAACAACCGAAAATTAACTTTTGTCGATAGCTCAAAAAAAACAAAAAAAAAAACAAAATGCCCGAAAAATTGAAAAAAAAATTTAAATTGAAAAAATTTTACATTCCAATCAATATAATTTCTGTTTGAAATCCACCAGAGTATTTTGCTAACTGGGAATAGTAAATTCAATCATTTAGCTTTCAATTAAGCTAAAATTAAAACTTCAAGAAAACTTTTTTTATTTTTAAAAATTCAATTTAAAGGTTAGGTATCGGATGGAGGTACCCTACTGTGGAAGCAGCTATAGATCCGATATATTCGTTCCACTTCAGGTCGGTTGAAAAAGTGAGGCCAAGAAATTGCAGGGTGTTGCTCTCAACGAGTCTTGTGCCAGCCATGATGATATGCGGACAGGAAAGTTTCACAATGATGGTTAAAGGAGATCAGTTTTGTTTTGGAGAAACATATTTAATTGTCAGGGTTTTGAGCGAACACACATATGCCAACTGTAGATTTTATGTTTTTTCATATATTTCAATAGATGCTCTCTTCTACGGCTTTTGGTAAATAAATATTAATCCATTTACTATTTACAAAATTTACACTATATAATTACTTGCAAATGCTATCACTAAGCTTCAAAGATTCTTCCATGATTATTCCTATGATTCTTTTTTTTTTTTTCGAATTCCAGTTGAATTCTTTGCATTCACTTTCGCGCAGATACCCTTGGGTAAGGTTAAGGTATTACTATTAACAATGAATGGCATAAGAAAAAAATAGTTTTTTTTTGCAATATACAACGGAAGAAATTTCCGATATTTAAGGCTGGGGTGGGTGGGCTGTTAACTACAGCACGTTCAAAACAAAAACCTCATGTCACAGTCAGGTACAATTCACGACTAAAAAGAAAAGCAAACAAGTCTGGTATTGACTTTGTTCCTTAGCACGAATCCATTTTCACTCATCAAAAGCAACCGATTGGTCCATTGCAAATACGAAAGCAAACATTTCATTTTGTGACGGATATCACTCATCGTTGTTATTTTTTTTTCTTTGCTCCAAAAAAGAGATTTACTGATCCTTAAAACGACTTTTTGCTTCAGTCATATACAAATGACTCTCTTTTTCCCGTATTGTACACGCGTGTTTTCGTTGAGTTAGTACAAGGAAACTTCATTTATTTTTTCTGTCGGATAAAATTAAAAATAATCACGGTAATTCATGAAGGTAAGAGTTATTCCGTTTTTTCTTTTTAATTTTACTAAAAAAAAAAAATGAAGTTTTCCTTTTTTGTATATTTTCTTCGTATCATAAAAAATGGTCTTTTAAACCCAAACAAAAACAATTGACAATTTTTCATCAAGCGAATTTGCAAACAAAAAAAAAAAAAAATTATTTTCACCACGAAATACAAAATTGTGTTAATTTTATTTTTACAAAAAAAAAAAAAAAAAAAATTATTATTTTAAATAAGATGAACAAGCGCATATTTACACAGCGTTGGGCACTTCGACGTAGTGTAATGGTTAGCACGCTTGTCTAGATCAATTTCAACTGAATAGTGAGCTTGATCCTCACTGGATGCTCCATATATTCAGCCTTGTGCCACGTTTGAGCTATGCTTAGAAAACCACCATATACGAATTCGTTTCGTACTAGATAGCTCACTACTGTAGCCAATAAGACGCAGGGGGGTTACTGAGTGTGAGAGAATATGAAAAAAAAAAAGATTTATTAACGAGAGAGAACAATAAAAGAACAGGAATTAAGAAGACATGATAACGACTGATATTGCATTTAAAGTTTTGAGGATCAAAAATTAACTGAAAAGCATGGAGGCGGAAAGGAGTTCAACAAGCGAGAATTGTAAAACGAAATTGTAGCATAGCACATCACAATATCTAGCTATTCATAATTATTTCATACTAATTCCAAAAGTTCGATCCTATTTAGTTGTGCAAATATTGTATTCTTGTGCCCGGCTAAACGGAAATATCACATTACTGATGTCACACAACGGTGAGGAAGCTGGTCTCACAGACCAGTATACACGAGTGCTACCACTTCAAACCTGACTTAGTGCCCATCTCAGCTCGACTACCGTTTACCTAACACACTTTTTTCTTCTTTTAATCGTTGGATTGCTATGTGATGTCAGTTCTTCAATACAACAGTGAATGCTGGACAATATCATCAAAAATGAGGACAAAACTGGAAGCAGCGGAAATGTGGTTCTACAGAAGGATGCTGTGGATATCGTGGACTCAGCATGCAAGCAACGATGAGGTGTTGGAAAGAATGGCAACAAAAAGGAAATTAATACTGAGCATCAGGAAGAGACAACTGAAGTTCCTGGGACACGCAATGAAGATGGAGAGCTCGGAGAACCTGATACTGACTGGCCAGATAGAAGGAAAGAGAGACAGAGGAAGACAGCGGATAACATATTTGCAGAGCCTGATCAGGTGGATGACGGAACGGGGGTTGACAGGAGTAACGGGAGCAAACATACTAAGAGCCACAAGGGATATGGAGACGTGGAGAACCATGGTCGCCTACATCCTGAAAGGACAGGGCACATAGAAGAAGAAGAATCATTTCACTCCAAGCAAGGCGGTACCGCCACTGATGTGCATGGGCTACATAAGAGAAAGTTTTATACAGAGTGAGAGTGAAGACAAAGACGAACCAGTCTACCGCAGAAAGAAACGGTAACCTACTGCGGGAAAATCTTCTGCCTGCCTGTCATGAATCGAAAGAGACATGATCACCCAATCGTGTATCATGTATAGCGCTTAACTGACAATAGAATAACCGCGTAGTTGGAAATCCGCTTATTGTTTAAATAAAGCACTTAGCTAATTGAATCATATATATGGCATAAATTTCAGAGCATGTAAACACAGTGATTATGGGAATTTCTAAGCGTAGCTTGGATGTGGCACAAGTGAGGATCGAACTCACTACTCAGTCTTCATTGTTTTAGCGAGATTAGCTTGTTAGCCATTACACCAAAGTTAGTGATTATACCAGCGTTATAACCGTTTCATATAGTTTCATACAGGATCAGTTATTACCAATGATTGTGACAGTAACAGAGAATCACAATACTGACACAGAGTTAACTATAGAAATCATAGTAAGTAATTAGAATTACTTATCATAGTTTAACACAAGGCCAATTCATTGGGAATTATTAAATCTAACAGTTTTTTAAGGCTAAGCAGAGTATTGAGAAACTGAAAGATTTTTTTGGAGACAAAGAACATATTATTGGACTGTTATGTGATATTTGTCCTCCTATATATCAGCGAATACTGGACGATCTCCTCAAAGATGAAGGAGAGACTCGAAGCAACAGAAATGTGATTCTACAGAAGGATACTGAGGATACCATGGACTGAGGAACAACAAGGTTTTGGAGAGAATACAAACGAAAAGGAAACTTATACTTGGCATCAGGAAGATACAACTGAGGTTTTGGGGACACGTAATGGTGTATTCACTTACGCGCAAATACCCTTGGGAAAGGTATTAATCCGTCTCTTCCTTCCAGTTATGGGTTAAATAGCAGGACAGATTGGGTTCTATAGCTTTGGTCGGCAACCAGTCTACCGCAGAAAGCAATGGCAACCTACTGCGGGATAATCTTCTGCCCAGTCAGTCATGTCTCTGTCGAGATATGATCGCCCAAGCGTGTATCACGTATGGCACTTAACTAACTAATGTTGTGGAGTTATTTTCGTAGTGGAGGCTAGTATTTGTGCTAGCCTCGGTCCTAATAGGTCCGACATACAAAACGTTAGGAACTTGATATAATATGTATTACGCAGTGTAATCTTGCCAGGTCGCTGACTACTTTCGTATTCGACTAACTGTCGACTACTGTCGTCCAACATCGACTGACCGTCGTTCCTCTTACTAATCCTACTTAAATTAGGTGGGAGAGTCTATTCACTATAGAATAGGTGTGTTTCACCATAACACGTAATAGGGAAGGAAGGCTTGGAAAACCTAATATTCACATGACGGATAGCGGGAGAGACAGGGGAAAGCAGTGGGACCTACTTGATGGGCTTGAGCAGATGGCCGGGTAGGATTTGTGAGGAATACCAAAAAGAAAAATTTTAAGCATGTCAAGGGATATGGGCAAGTGGAAATCCAAGATTACTCCAAGATTACTCCTGAAAAGACAGCACAAAAATAAGAAATAGAATAAAGAAATCGATTCAACTAAAGAAATTTTCATGAGTTTATTTGTTTCGCTTTTCAGTGTTGCTGACCTCAATGTATCAAAAAATGACAATTCTTACACTCTGCCGAGTTGCCATTTTGTTACCGATGCTGTGCCTTCTTGAAATCTGTCTGCCATTGGCTGAGCCATTCTCTCCACCTGTCTGCCCATGCCGATTAAAGGATGTCAAATTCAGTTGCCCGGATTTGAACTCCAAAAACTGTGAAATTGCTTATGATGCCTGCCGTTGTTGTCCAAAATGTGCTCTCGATTTGAACGAGAAATGCCAGGCTTTTGGGACACCGTAAGTCAAGAAGAATGGCTTCTTTTTTTCTTTCTTTCTTTCTTTCTTTCTTTCTTTCTTTCTTTCTTTCTTTCTAAAAGTCGTGTGCCTATTTATCCGTTGTGTTTCTATCTATCTATCTATCTATCTATCTATCTATCTATCTATCTATCTATCTATCTATCTATCTATCCTTATTCCTATCTATCTATCTATCTTCTTTCCTTATTCCTATCTATCTATCTATCTATCTTCTTTCCTTATTCCTATCTATCTATCTATCTTTCTATCTATCTATCTATCTATCTATCTATCTTCTTTCCTTATTCCTATCTATCTGTCTATCTATCTATCTATCTATCTATCCTTATTCCTATCTATCTATCTATCTATCTATCTATCTATCTATCTATCTATCTATCTATCTTTTTTCCTTATTCCTATCTATCTATCTATCTATCTATCTATCTATCTATCTTCTTTCCTTATTCCTATCTATCTATCTATCTATCTATCTATCTATCTATCTATCTATCTATCTATCTATCTATCTATCTATCTATCTATCTATCTATCTATCTATCTATCTATCTATCCTATCCTATCTATCTATCTATCTTCTTTCCTTATTCCTATCTATCTATCTATCTATCTATCTTCTTTCCTTATTCCTATCTATCTATCTATCTTCTTTCCTTATTCCTATCTATCTATCTATCTATCTATCTATCTATCTATCTTTCTTATTCCTATCTATCTATCTATCTTCTTTCCTTATTCCTATCTATCTATCTATCTTCTTTCCTTATTCCTATCTATCTATCTATCTATCTATCTATCTATCTATCTATCTATCTATCTATCTATCTTCTTTCTTTCCTATCTATCTATCTATCTATCTATCTTCTTTCTTATTCCTATCTATCTATCTATCTATCTATCTATCTATCTATCCTTATTCCTATCTATCTATCTATCTATCTATCTATCTATCTATCTATCTATCTTCTTTCCTTATTATCTATCTATCTATCTATCTATTTATCTATCTATCTATCTATCTATCTATCTATCTATCTTTATTCCTATCTATCTATCTATCTATCTATCTATCTATCTATCTATCTTCTTTCCTTATTCCTATCTATCTATCTATCTATCTATCTATCTTCTTTCCTTATTCCTATCTATCTATCTATCTATCTATCTATCTATCTATCTATCTATCTTCTTTCCTTATTCCTTATTCCTATCTATCTATCTATCTATCTTATCTTCTTCCTTATTCTATCTATCTATCTATCTATCTATCTATCTTCTTTCCTTCTATCTATCTATCTATCTATCTATCTATCTATCCTTATTCCTATCTATCTATCTATCTATCTATCTATCTATCTATCTATCTATCTATCTATCTATCTATCTATCTATAATGTATGAATGTATCTATTAAAGTCCAGTCCATGTTTTCAGAGTGTGACTTGTTTCATGATGACTTGGATGCTTTTCTCACAGTTTCCTGGTGACAAACTAATTTAAATTTAATAAATAGCTTTAATAAAATCGAAATATATTTCTTAAACACAGATATAACAAGTTATTGCTTTTTTGTATTTAGTTTCAAATGAAGCCAGTGTTTCAAATAAAGCTGGTGTTCAGAATTTTGAAACTAAAAAAGAAATGACGATATAATTTCTGGGATGAAGAATTCTCATTATTTTCATGTCAATTACTGTCCCCATCTTAGCTGTTGACCAACCAGTTGCAGGGGGTGTCAGAGAAAGGGCAAGAGAAGGATGGGAAAACAGGTGTGAAAACAGTTGCGAAGGTAGAGAGAAAGGAAAAGAACAAGATATACAGGGTGATGTAGAAATAACTAGAGTCAAATGGATAACAGATGGGAATTGACATTGCATTTAAATTCCTGGAGTTTGTAGCCGTCAGGAAAGCAAGTATATGAAAGGGAGTTCCACAGGCGGGAAGTGCGAGAAAAGAAGCTGATAGAGTAAAATTGTCGGCTACATTTGGTTGAACTAACTGTAAATGGGTGGGACCTTATTGCCGGTCTTGTTGCACGAGTAAATTCTTGAGGAGTGGGCACCAGTGACTCAAGTTCGTCGGAGCAGAAACCATGAAAATATTTGTAGAATAGACAGAGGGAAGCCATATCCCGCCGGTGAGAAAGTGGTTGGAGTCGAGCCACCAAGTCAGGACCTATCACGTTACAGATTCTCCTTTGGAGCCTGTTGAGAACACTGAGATGAACAGCAGGAGCGCCTGGCCATATATGACAGCAGTATTCTATGCACGAACGGATGGTTGATTTGTATAAAGTTTTATACACTGGAATGTGCGTTGTGGTGCGGATGTGCGTTGTGGTGCAGTGGATATCAGCTCGGAACGAGAAATCGGGGAGTCGAGTTCGAAATCCATTTGAATTCATTGCATTCACTTACGCGCAAATACCCTAAGAAAAGGTATTAATCCGTCTCTTCCCTCCAGTTATGGGTTAAATAACAGAACAGATTGGGTTCTGTAGTCTTGGCTGGCAACCAGTTTACTGCAGAAAGCAATGGCAACCTACTGATAATCTTTTGCTCAGTCAGTCATGTCTCTTTCTAGACATGATCGCTCAAGCGTGTATCACGTATGGCACCTAACTGACTGATGATAATAAAGTTATGGAACGTGAAACCTGATCAGACTCTTTGATTTAAACTTAGATAACAGGAGAAAAATTTGCCACATTGTGATATTTATGATTAAATTTCTCAATCGTTTCCTTTTGTCTTTTTATTTTTTGTTCTTTTATTGTTCTCTCTTCTTAATAGTGATTTTTTTCTTATATTTTCTAACACTCAGCAACACCTTGCGTCTTAGTGACTGTATTGTCTTGTTTGGAGTTAAATGATTAAAAAAATGCAAACGAAGATATAAAAATGACCACACAAATTGTAATTCATTTATTTTCTTCTGTTTTCAGATGTAAGAAAAGTTTGGTTTGTTTGTGGGAACGTTTTTGGTATGATGAGCCACTTGCTGGCAAATGTGTCTACGGCGAATACTTCAGGTAAGGCATGCATACTATTTACCTATTTATTATTTCTGGCTAGATATTGCAATTCCGGTTAGTTTCGTTTTGTTATCCACAAGGGGCTTCCGAATTCCTTCCCAAAATATCAGCGTTTTTAGTCCGGCAAATACTTCTCTGGTCCTTAACTTGAAAAAAGGTAGGTTTTGTCAATAAACAATTATCGATTTGAGTTCAGCATTTACATTTGCATGAAAATAAGGATGCTTTGGAAAGATTTGAAGGGGTAAAGGCCTTCGGGGAACAAATAAAAAAATGACCTATAAATTTGGGTTTTTTCTGGCCGAAATCAAAACGCAAGGAAAAGAAGACAATTTTCGCTGGTCAACGACTCCCAGGAGCTACCACGCATGCGCATAGTTCTCGCTGGTTAAATCCTACTCCACTCAACCATCACCGACGCAGAATAAAAATATAAAAATATATTTTTATATATACGTGTTCGGTGTTCATTGTTTGTCGGACAAGGCAATCGTTATCGTTAGGTTTCCAGGTTATACAACATAAGCAAGGGGAGCATATTTTTCTAAAAAAAATCGGATTCAAGCACTGGATTTACATCTGGGTTCGAGCAATTAAATAACTTTCAAGCTAAATGAGACGTCATTTTGGCAGTATTTATGTAGGGATCATGTTTACCAATTGGTAGTCAAACCCCAAATTGATGAATTCATTTTTATTACACTATTTGTGCGTTGTGGCGCAGTGGATATCGACTCGGAACGAGAAATCGGTAGAGCCGAGTTCGAATTCCAGTTGAATTCATTGCATTTACTTACGGGCAAATACCTTTGGGAAAGGTATTAATCCGTCTATTCCTTCCAGTTATGGGTTAAATAACAGGACAGATTGGTAGACTGGTTGCCTTTGTCGGCAACCAGTCTACCGCAGAAAGCAATGGCAACCTACTGCGGGATAATCTTCTGCCCAGTCAGTCATGTCTCTTTCGAGACATGATCGCCCAAGTGTGTATCACGTATGGCACTTAACTGACTGACATTGTTTGGACTGTTATCCTCATTTTTATTGCCATGTTCACGACGTTTCGGTCGTTGTACACTCCGGTCTTCTTCAGCTGCTAGGAATTATGAACCAAAATCTTTATTTCGATCACTGGGGTATATCATTCTCATTCCATGTGCGATGCTATTTCCAGGTGTCATGTAGTTATCTCCCTTTAACTCAACCCTCTAAGTCATTTCTTCACCAATAGTGAAAGATCTCTCTCTCTCTCTCCCTCTCTCGCTCTAGTGGAAGACTGGTAGATCTCATTCTCTACGTCCTCACCTTCGTCTATATTTATGGCTGACACCAGCTAATCTCCCGTCCTGGGCATGACGGTAAACTGTATCCGGGTCCTGGGTATGGCCGTAAACTGCATCCGGCAGCAAGGCCTCTGATTGGGAAGTTGTGAGGAGCATGGAATCACCTCTTAATTGCTGTTGTTCCCAGGTCCACCCTGACCCAAAGTGGTAGCACCTGTTAGGGTCCCAGCTAGGGGTAAATAGTTAACCCTCAAACCGAGGTTAAAATGCTATGAAAGTATTTACCAACAAAACTTTTTTGAATGAAAAATGTTACCAACAAAACTTCTTTGAATGAAAAATAACTGATTTAAAATAAACATACGTTTCCGGCCTTAAATGACCCTTTAGATGTTGATAGGCCGTTAAACAGAAACAAACAAACAAACAAACAAACAAACAAACAAACAAACAAACCAGACAATCACATTCGAGTGAGGGGGAACCAAGGTGTATACATATACATTACCCATTCATTATATCAGGTAGTAACAGTGAAGTCTTTATTACTGCAACAGCAGGTGAGTAACCTGGGTTTGTTGGTAAGTTTTGCAAACCAAGTAGTACTATTGGCGACGCATCTAGCCAAGATTGCTTTCTTGCCATTATGGCAGTTTCAATTGTTCTGTGTTGCCTTTCAGTTACTCCATTTGATTGTGGATGGCATGCAGTGGTTCTCAATCTTTGAATTCCTATCAGTTTTGATAATTCCTGAAAAAGCTCACTTTCAAACTGGCTTTCTCTGTCGGTGACAACGTACAGGAGAACTTCAAATCAAGATATCCACACATTTAGAAATGACCACTATTGTAGTTGTAGTGTCTTGCATGGGTGTGGCTTCAACCCATCGTGTAGCTCTGTCTATGTATGTTAGGATGTACCATGTTGATGATGAATATGTGCTGTTATGATTTATAGTTGGTGGTAATGGCCTTACAATATCAATATGGACGGATTCAAATCGTGTCGAGGGTAGTAAGAAAGGAACTACTATTGATTTTGCGTGATGAGTTACCTTACTTTGTTGGTAATTGAAGCAGTCTTTGGTCCATGAGCGGATGTTTCTATCCATGTCAGGTCAAAAGTAGCGGGATTTGATTAGTTTTACTGTGGCTGTTGATCCTGGATGTGACATTGTGGAAGCTATCATAGATCTGCGTGAAGCTTGGAGAATAAATGGCCTTAGGTAAGGTGTTGAGATGTGACATAAAATATTTTTCTTGTCAACAGTGTAAACCTTCAGTCTGTGTAGGTAAATCTTAATTTCTGAGTCTCACACTCTTGCTGTTTGGTGAGGGCTTGTAAGTCATAAAGTTCGACTGTCACTGCATTTACTGGTTTGGAGAGGTAGTCTGCAACAATGTTTTCATCCCCACAAATAGACAAGATATCAGCTACATATTCAGATATTAATGAAAGGTGTTTTTATTGTTTATCTGATTTCATATGTGTTTTATGTAGAGCTAACTTGAGTAGGTTATGGTCGGTGAACAAGGTAACATGTCTACCTTCAATTTGGGGTTTAAAATGCAAAACTGCACAGTAAGCTGTCAGTAACTTCCGGTCAAATGTAGACCATTTTCTGTCTTTCAGAGAGTTTCCTGGAGAAAAACCCTATAGAGACAGGTTTTTCATCAATCATCTGGTGTAAAGCTGCATAAATGGAGCTATCAGACACCAGGTGATAATGAGTTACATCTGAGACAGTGTAAGAAAGTGCAGTGAATTTGCCCAGAACATTTTTAATGTTCATAAATGCTTCTCTTTCAATGTCATAAATCTGTATAGTTTTGATCTGAAAGTAATTTTTATCAGATCAGTCAGTAGTATAAGAATGTCTGCTGCCTGTGAAACAAGTTTCCTATAAAAGTTAACCATTTCCAGGAAACGCTGAAGATGAATCAGTTGGTTCAGGGAACTTATTTATTTCATGCATTTTCTCTTTTGTGAGTTTCAACCCTTCTGGGCGAATGCGATGACGCAGAAGTACGAGTTCTTTCTTTAAAAATTGGCATTTATTCAATGAGATTTTTAGATTATTTTCTTGTAATATCCCAAGAACTTTCTCTAAATTCTTGTAATGTTGTTCTTCTGTTTCGGAGAAAACCAGAAGATTGTTGCTATAGGTGAAAACACAGTTGACCTGAAGAAATATATTGTCCAAAAATCTCTGAAACGTAGCTGTAGCATTTCGTAGACCAAAAGACACATATACATATTCAAAGAGTCCAAACGGTGTCACCACTACTGTTTTCTCTATAACTTCTTCTCTCATCGGTGTTTGGTGGTAGGCTTGTGGAAGATCTATTTTGGAAAATATATTTTTCTTACCTAACTTAGCAAAAAAATTGTTGATATTCGGCACTGGGTATCTTTTTTTTTTAATCGTTTCACCCCAAGCAAGGCATTCCACTGCCACTATAGCGCTGGGGGTTACATAGGGGAAGGTGCTGAGAGAGCGATTAGATATAGGAAATGTCAGAAGGAGGTTGATAGACGAGTAAAGAGGTACATAGGAAGAGTGTTTGAGAGAATGGGTGCGAGTTAGTGTGTTAGGAGGTGTCTATTGACCTTACATTTAAACTCCTGGAGATTGTAGCTGTCGGGGAAGCAAGTATGCGGAAGGGAATTCCACAGGTGGGAAGTGCAAGAAAAAAAGCTGTTGGAGTAGAAATTGCGGTTACATTTCATCGGTTTCACTGTAAAAGGGTGAGACCTAGTTGCTAATCTAGTATCTCGTGAAAATTTGTACTTAGGGGGCACCAGTGATCTAAGTTCATCGGAGAAGAAGCCGTGAAAGTATTTATAGAAGAGGCACAAGGAAGCCACGTCACGCCGGTGAGAGAGTGACTGCAGGCGGTCAGCCAAGTCGGTATCGATCACATTACAGATTTTCCGTTGTATTTTGTCAAGAACCCCGAGGAGAATAGCAGGGTCACCCGACCAGATGTGGCAGCAGTATTCAATATACGGGTGGATGGTAGATTTATATATGTACAGGATAGATTCAGACGGAAAGAACTTCCGGGCCCTGCACAGAGAACCGACTTTCATAGCAGCGGATTTAGTAATGGATTCGATATAGTCATTCCACTTGAGGTCCGCTGAGAGTGTGAGGCCAAGCAGGCGTAGTGTTTTACTTTCTGGGAGGCAAGCCTGTTCCATGCTAATGGGAGGTAGGTGCGGTTATCTATGGTAGTTAATTGATTAATCGTTTTGGAAGAATTGAAATTTACGAGCCATTTCTTACCCCAGTCCACCACGGATTGGAGGTCCTTTTCAAGCTCGGCAGCGAGGTTCGCCTTGTCGCCCACACCAGATTTTTGATCGAGGCGAGAGTAAACTGTGGTGTCATCGGCGTACATGCCTACTTAGGATGTTATGGCATCGGGGAGATCATTGATGTAGATCAGAAAGAGCGTAGGACCTAAAATAGAGCCTTGAGGGACACCCGCGTTTGTAGGGTAGTTCTGGGAGGCATGTCCGTTTAATACCACCTTCAATGTACGGTTAGAGACGAATGACTGGATTAGGTCCAACAAAAGTCCAGCTATACCATAGCTTTGCAGTTTCTGTAGAAGACCAGTATGCCAGACTCTGTCGAACGCTTTAGAGATATCCAAGGCAACGGTTCGGGCTTCACCATTCTTGTCGAGAGCCTGGTATATATACTCGGTGATGGTCGTTAGCATATCAGCGGGTTTTGTCAATACATTTAAATTCTGCAGGTGCGCCACTCTCCAAGTGAAGATTTTGGAACCATGTGAAGGGGTGATGACCAGGGAGAGTTTGACTGCCTTATTATTCCCGCTTGGAGTAGCGTCGTAAATGTAAGTTTCTCCTTATTAGCTTTGAGTTTTTCTTCAGACATTTGTCTCACTTTAGCAAAGGTGGGCGCACTATCACCTGTATTTATGTCTGATAACACTGAGGTAGCTGCCTTCACTTTCGGTGTCAGTAGTGTTGGCAGTTCTCGGAATAAAGGACGTATACTTTTGGGAAGAATCATTGTTATTGATTGATATCTAGTGTATGGGTCCCTCAACGTGCTTACCCTGTAGATAGTATTTTGTATTTGGGTTTACCAGTCTTCCATCTTTGCAGTTCACTAGCAGCCCATAGTGTCGCAGAAAGTATGCACTCAAAAGTGGGTTGACTGTATCTGCCACCACTACAGTCCATCTATAGGAGTGGCAAAGTCCTGGAAAACCTATGTCGATAGAGGTTTCTCCATAACATTGGATATCTTGTCTGTTAGCTGAGAATAGGTGAACTGGAGTTGGGTTAAGGCAGAGTCCTTTGACATATATTCTGGGTAGTATTGTTATTGAAGGATCAGTATCAATCAGAAAATTCAGTGTCCTTTTCCCAATCTGGGTTGCAACCTCAAAAAGAGGTGAATCATTGGTTGCAATGACAATCCGCTCAAAAAGTTTTCTGAACCGGATTCTTCATTCAATATAGGTCCTCTGTTTGATAATGTTGATATGGAATTTGGCTGTAATTTACAGGCTGCTTTGTCTGGCCACTGGCACCAAGGTTTACATGTTCTGGATTTTCTTTACACGTTTTCATAGTTATTTGGGTTTTTTTCGTCGGTATCTGAGGTTGATAATGTCGAGTCGATTTAAACGTCAATATCACAGAACGCGGTTGAAAGATTAATTGACGCACGTGGGTAGGCTAACTTGGAGTAAAGAGAATGTCCGCCTAGAATTAAAGCAACGTTGAGAAAGGGTGACGACTTCCTTTTTTAGGAGCGCGACAAAACACGTCCAAACCTAATGATTCAGAATTCTCAAGAGAGCGATAATCTACTTTCCGGAAGTGGACTCACAAACGTTTGAGGTGACCGGAAATCCTTTTTTTGTTTTCATTTGCATCATGGGAAAATTGAATTATTATTTATTTTTTTTATTGCTACTTTATTAATGTATTTAATTTTCATTCTCCCACACAATTAATTATGAACTGAACCCTTTATTTTATCTTTTTCTTTTTATTAATTGTTTATTCAATACCAGGCCCAAGAGCCAATCAGGGTAGACAGTTACTGAATGAGGTTGTTGTATGAATGTAAGAGGAGGAGGTAAGAAGTGCAGGTTAGGAACATCTGCTTACCTTTAGGACCCACCAATCTACGTACACAGAATCAACTTGTGCTCAATTCTTTCGTATTCCATTACTAAAAAAAAAAACAAAAACAAAAAAAAACTCAGTTTATTCCCCAGGACTGTTACATTGTGGAACAGACCCCTGAAAAGATATTGCCCGATCACTACAAAGATAAACTTAACCTCTTCAAGTCGAGAGTTAACACATATTGTTATTAGACTTATTCTCATAAAATGTACCACTTCTCTTTCCTTGTACGCCCTTACAACAAACTCTTTTAATAATACACTATCTTGATTTATTCTTAGGCCTTGCATTGAGTGGATATTAGTAAAAATAAATTGACATCGTTTTTCTTAAGAAAAAGTGAAGATACATTTAAGGGGATAATCCTGTTTTTTTTATAAAGTTTAATTAGAGTTATTCCCCTTTAATCAAGTTGCCCATTTCGTGTCTTTGACAGATTTCTGAACATTTTTTATTCAAAGAAAATCCGTACCGTGACTGCTTTCGAGTTTATAGTGTTAATAAATAAATAAATAAATAAATAAATCGAATTGTCTGGCTGACATGCGAGAAACTTTACATTCCTATTTAACCATTTCTTTTTCTCCTTGCAGTCTTGGTATCGTGTGCTAGAGAAATCTTTTTTTAATGTTTCTTTCTTTCTAAATTGTTAAATGATAACTATTGCCTTATTAGTTCTAATACAATTGTATTAGTTTTAGAATGCTATAAATATAAAATTATTATTGTAAATAAACAATCTATTAAATATTATTAAATAAACACTATTTAAAAACACTGTTTATTGTTTTTGTTGTAAATTCTCAAGAACGAAAAATAACGGTGTTATGGATAAAACTGTCCATTTGACACCACATTTTCTTGAGGGTGTGAAATTCATGTTTGCCGAAATCTTGTTATTCAAAATTTATAAAAAAAACTCACAAAACTATGAAAATGTGAACCAAAAACAATGCAATATTGGCAATAAAAATTAGACATTTTGTAATTAAACACAAGGAAAACTTTTTCCATCCAATGAAAAGGGAGATAGGGTACTAAAAATGAATGAAGCTAAGTTTAATTCAGTTTAACTGAATTAAAAAAAATTCTTGAAGCTTTCATTTTAGTCTTAAATAAAAGCTAAATGGTTAAATATACTATTTCTAGTAAGCAAAAGAGTGTGGTGAATTTAAATTAGATGTTATATTGACTGAAATATCAACTTTTTTCGAGTTTACAAAATTCATAATTTTTTGTGTCCATTTTAACAACTTGACAAGTTTGTAAACAAAAGTTATTACTCGGTTTTAAAAATCTTGCAAAAATAAATATATACATCTGTGATACGTTATTTAAAAATTAAATTAATCTGACTTACACGAATATTACTTGTTTATAGCATGAAATTTAGAATAAAAGTATTTCTTATGACGTTTAAGTGATTGATAAGTAGGTTTGACCAGGATTGACATAACTGTTCAAATGTTTTCGCATTTTCCAACGAGTCCCGCGTTTAACTAAGAAAACAAATTCTCGATACAAAATTTAATTTCTCGAATTTTCATGAATTTACGTGGAGCGGGTGTGATAGATTCAAAAAAATATTTTTACCAAAATTTTATAAAAATAATGATGGAAAACGTAATATTACGCAAGTTGTTTTTTAGCAACGAAAGACACATTAATTGGAAATTTATGTAAAAATCAACACATTGTCTGATGTTAATAAAACTTTCAGAATTTATTCACAAATGAATGAAGTTGTTTATGTAATTATTTTTAGAAAATGTTGGTAAAAATTTATTTTTTATTTTTATTACCCACCCGCCTCTAATTAATTGTATGAAACTTCTAGAAATTATTAGAAAATATTTAGAAATGTATGAAAATTCTAGAAACTTCTAGAAATTCAGTATGGATCCCAATTTTATATTTTATTAGTTAAATGCAGGACTCCTTAGGGAATGTAAATTATGGGTTTTTTTTCGTGACCACTTTTCCAAAAATCTGCTCTGAATAGTAAAAAAAAAAATGCATTAAATCTCCGTCATTTTTAGTTTAGACAAACTTTTAATTGATTTTATAAATAATATATATTTAGTATATCATATTCTGAAGAAAAAGATTGGATGAAAAATGAATTTTTATAAGAACTGTTTTCATTTTTTCTTTGCTAATTATGATGATTTATAAAGTTTCAAATATTTTTTAAATTTCTTTCATTCACTTGGTGTCTTCGGTTATTAATTTATTAAGTAGACTAAGTGACTATAATTACAAATCGAAAATTGAAAAGTTTAATACAAATAAAGTATCAGGAGAATTTTTAAAATAATCTTAAAATTTATTCTTTTTGCTTAAGATTTCTTTCTTTTTTATATATGGAACCACGTCAGAACCATATTGTTAAACGGTCATGTGTTTCAAGGGTTGCACCTCTTATGGGGGTGGGGAACACCAACAAAAAACAAACAAACAAACAAAAAAAAAAACAAAACAAACAAAAAAAACTGTATAAACCTTTTTGGCTGAGTTTTTTTTTCTTTCATCTCACTTCCATGTTTCCTGTGTACGTTTCAACATTCAACGGGCCTTGCAAATCATCCCTTCGAAATTTAAAAGCAATTGTTATGTTTTTAATTCCTAATTTCCTCATTTTGTTAAAACAGTAATTGTGAAATTCACAATTTGTGGAGTTACCTAAAGAATGATATGCAAAATAGATATTAAAAATAAAAATTAATAAATCCCATATTATTTCATAAACTATATCATGTTATATAATTTCTCTGTTATTAAATTGTAAAACTAATTTAAAAGAAATTTTGATATTATTTAATTTTATTTTTTTCGAAAGCATTTCCAAACGTAAGGCTATAAAAATGAACTAACTAAAATTCTATAAAATATTAGATCATTGCTGAAATTATTTTTAATTTGACTATGTAGTTAAAAAACAAAAACGAAACGTTCGTTTAAGTTAGAATAGATACATTTGTCAATTCTAGTCCACTATTCTTTGTTTGTGGCAGAATCAAGATGTCAGTAAAATAATTAGTTACCTCAAATAACACTGATAACAAGGCTACCGTGATTAAGAAACGCTTTTATATTACATTCAGGCAGTAAGCAATTAATACTTGTTTCAAAGGTCACTTTAAAATTGTTAATTTAAAACAAAAAACAAAAAACAAAACAAAACATAAAAAAAAAACGTTTCATAGATATATATTTTATTTTGCAAGATTTTTAAAACCGAGAATAAACTTTTGGTTACAAATGTGTCGATCGCTAAAAAAGAATAAAAAAGAAAAATAAAAAAAGAAAGAAAAAAATGGCCGAAAATAGAAATTTTAAAAAAATCTCAAGATTTTAGATTCCAATCAGTATAATTTTCGTTTGAGATACATCAGAGTATTTTGCTTACTGGAAATAGTAAAATTAATTCTTTAGCTTTCAATTAAAGCTAAAATTAACGATTCAAGAAAATCCTTTTTATTTGTAAAAACTCAATTTAAAATTTAAGTATCGAAAATGAGTGGAGGTGCCTAAATTATATAAATAAATACTGTTTAACATTTTTGTTGACATTTCTTGAGAAAAAAAATCCAGTTTCACATGTTCGGGTTTTATTAAAAGTTTAAAAATAGCTTTTAAAAATAATAAAAATAACTGAGAAGTATTCGTTAATAATGGAGACAAGTGAAATTCTATCTATCTATCTCATTCATATCATATCTATCTCATTCATATCATATCTATCTCCATTCATATCATATACATCTATCTATCTATCTCATTCATATCATATCTATCTCATTCATATCTATCTATCATTCATATCATATCTATCTATCTATCTCATTCATATCATATCTATCTCATTCATATCATATCTATCTCATTCTGTTCATATCTATCTATCTATCTATCTATCTATCTATCTCATTCATTCATATCTATCTATCTATCTATCTATCTATCTATCTATCTATCTATCTCATTCATTCATATCTATCTATCTATCTATCTATCTATCTATCTATCTATCTCATTCATTCATATCTATCTATCTATCTATCTATCTATCTATCTCATTCTGTTCATATCTATCTATCTATCTATCTATCTATCTATCTATCTATCTATCTATCTATCTCATTCATTCATATCTATCTATCTATCTATCTCATTCTGTTCATATCTATCTATCTATCTATCTATCTCATTCATTCATATCTATCTATCTATCTATCTATCTATCTCATTCTGTTCATATCTATCTATCTATCTCATTCATTCATATCTATCTATCTATCTATCTATCTATCTATCTATCTATCTATCTATCTATCTATCATTCATTCATATCTATCTATCTATCTCATTCATTATCTATCTATCTATCTATCTCATTTCTGTTGTCTCTATCTATCTATCTATCTATCTCATTCATTCTTATCTATCTATCTATCTATCTCATTCTGTTCATATCTATCTATCTATCTATCTATCTATCTATCTCATTCATCTATCTATCTATCTATCTATCTATCTATCTATCTATCTATCTATCTATCTATCTATCATTCATTCATATCTATCTATCTATCTATCTATCTATCTATCTATCTATCTATCTCATTCTGTTCATATCTATCTATCTATCTATTTATCTATCTGTCTCATTCATTCATATCTATCTATCTATCTATCTATCTATCTATCTATCTATCTATCATTCATTCATATCTATCCTCTATCTATCTATCTCCATTCATTCATATCTATCTATCTATCTATCTATCTATCTATCTCATTCTGTTCATATCTATCTATCTATCTATCTATCTATCTATCTATCTATCTATCTCATTCATTCATATCTATCTATCTATCTATCTATCTATCTATCTATCTATCTATCTATCTATCTATCTATCTCATTCTGTTCATATCTATCTATCTATCTATCTATCTATCTATCTATCATTCTGTTCATATCTATCTATCTATCTATCTATCTATCTATCTCATTCATTCCATATGTATCTATCTATCTATCTATCTATCTATCTATCTCATTCTGTTCATATCTATCTATCTATCTATCTATCTATCTATCTATCTATCTCATTCTGTTCATATCTATCTATCTATCTATCTACATTCTGTTCATATCTATCTATCTATCTATCTCATTCATTCATATCTATCTATCTATCTATCTCATTCTGTTCATATCTATCTATCTATCTATCTATCTCATTCTGTTCATATCTATCTATCTATCTATCTATCTATCTATCTATCTATCTATCTATCTATCTCATTCTGTTCATATCTATCTATCTATCTATCTATCTATCT